>CM017192.1:2025000-2300000 GCA_004837865.1 Musa balbisiana | reverse complement strand
AAATAATTTTATTTTCGCTCCGTTTCTCTACCCTACAAATCCAATCAGCCACCAAATGATTGATCCATCAAAGATTCACAACCTGCAATGTGCTTTCATTGCAACCGATGGCCTGACCAGTTGACACTAGCACACGACAATACAGCAAGAATGTCATCAAATTATCTCTTGGCACAAAACAAACAAGAGGACCATAATAAAAATCCAAAACTAAATCCCCATCTACAGACTCGGTCTTTTATAGGGTAAGTGCACCGGACATGCTTGTCGACTCTTTAAACCTTGCAAATATTCCCTAATACCCATAGTTTGATCCATAGGTTGAGGAACCATAGGGTCCAGCGTTGGCCGGAGATCCGTACATCGGGCCATGAGCTTGATATGAACTGTAACCATGATCGCTGGAACCTACTGTGCTCGGCTGAGGAGCTGCAGCTGCAGCCATGAAATTCTGCAACATAAACAGATGGTTTAGCCTGCTAGAGGTAAAAAAAATTTATGAGGTAAAAGACAATGAACAGAAGTGAGGAAAAACCCTCATATGCAATTATACTAGTTTTGTTAGTGAGACAAGTCCACCAATAACAATCAAATTCCCATCTCCAATATGTTAGCGGGATACTTTCTAATCATGAGTACTAAACGTCATGTAAGACATTCATTGTTGAGTTGTCTTACATACAACAATTGCATACAATTCAATTTTAGTTTATTCCTAAAGGTGAATCCAAAATCTACACTTATTTTAATCTGGACTGCACAAATGACAACAAAAAAAAAAATCATGGATGATTCAAGCACACTGCAATAAGATTCATGGAGCCAACATGGAGAATTGTGTGCACGCACTGTACAAAGTTACTCCATGCCAATGAATGGTTCAACCTAACAGGATTAAGTTTAAACACTGTCGAAGTTGAAAGCTAGATCCAACTTCCCAATGTAAGCAAAGATATAGTGTCACAGGCCTCAAACAGTAAAAACAAGAGCAAAGGTTACTAGGTATATCATAAAAAATTCATGTGGTACATGGGTTACAATTAGAAAAGAAAACTGCCCCGGTTTTTAAGGATGACGAATGATAGGCATGTTTAGTTGTGCTACATGCAGATAAGGGTACAATAGATCCAATGGACAATTACATAAATATTGGAAGTACTGATGATAAAAAGTTGCTTATAATCTGCATGAAATGGCAGCCCCAAGCTTCTTTTATAGGATAGATTAATTTCATGTTTCTCCCACCTCTTTTCAGCCAATTGTCCTAGTAAGATATTTTCTTCAGATTTATGATATATATCTTCCAAAATAGCAGAAGCATTCTAAGTTCTTTAGAGACAGAAGCCACCTTAAATACATGCATAAAAATTTAGAAGACAGAAGCCACCTTAAATACATGCATAAAATACACAAAAAATGTACTAGATAGACATACATGGGGGAAAAAACTTCATACTATAAAAAGTTCTAAAAATAAATAAAATTACAAAATAGCCATATACTTTCTTTCGATTTAAAAAATAGCAAGTAGCAAACAAAATAGCCATATACTTTCTTTCGATTTAAAAAATAGCAAGTAGCAAACAAAATAGCCATATATTGTGCTAGTAAGATATTTTCTTCAGATTTATGATATATATCTTCCAAAAAAAAAAACTTTAT
Organism: Musa balbisiana; assembly: GCA_004837865.1. Taxonomy (NCBI): domain Eukaryota; kingdom Viridiplantae; phylum Streptophyta; class Magnoliopsida; order Zingiberales; family Musaceae; genus Musa; species Musa balbisiana. Next base: position 2,298,338 of record CM017192.1, on the reverse strand, counting down.
ACTAAAAAAAGTTTTTAAAAAAGAATAAAATTACAAAATAGCCATATATTGTGCTAGTAAGATATTTTCTTCAGATTTATGATATATATCTTCCAAAAAAACAAAAAGTTATTTAGAAGACAGAAGCCACCTTAAATACATGCATAAAATACACAAAAAATGTACTAGATAGACATACATGGGGGAAAAAACTTCATACTATAAACCAAAAAAACAAAAAGTTATTTAGAAGACAGAAGCCACCTTAAATACATGCATAAAATACACAAAAATGTACTAGATAGACATACATGGGACCAAAAAAAACTTTATACTAAAAAAAGTTTTTAAAAAAGAATAAAATACAAAACAGTCATATACTTTCTTTCGATTTAAAAATAGCAAGTAGCAAACAAAAATTAGCAGACCGCTGACTGAAACCTAGAAGAAATAATAAAGCTTGAGTTGGTGAAATTCCAACAGAAATACCAAGGAAATAAGAAGTTCTTTAACAACAAATGCATACAGCCTAAAGCATGAGGCTCTGTCCCTGCAGGGTTTAGGGAGTAATACTTGCAGCCAACCCCCTACATATAAAAAAATATGCTAATGGTTCGAACCTTGGTGACCCATGTTGCAAAGCAAAAGTGCATGGTAACAAGGCTTGCCTTGAGTTTTTCATTAAAAGAATTAAATATATCTAACATAAAAAAAATAGATTACCCAGGATATAGGGTTATGGACTGTACCTGTATCAACTGTTGAGCAGTTTGAACTTGCGTAGCACTGCCAGTAATCTCAACAGTCATCTCTCCTGGGACCCCCCTTGATTCTTGTATGGTTATGGTTGCCCCACTAGAACGACGGATGTAGCTAATATTTGCACCAGCCTCTCCAATTACAGCATCAGCATATGAAAGTGATATCTGCATATGCTGTGTAACCTGTAAAGAATTCATCAGAAAAATGTAATTGAAATATGTTCACAAAAAGAGTAGTTACAATTGCCCATGCTTTTGGCAATGCCTGACGAACATAGACTACCTGAGAAATCATTGTTGGTGCATGTTGATTTGCTGCCGAGTGAATGCCCATTGGAGATGTGTTTTGCCCATACAAAGATATACCATGATGGGGTTGCTTTTCTAAAAGCGGACGTTCCGGTGGAGGGTAAAAATTATGATGTGGCCGTGGAGGAATGAACTGAGGGTTGCCACCATAGCCTAAGCCACCAGAATTAGGGGGGAGACCTTGAGGTTGGCTCCAAGTTTGAGTGGCAGGCATGTTCTGTTCCATGTGCACATTTGACAATGACAACTAGACAACAAGTTTGAAGTCACAAGACATCAAAAGAAAAGGAAAACTCTAACAAGTTCGTTAAATTGCACAATTAGATTTTTTCAGTACCATGCTAGAGAAAATCAACTTACACGCTTTTCAAACAAAGGAAGAACACTGCGATCTACTAGATACTTCCTTAAATGAGTTGCAATTAGTTCAACTGCTTTATGTGTTCCGTTTGGTTCTCCTTGTATCTCAACAACTCTATCATCTGGCAGCGCAACAGGAGGAAGATTGTCTGCAGGCAAATAAACAAGGGACATGGGTTCATGAATCTAAGAAGATGTCAAACATCATGTACAAACAAAAATAATGACACCAAATTTGCATGTCTATTTTCGACTAACAAATGATACATTTGCTAACCAATATATTTTTTTCATATATAAGATTATTACCCAAATAAACTGGCACTGTAATATACTATTTTCTGTCTTATTACAACTTCAAAAATATATATACATCAAAATTTTCTTAATCATCTCATGATATATTTCAACATGCAATTTGGGTGAAAAGCATCCTTCAGCATGCATAATTTTATCAATTTCAAGAACCACACTACTCATACTTTTATTTGTCTCATATATAAGCCAATCCTAATTCAAATTCAGCTGATATTGCTATCAATCTGACAGCCTAACTGTGTCATTCAATATGGTCAATGTCAATTCATGTATAACTCCATTCACATATTTAAAAAATATCACATATTAGTGACAAAATTTCACTGTATCAAAAGAATATTACCCAGGGACAAGAAACACTTTGGATCATTGTATGCAATGTCATGTGGTGTGCACCCTGGAGGGCAAAGTTGTATATAGGATAGATAACATTTAATTGGTTCATTATTTTGCATCATGACCCACATTAAATGACTTATTTAAGTTCTTTGCTATATCAGAATTAATATTATGATCTCATAATCAACCAAGCTACTACTAACAATGGTAGCAGAAAACAGGGATATTATGAACTCACTCTTCTATTTGTTGCAAAGTATATTTGTTGTTTTTGTTTTTGTTGAAAAATTCCGAAGTAGAAACTTCAAGAGATATTAATTATGTTCTATTCACTTGAATCTATAGAACTAAATAACGTTAATGGGATTGGATCCACAATTTGAGCCTTCCGGAACACATGTCATGGTCATCATGCAAAAATATCAGGAAAAGAAAAACAAAAATGCGATTCCTCGAGAGTAAAGAAAATTTGGTGACTAAGATCAAGCGAACCCTTAAAGTGCAGTTTATAGATCATAAACATACAAGACAATATACATAACTAAATCTACATTCTAGCATTAAAGGACCAATATTTAGCCTAATATGGATTCAAAAGCTTCTGTGTTCTCATTATATCTAAACCAGAATCCTACAAGAGTCCTATATTGCATGTTGTATTACCCTATAAATGTTACCAAGTGACCTTATGTGAGTTGTGCCTACCATTAGATAAGACTGAAAAAATATTAACACAATCATACAAGAATTGATGAATTGAGGGTTTCAATATGCCAAAAAAACTATTATTTTACACAAGGAATGCTGTTTCATGTATGAAGAAGAAGTGGAAGGGCAGTGGAGAAAGAGGAGGGAGGAAGGAGGAAGGTAGAAAAGGAGGCGGAGAAAAACAAGTAGGAGGAAGAGAAAGGAAGAAGAGGAGGCAATGAAGAAAGAAGCGCAAGAGGAAGGAGAGGAGGCAACGGAGGAAGAGGAGGAAGGAGAAAGAGGAAGAAAAGACGATAGAGGAAGAGGACGAAAGAGAAAGAGGAGGATGGAGAGGAGGTAGAGGATAAGAGGATGAGGAAGCTTACCTGCCAACAGTGCACGATGGGCAGTGGGCAAGACGAAACAGGATGGGCTCACGTTTGGGGCGATGTGGGCTCATGTTATGTCTTTTATTTTTTAAGATTTGGACCAAACCACCTGAGATGTAGGTGGTCTGTATATCGGGTCACGCCCTGACCGATATGTATCACCCATTTCATACCGATCCAAGCCAACTGTCAAAGTTTGATTTTACACAATTAAGGTCTCAAGGAATATTCAACTCTTCATTTCAGGATCAAAGTCTGCAGCTTGCAACTTTATATTTAATTTAGAAGCAATATTGTGTCTATCTGAATTGGTGAATTAAACAATTGAGAGCCAATCAAATATCACCTAGCAAGGTTCTTGGTTTTGCCCAGATAGGTAGGTATCACCTTAATTACGAGGCCGTATTTATCGTTTTGGGCTTGAGCACTGATGCAGACCCCTCTGATGCGGGTAGTCTGGGTCCCTTTTTCAAGGAACAATGGGCTTAGGAAGAAACGCATGCAATTTTTTACAAAGAGCAGCTGGCTAGGGAAAAAATTACGAGGCCGTATTTATCGTTTTGGGCTTGAGCACTGATGCAGACCCCTCTGATGCGGGTAGTCTGGGTCCCTTTTTCAAGGAACAATGGGCTTAGGAAGAAACGCATGCAATTTTTTACAAAGAGCAGCTGGCTAGGGAAAAAATACTATCACACATGCTTTGCTCCTCATGCCTCTTTTCATTGCCCACCTGATGTCGCTAGCCCACCCGATACTCCCCCCTTCCTTTTAGTACCAAAACATTTAACGCCATACCATGTGTCAGCCCTATGTATCCCCCATCCTTCCTCCTCTTTCCTTTTTGTACCACAGCATGTATTGGCAAACTGTGTATGTATGCTGGTACGAACTGGACCTGTACTACTCCAACCAAGGATTAGTATGGGTCAAATCAAGGTTCACCATACCATGACGTATCGCTCAGTACAAGCAGTATATACCGGTCAGATAAGAGACCAATATGGGCAGTACATACTGGACTGTTGGTATGCCTCACCATACCATAAGTCAGTACATCAGTATGTATCATATCGACGGCTGGTTGATACATTGGTACGGACCAATAAGACGAACCATGGGTCAAATTGCGAACTACGCTACCCAATGAGCTAACCACTCACAGAATTGTGTCACTGTATCTCAAGTCCAACTCAAAGGCTAATCAGGCATAAATTTTTTATAATTTGCTAAAAAGGTGAAGAAAAATCAACAGTAGTTGAAAGGTACATCAAACAGAATTGCAAATACTAGTCATTATGAATTGTCACTCCGATGTCGGATGTAGCTAAGCACTTCAAAGTATCAACCCAAAAACCTTAATCAGAACCCTGAATTAGAATCTAAAATCTATAGTGACTAATTATTCAAAAGTTTTTTATCTTTTGACATTGGATTTATACCACTACTGCTGCACCAAACTTCTGCCAACTGAACTGGATCTGTCATTTAATATGAAAATGTCCACAATCAATGTTCCTGTTTCATGCCCTAAATTGTTAAATCATTGCAGAAGACACCAACGGTCTCAGAATATGGAGTCGTCCCGGATCATGGCACTGGCTCTGAAAATGATATTACATCATGCCAAATAGGTTCTTTATAGAATATACATAGACAAACTAGATAAATGTGGCTTTCTGATTATGATTTTCCTAATCAATTGTACTTTTCCCAAAGTGATATGACCGCAAACCATATCATACATAACTGAACCAGTCCAGGCTTCATCACTCCTTTAACTAGTAAATCAATTCAGTGTGTAAGTCGTGCATCCATAATTTCTCAATAGGTTTTATTATTCCTTATCAGTTGTTATCTCTATTCTAGATAAGACATATAGAATCAATACCATTCCAAGATAGAAATGTTTCAAACAAGCAAGATCATGATATTATAGTGTAAACGAGACAAGTAAACATAAGGCTCTGAACAAGTTATGTCTCTCAGCTGTCAAGCACAAGCAAACATAAGAGAACTTTTAGAGTAGCTGAACGAATAGGAATTATGCTGAGAAACTAACAAACATAAAAAAAATGAAACTACTATATTCTCCGTGATAAAGAACAATAACATAGCAATTAAAGACCTACTAGCTACATATGGCACAACAGATTCAAATCAGCTTTTAAATTTGTTCTACATCTTTAAATTTGAAGAGCCCCTCAAAAATCCAAAACCTTAATTACTAATGAGACAAGATCGGACAACACAAGACTAACAAGCATAAATAAGAATAAGTTGCAAAGGAAACAATTATGGACCTACTAGCTAGATGCAGTAGACGATGCTTAAAAAAAAGATTTTAAATACAAAAAGGTTTGCACGGTCATACCAAGGACACGAGCAGTAGCACTAGAAGCTTCCTGAATGGCTTTTATGGTTGCTCCCTGTTTACCAATGAGACTTCCTGCTTGTGTAGCAGACACAAGCAATCTTGTGGACACTGTGTTATCAGATCCTGGTGGAGCACGACCAGACTCCCCGTCTAAACCATCAATTATCCATTTATGAACTCTGAGAAGAGCATCCATAGCAGGAGGAATGGAAGCATCAGGTTCCTCCTTTGCTGAAATCATTACCTTCACAAATTTCAAGAAACAAGTTATATTGAGTAAAAACAATAAATTATGCAAAAGACCTTCCAACTGACACATTCTGAGTACATAATACAATCAGATAAGAAACATAATGCCTCCAACTGACACATTCTGAGTACATAATACAATCAGATAAGAAACATAATGCATTCAACTAATGAAACAAGATGAAAAATCATTTCAGTTCTATTAAGAAGGCAATGCACATGCAAATTAATTATACTATGTCCCCAAGGACCAAGATCAACAAGAATCATGATGAAATAGACTGGTTATACTACGGAACATTAATATGCCCTCTAGAAGAACTAGGTCATTTAGTTTTAAATCCACATATTTTAAACCGACAGAAAATTATTCATGCATTTCCATACAGTTACAAGTTTCACAGGCTTACAAGTCAAGAAAGAAACATCAATAATGCTACAGCAATTCCATCCAACCATCGTCAAGAGAACACATCAGTGTTCCACAATTTCGTTTATGGAATGTATGCAGTCATCTATGAGCATAAAACCATATGAATTAAGCAGGGTAGCCTCATGCATGACATTCTTGCCAATACTAAGTCTAGGGAGGGTCAATGTATTTGCAGACTCACCCCTATAAATCAGAAAGGTCTATGCGACTCCACAATTTCATGTGTGTTGAAAAAAGACAACCTACTGTGTCACAAGGAGCAGAGTACCATGTGAGCTGCATATCGTTTTCACATAAGCATAAAAATGTGATTCATATGCAGTTAATGTTTCCACCTGATTACTACTAACTGTGTTGTTACTGTTATTTTTACATCATACTATATGGCTCATGAGAATATAACATTAGAAACATAGATCTTTACCCATTTTCTTATTTTGACATAGTTTCATATTCTTTCCAACTTGATACTAACATTATATTTAAATGCATAATAAACCAAGCATCACATGTTTGTTTTCTAAATATTCCACCAATCTGAAGATTTGCATCTACAAGTATCAACATGTTAATTAGTACTATTGATGAACATCCGATTCCTTTTCTTAAAAGATTAGATTAATATTAGTATTGCTTTGAACATGTAACATCCCATTCTCAACTAATACATATTTTGGCTCTGAAAAATACCTATAGTAGTTTTCACATCACACATTTTTTCACTTATTAAGAATGCATTCATCTTCTCTTAAAATGACAACCAAGCGGGTTGTGAAATTACCAGAAACAAAGTGAAGCTTGATGGTCATCCAACATGTGTAGGCTTAGATAAAATCCAGCACAGATGCTCAACAACTGATCTTTGCAAACTGGATCTTTGTTCTTCTATTTTGGTTCACAAGGATGATTTGATTTGTTGCCTTAAGTCTGAAGAAATAACCTGCAAGATTAATCTAATTATCATTGGCTAAAGGTTCGAATCTGGGAATCTTAAGTGTTTATCTAAGGTAATATTTTCACTGTATTATCTTGGATTATTCTCTCAGAAAATATTATTTAATCAGTCTATATTTGAAGTACTTGCAGAAAGAAAAGATGAGCATTAAGATTAAAAAAAGATTAAAGATCATAACAAAATTTTATTTGATAGTTCTCACAATATAACAACCCCTCGCCATTTTTTTTATATCCAGCAGGGATAAATGAAAAAATCAAAAGGCAAAGGCTTGGAACACCATATTGAGGTCATCTCATAATGACTCTTGTTCCTGAGTGACAAACAGTCTATTTGCCTTTTTTTATGAAGCCTTTAAGGTTGTTGATAAGATACTACATCAACAACAGAGCTGTAATCCGTAATGTCCCAACAAGCTTGTTGACAAGATCCAACCTACATGTTCTTGGAAGTATTTTAAGGAGTTACTACCCATGAAATTTGACGAAAAGATTTAAGTTCACAACTTTGCAAGTATGACCAAGATGGCTAGATCCTTTACACCGTCAAATTCAGATTCAAGTAATCAATTCAATATAAACTTTCTGTCGATGATATAAACTAAGAGAAATTGAATATTTAAAAATTCACAAATTTATCAATGCAAGATTCTGTAGGATTTACAAAACTTTAAATTCTAAGAAACATTTCAGAAAGCAAGAAGATCTAATGGACACAGTGTTTAGCAGATTCTATTCACTAGTAGTGAGAATCTTCTAAAACTCAATTCTTATTTGCAATAGATGTTAGATAATTATATTTCTTAAAATCGACCTCATAAGGTTGATCTTACTATATTAACAACACATGTGCTTAATAAATTAACAACCTACAGCTTATGCTCAAATGACAGGGCTTTTGAGTCAATTTTAATCAACATAAGCTGACACTATAGTGAAATGTGATAGATCGTCAACAAAAAGTATTATTTGGCAATTAAAAATCATGGCTATCTCAGATTTTTTTATTTTCAGCAGGCTTTTTTGCTTTTTTAATATCAAATTTATTTTATTATGACAACTATCAAGTTCTCAAATAAAACCGCAGATGTACCAAAACCAATTTCCTCAGGAAATCGAAACCTAGCTTCCTTCTGATGGCAAGGACAAAAAAATAATAATTCAAAATTTCACATGCTGAATAAGATATATGTGGAATAGCATAAACTCGATGTTTTAGAATAGCAAGCATAACCATACCGATCTCAAGGAATTGATGACATGCACTAGGGGATAAAAGACAGAATTAAGCTATCAAATACTTCCAAAAAGTTAGCTTCAATTGTTGAACCTTTCATAAAAATGATTCATGGAAGTTGTGTCTAAAATATCAAAAGCTACAGGTTACTTGTGTGCATCACAAATATTCAAACAATTCTGAACTCACCCAACCAATGAATTAATAATGCATCATTCAGAAAAAAAATCGATGAACGACTGAATAAATTGAACTTAAATTTCAGATACACATATGGACCATTTGATCATGCAGCCTCATTGATAATCTGAGATTTTAATAGCTTGAAAAATTAGTATTAATGCCTCATATTGTAAAACAAAGAACCAACCATCAATTGCTTGATGAAGAAGCAAAACCCACAAGCAGTCAAAGCTTTACAAATCAACAATTCCGCAAGCCAAATGAACAAAAAAAAGCGAAACACCTAATAACATATATACACTGACACAAGAATTTAATAAGGAAATGGGTTTACATGTCTGGGATAAGAAAAGCTTGATATATAGAACAGCATAACACACAACAAATTCTTGTATCAGCAAAAAGAAAAGGAGCAAATAACACAACAACAATTCTTGTATCAGCAAAAAGAAAAGGAGCAAGATATAGAAAATCTGTCAAGATTTAAGGATTCTTAAAGGCTAAGGACTTCACAGTATCTAATAACATATACTTGGCTATAGTGCCCATATTAAAGAGGGGGGGGGACCACCAAATTAACAGTATACTTACTGTTCTTTCTGCCACTCCAGGAGGTCCTCAAGTATCTTAATCCGAGCTCTTGATTCCTCGCACAATTTTTTGATGAACTCTCCTTTCCGGCCAATGAGACCACCTACCTTATGAGCAGGAACCAATATACGAAAAACACTCTCTCCAGGCCATCCAGGCCACTTCTTTTCACCAGCTTCAGTTGCCGTCAAATCATCATGCTCTTGTTTGGTTTCATGTGAGTTCTCAGTCTCTACAGCCACCTCTTCTTCCACAATATTCTCCGGAAGGCCATCCATAGTGTGTTGTATTAACTAAAATAATCATACATGACAAATGTGTATGAGGGGTCAAAAAGTAGCAAAGGAAAATTTAATCAAGAATTAGAAAGCAACAACTAAGATGTGCCGAAGACAGCATTGATGGTGTATCCACAAATAACATATTTACAGAATCAGACTATAGCAGGAAACGAAGATCAAGAACAATGCAGACAAAATCTACAATCTAACAAATTATAAACGAAGCAGCAATCCTATGAAAAATATTGTGGAATTTCACATTTGAAACAAAACAAAAACAAATCCAGATGAACAAGCATCTCAAAGCAAGTTAAATGCATTATTTCTAGTTAATACTTCAAAGAGATGTTACAAACACAATGGGCATTCCACTATAATATTCCTCAGTTTCAAATTTCAAAATTTCCCTTTATACTGATGTAACAGGGTATCGGAGTTTTCTTTAATATATAGAAATTGTTTCACCACCGAAGCAGAAAGCATAAAATAAGGACCACATTTCAATCTTCAGAATTAGTTAAGATACTAACTAGTAAAAAATAGATGATGCACAAATATATCATATAAAGTAGCTGAAACTACCGGTCCCAGATAAATATGTCAAATATGACCTTTTCCATATTTTTTCACATTCATCATGGCAAATGTTTCAGTTCTTTATCTGCACCAAATCCTTATATTTCTCAATTTTCCAATTGTATACATAGTCAGATATAGAAGTGTATGTTTCTACATATGGCTAACAGGCAAAAAAGATACAAGTCAACATTAAACATTCATGAGAAAAACCAGAATCATTTCATCGATAAATCAATTCCGCAACCTTTACCAATCTGAAAAGGTTTAACAGCATGCCTCCAAAATTAAGAACATGTTGATTGATACCGAACAAAACTACAGTTTAAGAAACATTGGATTTTCTTTACCTGCCCCCCTAAAATATATTAATATTTGACCTTAAAATGCACTACCTTTGTGCATGAGTTCAGAGTGCCTAAGGCTGTATGGTAGCTAGGTTTCCATAACTTAAGATGCCCAACTACCATTTGCATGTCAGAAAGCTAAAAGCCCAAGCAAGAAAAAGACACCACGAACATCAAAATTTTAAGCTTCTTGGAGACCAATTTAGAACTTCCAACTAACCAAGCATGCAGCTACTATGATTTTTCTTTTCATCTAACAAGAGGGCTATGGCAATTTCTAAATGATGCACAATTCAAGAGGTGCCAGCAGATGCGATCAGAACCCAGACACTGTCCTTCTTGATACAGAAATTAGTCTCTACAGTTCAGAATGTGGGATCAGCTGCAAGTGTATCACGTATTGTCAAGCAAAGACATCACAAACATCAAAACTTTAAGCACCCATAAAAACCAATTTAGAAATTCTAACTAATCAAACATGCAACTATGATGATTTCCTTTCCTCTAACCGAAGATCTATGGCGATTTTTGAGCCATGCACAATTCAACAAGCCTCAGCTGCTGCAAACAAGAAGTCATACACTGCGAAGTGCATTATCTGTTGCCCTCTGGTGAGCTAAAAACCATGACAAACGAAACCAGTAAACTCTGATAAAAGACCGAGCATCCACGCAGCACTACCTTTCACATATTCCATAACAGACGGTACAACACATAGAAAGCAATGAGTTCATCGAAACCCTAGAATAACCTCAACTAACAATCAATAAAACCCTAGATATCTCCATCTAGGAAACTTACACGGGCAAAGAAACTTCTCTGCCAGAAGAAGAAAACCGCCTAAATGAAAACGAGAAAAAGAGGGCTTACGGCTTCCAGCGATGAGATTCTTCCGATGGAGGAACGGCCGTAACAGATCCGACGGCGAGAAGGACGAATTCGAGAGTAAGAGAAAGAGAGAGAGAGAGAGAGAGAGAGAGAAAGGACTCGGGCGGCGGCGAAGAAACGAAGGATCAGAGAGAGAGAGAGAGAGAGGGCACGGTCGTATTTATTTCTGTGGCGTTGGGGTTTTGGGGTTTGGGTTTGAGTTTCGGGTTGGGTGACGGGCGCACGTACGAGACATCCGTGCGGCCTGCGAACGTAAAATTTACGATGCGGACGTCCGCGGCGTATATATAATCATAAAAAATAAAATAAAAAGAGAAAATAAGAAAACGAATATATATATATATATATATATATATATCTTTTGAACATTTTATATCATCTAAAACGATATTTACTTGTATTTGTCATCAAATGTATATTTAATTTTACACATATAAGGAAAATATTATGATTTATATGGTATAACTAAACATATAACATAAATTTCAATCAATCTCGTCGCTTTATTCATTTTATTTTAATGATAAAATATATAAAAATTTTGATTGAATCCTAATAAGAGTTATTGATTAACTCTTGATCATTTTCTCTTACCTATATAACATACAGGATGTTTCGCCTATATAACATACACAATGCTTCACGATATTGAAATATCTTATTGATAATATTGTAGAAAATGTACACATACTTACTTTCTTCACTATGAGTAAATTATGTCGACCATCAGATGTCTTCATGGATTGTGGTGATAGACAAAGAATGATTTGTTTGAATCAATATTTCTTCACTATGAGTAAAAAAGTCCAATATTTTTTTTATCATAAATTTTGTTTGAATAGACAAACGATTTGTTTTATCACTAAAACAAAACACTACAGCTTTATTCAAAACCAGATATCACAAACGAGTTTTAAATAATTAAAATCTCCACAAACCTTAATTATTAAATTTATTATTTACTTTGAGATTTCATGAAATAACTTATTTGAAAATTTCCAAATGGTTTTGCTCTATTTAAAAATAAAGAATGATAACTATTTATTTTCATATTATCTTAAATTTTAGGCCTACATATTTAATCAAATAGTAACCTTCATAAAAATTATAATTTAACTAAATTTATTTTTTTTACGATAAAAGATCCTTATAGTGGATTCCAAATAATTAGAGTTTACAAATTTATTATTGTTATCATATTTTTTAATAAAACATTAATCTTTTTATTTTATATAATAATAATAATAATAATAATAATAATAATAATAATAATAATAATATATTTGTTAGATTTCTTAATTATCCAACCAAAACACTATATATCGTTTATAACATATTGTAAATAAGTTTCAATTAGTTCAAACACGAACCAGCCTTTTTTTTTCCATCTATACTTCAATCTTCGTCATATAAAATTAAAAAAAATATTATTTACTATGAAAACATGAAAATATGAAAAGGTAATTCCGTCGAAAATTATTGTACCTAAATTTCAACAAATTACAATCTCCGCTTACCATAATTATCAACATTATTAAAGGTCTCGAGATATTATAAGACAATTTGCATGTGAGTTTGAATGTTACTAAAAAGATTTGTACATATTTCGCAATAAAGGACAAGTTATCTAGAAAAGCTTCACTCAAGGATTATTACACGATTTTAAAGTATTTGAATGTCAAACCCCAAATGTGACTTAAAAAATCTCTAAAATTATCAAAATATCCTAAAACTAGTCAAATCGTTATTTATATCACATTTGCTTGCTATATTAACATATAAAGATGAGTTTAACAAGTTTTATAATATTGCAATTATAAATTAATATGAAAATACATCAAATTTGACTTTAAAATCACATAAAAATTAAAAAAAAAAAAAAACCTCACGTCAAAAGAATGAGATAAGTCGAATGAACTTCATGATATTACACTCGGTAAATGCTCTGCACCGCACTGCACAACACTAGTATACAGGATTATGATACAAATGAACTATACCGTAATTGATTCTACAATCAAGTGCAACACAATTTACTGACGAATGTAGCAACATAAAATTTGTCCAACTCACTTCAAAAACATCAAAAGAATATATAACACAAATAATTACTCCATTATTTATTATTTTTATTGATTTCAAAATATTTTATAGTCTAATTTAGTACATTCCACTATTAATTCTGGAATCCGAGTATACCACAATTCATTTACTGAAAAGCTTGTCCAATCGACCACAGATTTTCATGATTAAAGAAAAATATAATGTGATAAAATAAAACATGAGGCTTTTCCCAAGAAATTGTCCATTTGCTTTCCTAAATTTTATATTGAATTGCATGCAAGTCCCTCTTTCCTGATTCCATCAACTACACAATAGTACATTATGCTAACTATGGAGATGTCTCAACCCATATCCTTGGCCTTTTCACACCCACTGATGATCGTTAAAATCTAACCACATTAACTTGCATGCCCAAAACCCGGCATTCTACCCAAAGTAGATTAGTGCAGGTTTTGTCTTCTCTAAGGGTGTGCGAGAAAAGACTCGTGAGAGGTACAAAAGCAGATGCACTACTACAAAGAGGAAATGCAGAATCTTCCTCTACCAAATATTCTTTAAGGAGATGAACAAAAAAAGATAAAGGTGAGGATTACAGCACAACAAAGCTCAGAAGAATAAATTACCTCAAATTATAACCATTACTAAGACCACATGATCATATGTGCTCTCAGGTTACCTACCTCAAGGACGGTACAAGTATCCATTCCCGCCTCTTGCAAAATAGTCTTGAAGCTGGTAAGTGTATCCATTCACATCTCCATCCCTCAGGCTGAGCATCGATAGATCAGTAATTCCATAAGGCTGCTGGTTCCGGATCAGTCCATCAAATTGTCGATTAGCATAGGCCAAAAGATCCATCTGCTGCATACGTCCATCCCTCAGCCCTTCGGGAGGGTTATTGGATGCACCGTAGCCCCTATGGAAGCCCTCATCATAGTACTGATCCAGTTGTTCAAACTGGCCAGAGCTACCTAGTGACCCGGGGTCGGCAGAAGACAAATTACCCGGAAAGGAGAACTGCCGACTGAAGGCATACTGGGGACTTCTTGCTGTCCTTCCAACGTTCTGTTCATCATCTAGCAAATCATTGATGATATCAAGGTGGGGGAACTCATCCCCTACCGTCCCTTGGGCATGATATGGGGTAACCCTGGAGGCACTCTCAGCTGGATATTTCTGTGCAAGTGATTTTCCATAAACATTGAGCTTCCCCATGTTATCCCCAAGACTTGAGCCAAAACTCTGACTGCTGCTGCTGCTGGATTCATGGTAGCTGTCGTCTCTCCCTAGGTGCTGGCTGTGGACTACTTCAGGCTTAAGGCAACCAAAGGTCAATCCATGCCGAAGTGATGGATGGTCCATCCTTGTAGGAGTCTGAGGTGGAAGCATAGATGTAGATGATAAAAACATTGATGGAGAATGCGAATAAGCAACACTTTGGCTGCAGGATGTAGTATCATCATTTAAACAAGATCCCCTTGCACTTGTGATTTTACCAATTATGGCATTTCTATATGACTGTGGAACGAAACTTGGGGCAGTTGGAGAAGGATCAGTGCCTAATCGACCAGCTGCACTCACAGAGCGTGAAAGTAGAGGTACTGCTTGAACTGTGGAAGGAATGGGCACAGTAGGCCTTGGTGCTGGGATGAGAGGAGCACTATAAGGCCTTGATGTTGCATTGAATGGGTGTGGACCATTAATCTTTGTTTGTGTGTTTTGCTTCGGAGCTTCAGACTGAATACTGGACGCAATTGGAGGTGATCTTGATGCAATAGCTAGGACCTTATCAGTTTGTGCAGTGCTGCTTGATGGTTGCTCTTTAGAAGATGTTGGCTCCACTGAGATGGTGGCAGTGGTGGAAACAGCTACGGAGGTGGTTATCACAGACAACTGCTTAGGCTGCTGAGGAATGTTGGATATCTTTTTACCAAGGCTAGGTGAAGAAGAATGTTTCTCTGCATCAACCTGATCATTGGGAGTTAGTTTCTTTTGAAGAGAAGCAACTTCCTCCTCCTGAGACAATAAGATATAGCTTAAATTAACTTGATTCCAGACAAATCCAGTTAACATGATTCTACTCCAAAAATGCCCAATGTTCCACAAGGTCATATGGAGGCATACGCTTCAAGTACGATACAAAGTTATATGACCAAATTGTCACGGACAAAACTGTAAACAAGATCTTTAATATAATGCTCATGTATGTCCGTGTCTTTCGGTTTGTTTATGCTTTGCACAACATGTAGAGGGACGGTCGAAGACTTAATAGCCCCAATTTAGTTGGGTTTGGTGGCCATTTTAGGCTTGTAAATAAATATTGTATCATGTGAACACTTATGAGAGATTTCGATCTGTAGTGGACCATTTTAGATCCTTTGTTGTGCGACCGTTCAGAGTTTGTAAAGTTTGTTTGTAATTCGCATTGGTTATGAAGTGTTTTATAAAATGTTTGCCTGTGGATCTCGAGTGGGGCGCTTTCTCTAACTCGTTTTCTCTTTTGTAGGTCCTAAGGGACCATGGAAGGTTTCGGGGAGGCTGACCTTTGCGGACAGACACGCAAGGGTGCCTCACGACTTAGGCAAAACCAGCTAAGTCCGTGACAGAATGTAAACTCTAAATAAGAGAATTGTGCAGATAACAAACATCCTCATCATGTAAATCTTAATAAAAAAGGGCAAACAAAACCACCTACCAAGATGAAGAATGGTCAGCTGAGAGGACCGATAAAAATGTATATGGCATTTGCTCGAATGATAAATACTACCCTAGTTGAATAGCTTCAAGAAGACTCATCAAAAAGGCAGCGAGAGAAAACCAACTCATGAAGACAATTATCCAGATGTTCTCATGCAAATTCAGAATGACACAACAAAGAATACTAGTTAAACTTAAAGCTGCACCAAGCAATAGGAGTTTAAAACAAAATGATCCAACTTAGAAAACAAATGAGAAACTTGACACCCATAAATAAATGTAAATAACAAGCACAGATGCAGACTACAGTCATGGAAGCAATAAAACAGACAATAAAACTACTGCATGCATAGTAGGACAACCATAGAACATTTATGGCCTATCTTTTGAAAAAGAAATTATAGGTCATAATAGAAATATTAGCAAGTATACCACAATATACCAGATTCCAGAATAACCAATCTATCCATAACAAAGCTCCAAGACACATATTTTGTGCATGCCTCTAGGAATTATTTAGCAAACTAGATCAAGAAGACGCAGCATAGCGTATCACAATCTAAAACTATCCAGGAAGCAGCATCTAACGTACGAAACATATTTAAGTTTGTTATGATCATAAAATCCACTAAATAAATGTAAAACTTCAATATAAGAATAAACTGCACCTTTTCAGCTAGATTTTTCTCAAGCCGCTGCATTTCACCCTTTAGGGAGAATACACTGGCCTCTGATTCAGGTCGTGAGACCTTGCTGCCAGTGCCATCATGTGAATGGCCATCAACAAGAGTTGTTTCAGATCGTGGAATATGCCCACCATTAGTTAAACCCATCCGTTCATGTGTTTCCTCATTCCGACCTTTTCCTCTGAACATACGGCTCATTACTCATTAAAAACTCCAGGAGTTACAGTCACTACAAAATATGCTCATATGTAAATTACCTGTTGCGAGACTGGATATTGTTGTTGTTTTGTAAAGTGCTTCCTTTGTATGGTCCACTCATGGTAACAGAGGGGACTGAATCAGTTGAGCATGTTGAGGAGCTGTCGTCCATTGCAGATTGGCTCCTCTTTTCACTTTGCCCATTTTGTACATCACTGACACTAGCTTCAGCGACCAGATGAGTTTCTGATGTATCTATATCCCAATTAATAGGACTCGAATCTCTGTCATTTGATCCCGGTTGCAGAACCTCAATGACATCATCTCCAATGTCAGACACATCAGATGCATCTTCCAGGGTACCAATCTTTTCAGTAACCAATTCTACCCGCTCAGAAGGGAAGCTATCTGAAATCCTTTCAACTGATGGAATTTCCTGTTGGAGGAAGCTATCTGAAATCCTTTCTTCCGATGGAGTTTCCTGTTGAAGTCTTTCCGGTACTTGATTACACCTCTCATCCTTTCCTCTCTCTTTACCTTTGCGACTATTACGCTTCTGTTTAGCCTGAAAGAAGAATAAGCAAAACAACAAAATTAAGTGCACTACAACCTCATCTAATTTAATTTGTTACAGATAACTAAAAAAAGGTAAACATCAGTTAAAAACAAAGCAACAAACTATTATATGTCCATTCCACTGCAAAAATTAACAGCACGAACATTAAAAAAAAGAAACAATGTCTACAAGAATTTTTAAGGAAGCAATTGCAACACAACAAATAAAGCTAAACACAACAATTACAGAAGTGGACTGGAGATGCAGTTAGTTTCATGTTAATATAAATAAGCTTACTCCACCTACCAATTGTGAAAACGCATTACATGTAAAGTAAAATCAGATTGCGGTCCAGTTGCAAAAGAATAAGCATAACCTGAAGTTAAGACAATCAGCTACGAAATCCATCCGAACCATGATAGAAAAACCTAAATGATACTTCGTACTGTATCCTAGATGATACCTTAGAAAAATAACAAACAATGAAAGACATTAAAACATACATCAAACTCAAAGCACGTGACCTGGATGCCAAATATAGAACTTAACAACAGACCCTAGTGAGATACCCCATAACCCCAGGTGGGAAACCCAAGAGTAGTCACCCAGTCCAAGATAGATGAAAAGTTAATTTGTACAAGATCAATTGTGTTACTATTCAGCTACCTTTTAGGTTGTGTGTCAACATTTTGTGCCTCATGGCAGCCTACTTGGATTGTTAATTGGGCTAGAAAGTTTCCAGATAGTTCAAAAGCATAACCACTCGTAGTGCACAAGGCAGAGTCATGACAACTCTGCATCTTGTTGGTTACCCTTGATTCGTCAAGGGAAGCAGAACAATCAAAGATGGTGGCGACGGTACGATGGGCATATGGTCCTTTAATCAGGCATAACAGGTGTGCTTGGCTGCACAAAAAATGTCAATGCAATATTAGTCTCCCTTAGAGAACTTTTTCGATGTTTGTCTTTGAGAAAAAAAACCAAAAACTTCATTTCTGGATTTTTCATTAAAGGTTAAGTTTACATTTTTCTGGATTTGTTCTAGAATACAACAAAAAATTCTCCAAAGCTTTCTATGTCTTTTCAAGATATTTTTTCAGAAAATGGTGGGTCTGCTTTTTTCCTTGTTTGCCAAACAATAAAAAAGGAAAAGGAAAATGATTTCCATGACAAGGATTTTCTATGAAAAACTCTTTTCTCTGCATGGTCCTAGGATCCATTTGAGCCATAAAGTATTCTGAGCTGAAGAGACAGATAATGACAGCCAGAGCCCCAAGTATGAAAATATGATTTGTACATATAATCTCAATACTCAATTCTTGATAACTAGGTTAAGTACTCTTGCCCATGTTGGAAAAGCACCCAAGCCTTCTTTGGACAGCAAGGGTCCTAAAAGTAGGGAATATCTGATTGTAAGCATTTGCCAAGAGACTACCATTTAAGTGCTTGTATATTTCATAAACAATAATGTTAGTGATGATTACTATTTGTATTAGTGTACTACTCCATGTTGTACTCTTTACTAATTCTTGATGTAGTTAATATATTCAAAGTCGACACAGTCTCACTGAGAATAAATTAGAACACAAAAATAGAGTTAGATGTAAGCATTATGTGTTAAAAATGAATTTGAGTGAGTATATTGTATATAAGAAAAAGAAACAAAGATATCATATATTGTTAGGTCTTGTGGTACCGAGCTGTTCATGTTTTATTTCCTGTTCTCTTCCATTGCACTCAATCTTCTTCCTTTACAAGCTTCTGACCTATCCTCTCCCTTTTCCCTTTTGTTTCATTTATGTCGACATTTAGACCCAAACCCACAAATAAAGCCATCTATCACGAAGCTCCATTTTCGAAGACCCCAAACTTAAGGTAGAAGAGGAGATGATTCAATACATGGAAATTTTTTGGATTAAATGCTTGATTTAGTGTATCTGATGTTTTAAAAAATGATGGATCTCTCCCCAAGATCTAAGTCATTTACAATGTTCATGGTTTGAGTCTTTCAACCAAATGTAACTGCCAAGCACATTTATTTTAAAAAATATGACATAGACTAGCCCAGTCAACATGAATACTTCACATGCAGCAATGTTTATAAAAATTATAATCCACTTAAACATAAATTTTAGCTTCAATCTTTATATCTTTTAACTTCATTCAAATACTAAAGTAATTATTATGGTTATCATATCATTATATTTTGCAATAAAAGGAGAGCTAAGCATACCTGATCAGCATTACTTTTTTAGATGATAACTCAAATCACTCAGAACTGGTGACCATCATGCCTTAAATTTTATGAAAATTTTCATTAAATATGTCTACATATGTTACTAGCATCGTATAAGTAATATGTTATTTTTAAATAGCAATATCTACACCCCAAGTGAGAATTCCATTTCTTTTATGACTATTGTTAAAGAGTCTAAAGAAGTTTATAAAAAATAATTAGATTTAGAAAATTCAAATCATATCTGTTTAATTATCTACATATTCTTTTAGGTACATAGTGTCATTTGTAAGGTTATGAGCGTTATGTTGTATGTCAGATGGTGTGGGATTGTCGTCTTTCGTTTGGAATTCATTACTGTACTTTCTCCAGTATCCAAGAATTCATCTTCATTTACACATTCTCCAAAACTTATTTATGAGAAGTATGAATGTAGAACTCATCCAATCCGTTAATAAATAGCCTACTCTACGACAATCAGTAAACAAGATTCAGTCTGATATTAGATGATATGTTCACAGAATATAGATCTGGCTAAGGACAACTCAAGTTGAGAAAATACAGAAAGGGTACGTAGAGTCAACCCAAACCCAAGTTCACCTGATAATGTTATGAAGTCTTGAACCAGACCAACGTACCAGGTCACATGTCAACTAATCCTTACAGCTTAACAATATAAGTAGCACTTCAAATTCAAACTCCAACATGTATCCGTCGATTGTAATGGCTAGGCATGGCTAACACGGTTGTTCTCCACAAACTTTTAACTATATGATCGACAATAGAAGCGTAAGAACATGCATTGACTGGAATTAATGTGGTACCTAGAACCTGAAATCTTGGTTAAGGTTCTCACTTAACATGCAAAGTTGACACAAATATATTTCTAGTGAAACCAGGAAGTAAAGAAAAAGGTTAGCAACAACTAGCAAGAGGTATTAAGAATCAGTAACTGAAGATATGATGCTTGATACCTAACAACAACTATCTTAGAAAGCCAAACAAGCTATTCTACTTAAACCAATGTAAAAACGAAAATATGAACCTAGAGGCTAGAAGAAAGATCTACGATGGAAATAGCTTGAGAAATTGCTCTGCATATTTCTGTATATTTTCTTGTATAAAAAACACAATGAAAGAAATGGCAACCTAATTCCCACCCTTTACTGTTAACTTGACTTTAAGATCTATATAAACATTTGTCTAGTTCCAGTTCCAAAGCTTTCTAGTCCCATGTGCATCCAATACAATTGAACCTGCATTGCATATTTTTCATATTTAAACTGCAATCCTCTTGTCTATACATTTTAAAACTTTGAAGCCAACTCATATACACAATGATTAAACAGTTTTCATGTAAACCAATGACTAGTAGTTTGATCACTATGCCATTATTCACATAGGCCATCTGCCGAGAAATGTTCACATACACTTCGAACCTAAACAGCACAACACAATGAGACAATCATGCAGATTTCTAGTTAAGAATGGCCAAATTACTGATAAAAATAAAGTTCCATAAGCATTAGCATGTAAAACTTTGATGAATTAATATGCAATAGTAAACCTGTTTTTTCTTTGCACGCTTTTCCTTTTCGGTAACACCACGCTTAGACTTAAGCTCATTTTCAGCTTGGCCAGCTGCTTCTTCCTCCCGAATAAGCTCCTCCTGCCTCTTTAAAGCAACAGCCTCCTGGTAGGAAACTTCGATCCTACTGCTGACAACAACATGCGAGGAACAAAGATACTTAAAATAAGGACAACAATGATACTGTAGGATTAGTCCACAGACAATCTGCATAGATGGACAGCACAAACTATGGACATCATCAAACAACACCAAACTTGACCAACTTGCCATAGCCATTTGATTACATTGATCTGAAAGAGGCTAGGAATGTCAAAGGCTCAAAGCCATATGCAGCCAATGTGTATTTGCATAAAGAATCTTTAGTGTACTAAAGTTAAGGTTGCTTTGAAACTTTCTTAAAAAATGTCAGTCAATAATGCCGAAGATAAGTGATACCTGAATATGTGAACCAGGACAAAAATTTCAATAGTCCTGCGACCCAGCTCCATAAGTCGCCTTTCATCTCGCTCAATAGAAGCCTTGTTAAATTCATCTCCCGAACTTCCATCCTACATATGCAACATGATTGAAATATATTCAGCAATAGAGATCTGGAAGATGGGTCTTCATGCACAAGAGAAATTAATATTTTGTGAAACATATCCTAAAGCAAGATACTGTGAAAAGAGAAAGCCAAAATCTAATGTATGACAAAATGCACAACCATGTAAATTGAATGGGTGTACACATTAGTCTGATATTGTGAATCAAATAGGTTTCTTTGTTTTTTTGTAAAGCATAGCCTAAAGGAACTAAAAATAAGATGGATAATGTTGTTAATTGCATCATATATAAGAAGATAGTTACAATCAAACACTGAATAGCAAAATATTTCAAACAGGTAGGTCATAAAAAGAAACATCAAGAATCATGATAAGGAACAGAAGTGACTCAAACGTGCAGCTATTGAGCATATACCAAACAAAATAAAAAGGGAAAAATATAGTACGCATTATATGGAAAAGCAATAATTCGTCTACAAGGTCACAGTTGCAAGATACAACCTTCTGGAGTCCATTAACAAGCCAAGTGTTTTGGCAGATCAACTGACTACAAGCACCGAATTTCAACTTCTAACAATGAGATTAGAGACAAGAGACAATGATGTTAATTTGTTAAATTAGATCCAGTTGCAATGGAAAACCAAACAGCAAAATTTTCAACCTAGAAAGGATGAAAAAGAAGAAAAAGCCAGAATTGAGAAAATGAATTTCAAGGAGAACATGAATTTCACCTAGAATTGCAACAATGATGTTAATTTTGTTAAATTATCCAGTTTGCAATGGAAACCAAACAGCAAAAATTTTCAACCTAGAAAGGATGAAAAAGAAGAAAAAGCCAGAAGTGAGAAAAGGAATTTCAAGGAGAACAATGAATTCACCTAGAATTGCACATTGAATAGTTTTCTTTACCTACCTTTATACGGTTCTGCAAACACTTGTCATCTTTTGAAGGCAAAGGCTGATGAGACAATGAATCTGATACAACTCTTTCGATCAAACGATTACATCACAGCCAACACAAACAAATCTTTATCAACATGTACCATAGGAGCTGGTAATTCCTCTAAGTCTACTGATTTATCTCTTCCATTCATGTTCTTGCTCTGGAATTCAAGAGCTTTCAGCCCACTGTATAGAGAATCCATAATTAAAGTTGATGTAACTTCTTTCTCTATGAAAAAATGCTTGACAGCAACTTTCAATATAGCATCTGTTTTGTCTCTTGACATGTGCTGCCTCGCATTTGGATCGGTTTCTGACCAAAAAGCACGAAAACTGCAAAACCCAGAAAATATTCATCACAAGTTTGCACCCATTTAAAAATTATGATAAAATTAAAAGGTAGTCGTTGGCTCATATCAAAACAAAAATCCAGTAAAGTTCCAACCTGGGCCACCTGACTTTATCTTCAACAAATTTGCTAAGCTTGCCTATTCTTTCTTCCAGAAAATGACGGCAAATTTGCTCTACATTTGACAAATACACTCGAACCAGTTCCCTTCTGTATTGGCAATCAAGACAACGGAAAGGTCGATCTGCTTTCTCCCTGAAGTAGCAAATGCAAAAGTTAAGAAAGAACATGAAAATATCAACAGTGGGTACTAATGAACAGGTAAATTTATTATATCATAAGCAGGAATAATACAAATTTCCATTCAAAAAGATGTCAAAAGAAACCCAAGCAGATGGATGTACAATTATAAAAATGAAATCACTAAAACAACATATTTTCAGATTTAACATGGAAAAGTTGGCATTGCTCTCAACAGAAACCAGATGAAGGCCAATTATCCATATTTGTGCATATTAGAACAGATACAAGCATTAGGACATCTCGTATCCAAGGTCAAAAACATTGAACAAAGAAATTTTTAGCGCGATAATGTTTCCTGTCTAATTTACTTAGTCATAACCCAGAGTACCCAAATGGAACATCATGTAAGAGTCTTATACTTGGTTTTGCATCCCTATGAAGAGATTTTTTTAAAAAAAACCCAAATGGTGCTAATCCTCAAAATACAACACTCCCAGAATATATACCAATGTAAATGTAACATAATGCACCAAGCAAACTATAAAAACAAGACCCCATATACAGGTACAAAAAAATTTATGCTGCTAACCCTTGTCTTTTTAATTCAATAACCTCTTGGCTCTCTTTTCAACAAAAAGATATACATGCTTATAAACACCACATGATGTTTATTAAAAATTAAATGGAAAAAAATGTGGCAAATGTGACAAAGTGTGCCACTCACCTAATTATGAACATCTTTATTGAACTGGTAGTGATAACTGATAACCATGATTGCAAAACTTCAAGGACAAAGAAAATCTATGGTTATGACTATTTTCAAATAAATTTATCAACTATGAATGAAAAAGATGCAATATATGACCAATTCAAAACTCAAGTCACAATTCAATGAGGAACTTGATAGTATGACTGCCATTAGATATACAGAGCAAAACTATGTTGCAAAGCTAACAACAAGTTGTTATATTCAACTGTCACCTTATTGGGTTAAACCATCTGTTGGCTGGTGCAAACTAAATGGAGAAGGTTGTTGGAAGTTGGAACCAGGCGGAGGGAAGGCCAGGCATTATCATCAGAGATGTTACTGCTAAGTGCTTGTTCTGTGGATGCAAGTATGAGGAGAACATCTCTATTTTATACTGCAAAGCAGTTGCAATTAGAAAGGGTTTCAACTTTAAAGACTGCAATTGGAGGAGGGCATCCAAAGGACTCATACTGAGATTGATTTGAAGAATCAGTGTCACCTGTTAACAGAGAAAACTAATCCAGCTTGGACTATTTTGATTGTAGTTATATCTTTTTTCTTTCTACTTAACCATTATGGGAAATATAAATTTTCTCATGTTTTTGGAGGATAGAATAGAGTTGCAAACTAGCTGGCACAACATGCCAGACACTACAGGTCTAGTCTAACCAGATCTGAAAAGGGATTGGCTATTCAGTCTGCTTTTGATTTTGAACTCTGATGTAAAAATGGACCTGTGTACCCATCTTAATTAACACTACTTTTAGTTTCTGCAAAGAGAAAGCTATCAACTTTATGCCTTACGATCCCTTTGTTCCTTTTGCCATCTTTATTTATAAAACACAGTGTCCTATGACAATTCAAGGCATATGGACCAAAATATGCATCACGACCCAATTCTTTTCAGAAGGAAAACGAGGTTAAATTAAAAGGAAACTACAAAATGTGTAATAGAAGGATGATCAGAGAACCAAAAAATGGAGAGCCTGCTGTTCTCCCAGAACTGGCAGCCCTATGTGCCATGATATTAGAGTCTCCAGGTAGATACTCAAAAATTACAACAGGTCCGTACCGACCAGTACTTCAGTTCAGTTGGTTTATTTGGATTTCAATAGCAGCATGGTAATGTCAAGAAGTATACCATTACTAAACATGTCTCAAGCAACTTTGCAGGAAAAATGATCATTAAACCACATCTAACAACTGAAATCAGGACCAAAGGATCTGCAAGACTGCCAAAACAGGATAAAACAGACCATTGAAAGAAACCCTAATTGCATGGACAAGCCAAAGAGACATTGGTTCACAAAGACATAGAACCTTTGATTCAAGGAATAATATGGAAGCATAAAAATAAAGCACCAAAGGAGATGACTATTAGTGTTTTTAAAAAAGCAGTCCTTGGTGCCACATATCCTGTGCAAATTGTGTGGATGCCTGTAACAAGAACTAATCTGCTGTACCATGCGGCATAATTATACATGGAATACATACAGCGACAGATACTCAAGCAGCTGCATATAGTTGAGCAAAGTATACAGCCAAGTCCACCAGTTATATAGTCATATATGTTGTTTCCTTCTTCCTCATTAAACTGTTATTGTCACCTTGAAATCCTCATGCTATGATTATATCATAGTAGTCAGTTAGAACTTTACTGTTTCTAATTACTTAGAACTTATACAACTAAATACCATTTATACACGATTTGTATCTCGATCATCAACATCTCATTTTAATTCCTCACCAAGTGTTAATTATTTGTTTTCTCTATTTATTTTCTCAGGGGAAAAGTATTATCTGAAAGCAACGTTCAAAGGACTCTTTTCTCTAGAAGTTAGACACTTTAAAAGCCAATCAGCTGCAATTTTAAAGTTTGACAGACTATTTGAGTGAAAGTGTTAAATTGTTCTAAAGCCTTATTCTCATCTACTTAATCATTGTTCCTATGAACGTGAAGATTTATCCTTAATTTTGATCGGAACAGACCATGAAGCTTCATTGCTCTCAAACACTTCCACACTATGCTCAAAATCACACTCCTTTGCTAAATTGCTGTCACGATAACTATTTAGAAATTGCATATATTTGGTTGGTTCTTCCTAAATCTCATCCACATCACTTTCCGATACACTACCCTGACACTTTCCACCCACTTTCAATAAGTTTGAAACCAAAACCCCAATTTGGCCTTACTAATTACCAGAAAGAACTTTTTATTTCATGCTCGGTCATAAGACCAGATGAAGAGTTTGAATAAGCCAGAGAAACAATATTATCAAAAAAAATTATGAAAATAAGACAGAATATATAAATACCCATGTGGGACTAGCAAGAGTGGAGCAGATTCAGATTTAAAAAGGCAGTTAACCAAATCACCAAGTTCACAAGTACAACAGATAAAACAAATGTGCAATCTAAGGTCAATATTATATAGCCAAGTATGACTCAAAGCCACTTCCACCACAACAATTGTGTGTCACAGTAATTTGGATAGTCCACATTATCCATGTCGATTGCAGATTCCTAATTTCAACAATGAGATTCAGTCAACTAAACTAATCAAGTTAGAAATTATTATTAGAAGCATTATATGAAACTGACATAGGACAAAGGTACCTAATAACTTGAACTTGGGCTTTGATAACAAGAGTGTCAGCGACAACAAAGCCATCATAAACTTTTGACAACTCCATGAATTTTTTCCAACCCCAATCATGTTCCTTCTTCCTCATTAAACTGTTATTGTCACCTTGAAATCCTCATGCTATGATTTGTATCTCGATCATCAACATCTCATTTATTCCTCACCCAGTGTTAATTATTTAGTTTTCTCTATTTATTTTCTCAGGGAAACGTATTACTGAAAGCAACGTTCAAAGGAACTCTTGTTCTAGAAGTTAGACACTTTAAAGCCAATCTCTGCAATTTTAATTTGACAGACTATTTGAGTGAAGTGTTAAATGTTCTAAAGCCTTATTCTCCACTACTTAATCATTGTCCTATGAACGTAAGATTTATCCTTATTTTGATCGGAACGACCATGAAGCTTCATTTCTCTAAACCTTCACACTATGCTCAAAATCACACTCCTTTGCTAAATTGCTGTCACGATAACTATTTAGAAATGCATATATTTGGTTGGTTCTTCCTAAATCTCATCCACATCACTTTCCGATACACTACCCTGACACTTTCCACCCACTTTCAATAAGTTTGAAACCAAAACCCCAATTTGGCCTTACTAATTACCAGAAAGAACTTTTTTATTTCATGCTCGGTCATAAGACCAGATGAAGAGTTTGAATAAGCCAGAGAAACAATATTATCAAAAAAAATTATGAAAATAAGACAGAATATATAAATACCCATGTGGGACTAGCAAGAGTGGAGCAGATTCAGATTTAAAAAGGCAGTTAACCAAATCACCAAGTTCACAAGTACAACAGATAAAACAAATGTGCAATCTAAGGTCAATATTATATAGCCAAGTATGACTCAAAGCCACTTCCACCACAACAATTGTGTGTCACAGTAATTTGGATAGTCCACATTATCCATGTCGATTGCAGATTCCTAATTTCAACAATGAGATTCAGTCAACTAAACTAATCAAGTTAGAAATTATTATTAGAAGCATTATATGAAACTGACATAGGACAAAGGTACCTAATAACTTGAACTTGGGCTTTGATAACAAGAGTGTCAGCGACAACAAAGCCATCATAAACTTTTGACAACTCCATGAATTTTTTCCAACCCCAATCATGTTCCTTCTTCCAAAACCTGTGTAATGTATCTGCAAATTTCCTCAACAGCATAAGGTCCTAAAACAGCTTAGTGGATGCTAAGAAGAGCATTTTTAAGTTAACATTCTCTGCTATTTGACTGACCAGAGTACTTTGACTTTTTTGGGTCTTTGTTAACTACAGCTATCGTAAACTGTGCAAAATGACTCCAACCTGCCAATTTTATAAATTTATAAAAGCATTGTGACGTTTGTCATTGAAAATTACAACATAAGTAGTATGAACCAATGAGAATAGCAATACAACAGGCTGCAAACCTGGCAGAAGTTTCTCATGATTAGAAACAGAAAGAAACAAAGAAAGATGATTGCAGACATCACAACCCTGTGGGTAGACCAAAATGAACCTGCAAAATTTTAAGCAAATATTAAAACTTGATAACTACAGATAAATTTACTTAGAAGACAGACTCTATCAGATATGTCTTGTATAAGCAAGCATGTCAATAGATTGTAGTGATTCAAGATTGTGGATGTCATAATAGCCATGTCATTTCAGCTGCCAAGGATACAACGACAACAAAAAGCCGTTCCAAATTTTGGTCGGCCACATGGATCTTCTCCTACCATTGAGCTTTGTACAAGGGCATATCTAGCATTAGATCTCTTTTTAAAGTTTCTAGTAAAGATTGCTTAGGTCTCCCATTACCTTTCCTCATACCACTAGTATTAATTGATTCATCTTATCTAGCCACAACATCTACAGGTCTCCTTTGAACATATTGAAACATCTTAGATGAGGATCTTAGCTGTTTTCAGCTACCAAGGATGAGATCTAAATTCACTGCAGGCTATATCCTTCCGTACCACCACAAAAATGGAAAATTCATCATCTTATGAAAAAAAAAAAGGTGAACTTCCTATAAGTATAACCATTATGCAGCATTTTTGCCTACGAGGGGCAGCCAAATGAACAAGGCTGTTGACATGACTTGAACCTTGTGCAACACTTTACTAGGGAGACCAATAATAAAACATTTCTTCATGCCAAATTGACAAAAAAATGTTTTGGAAACACCTAGAAATATTTATCAAGGAACGATGTACAGATCAACAAAACAATCATACAGCAGAATACTAAAAATTGTGTCACTTATGTTTAAAAGAAACAGAATTTGCAGATTTATGATTTTTTCAGTAAGATTAATGTTATTGATAGAAAAGACACATGGTTGATTATCTTCTTCATTTAGGCATCTCACTAGGAGAATTTGAAAAGAACCAAAGGATGTTCAACTAAGCATATCAAGTAGCTTCCCTTCCCCAGGCTGAATTGGCAGCCACCTCCCCCAGGCTGGACCAAGCTTAATAGTTAATACTGATGGGGCATGTCTCTTGCAGGATTCTGGCCCAGGCTTCTTTTTAAGAGATCACTATACGACATTGCTTGCTGGCCGGTCACTCATATCACCCTTCCATTCCCCAATTCAATGCGAAGCATTAGCAATTTGGGAAGGCCTACATGCTGCCATCCAACTTGGACATTTCAGGATCCAGTTGGAAACTGATCCACTTACCATCCAAGAGGTGTTGGATCATGGAAAAACTCCACCATGGAGAATTTGGCATACACTTGCTGACACACGCAGATTAATCAATACACATCAAAGTTTTGTGTCTTTTTGATTTTTGTTACAAGGAATGCAATCGTGCAGCACACTGAGCTGCCACTAAAGCAAGACAGACCAGATCTAACTTTTTGTGGGTGGAATTAACCCAAGTCTCGCTGACATTTTGTATGATGACCTACACAGGTCTTTCGGTAGATGTTTGAAATCGTAATAGATTCCTTTATTCTTTTGGAAGAAAAAAAAAGGAAGTAATTTGGGTCTGAATTGCTACTGTCTCCAAAGTGTCGAAGCAACAATATGGCTATGTCAAATTGATAAAATAAAGCCACTCATAAGCATCTTTTCACTCCGTTACAGTAAGAGATGATAAAATGTGTCAGAACACATAAACTTCCTCTATATTTACAGATATAAACATGAACATATTTGATACAACATGTCAAGGATTTGAAAATCGTATGCTGGTTTAGGTAAAAATCTGATCGGAGTTGACCAAATCATGCCACCCAATGTCACCAAAAAATAGATTACAAAAAAATCATCAGAACAGGCTTATATGGTCTGGTAGTAATAAATTTCTCCAATAATTCATAGATATAAACAACATCATATTTAACACAATACATAAAGGATTTAAATGTCAGTCCAATACCCGTTTCCATAAGCGGGAGAACCAATACGGTACCTGTAAACCAGGCAGTAGACCAACTGACACTGCCCAATATCACTAGAAAAAATAATAAGAGAACAAATACTGATTGGCACCAACCTATATGATCAGGTATTCGGTCAGTACCAACTGATACGACCAACTGATTACTCGAAACATGTATAGTATACTTATATGTACCTAAACATAATAAAAGAATTAATTTTGAAGAGAGCATCTTTTTGGAGTATTTTTCTCAAAATAAAAGCATATGAATCCCAAGATAAAAAGAACATTCAACTATCATATTAAAAGGTGGCTAACCAGAATTAAATTACTTTCACAAATCATAGGTTATCAGAAAAACTCAACAGATCTTCCTAGGCACCTAAGATGTGCAGTAATATGTGATATAAAGCATTATATTGACCATGGAAACTATATATGACAAAATTTTGATGATAACTATAAAACAGTAATTGATCTTTATTTTAATTAGGATAAATTATTTTCACTTTGCTCTATTTGATTTTGGAATTCTGTTCGCTGGCTCGATTGGCTCTTTTATCCTTTAATAAATTTCTACTTTTCCTAAACTCGGCTGGAAACTCCAGCACAAGAATTCTAAGGGTTGACAATACATCGATAACAATAAAACTTTTCTAAAACACTCCCAACAATTGTAAGAAAGGCATATAGCAGAACAATGCAAATGCCTATAGTAAATGAAATAATCAATTGGACGAGACATAAATATTGATAGTTAAATTCTTACCACTTGTAACCACCAATTTCAAATGCGTCACCTCGCAATTCTCTTTTGTTGATTGTTGAGAAATTCTCAATTTTCCATGTATGTTTTCCATAGAGCTCAGAAGGCTTTGGCCCTGAACAAAAAGTTGCATCACAAGATGAACTACAAGAAACATGGTAACTTTCCTGGAAGAAGAATGTCATCAGAATAACGCATAATGGAAGGATAATAATACAACTGGATGTTCACCTTAATTCACATAAAGGGCTGCAACCGCCCAATAAAGAAGCTTGTCTATTTGCACTACAACATGTGTTTGGGGTGCAGTGTCCCGACGTCAACAAGCAGAGGAACCAGAAATTGATCCTTCTGACTTCTAATTATAAAATAAAGATTTTAAACCAATGTTGGATTGAATCCACATAGCAGAGAACCTAGGTAATCCTTTGCTCAATGAGGCAAGAAGCCCCCTACATCCATCTCAACATCAAGACTTTTTAAAAAGAGGAACGACATGGCTCATAGGAAGATGAGCGCCTTGTCTCGGCAATCACACATCTAGAGTTCAGTCTAGTAAATGGCGTGGCATATCACAATCATAGTTGTCCAGCCAACGCGCAAAGGGAAAGGGGACGACGGTCGCACTGATTGAATTTGGATATGACTGATGAACAACGGTTTCAATTCAGTAACGAGACATCATCTCCCTAGCAGTTTGGGCTTTGTGAGATCCATGGAGATAATGGCGATGGGTACAATAGTGCATCAACCGACAGTGGCAACAACGATAGTCAATCAATTATTCTGCTTGATGGGCATGAATGAAGGAGCAATGTTTTATGCATGTTATATAGGATTCATATCAAGGAGTTCAAAGATCAGTGCATCTCATTTATACTCAGAAGGATAAAAAAACGAAGGCATTCGGCAACTTTGACAGATATGATGGAGCCCTCTGTGGTGTTGGCATCAATAGGAGCTCATATATTATGAAGGATCTCATAGCCAACAGATGTATGAACATGATCATTCTTTTGGGAGTCAACTCGTTCAGACACCATAGACTCCAATGCGCTCCAACCTCCATAGCCATACAAACCATTGTCATACATGCCTGAGGAGGCTCCTACCACACGTGTAGTTAACAATAATGAGGTAATCATCGTTACCATGTTGATACATTAAAGGCACACAATTTACAAGTATAATCTATCATAAGAGCAGTTCCAAGTTTGGGTCCGATAGACATACAATATTAAGATACTACTTCAAAAGATTGAGGACCCCGATCTCCTGTTTTGGAGTCTCGTCATTTAGTTTTGTGGTAGAATCATGTCTATATTAATCTTATCATAATATTTTATTTTGCTCAAATTATTGGAGTTTCGATACCTAATCTAATATTCCAACTCTTTCCTTTTCATTGTAGGTAAGGGGACACTGATCAATGGAAGTAACTTTCTTTGACCAAGGAACATATGGTAGAATTCTTCCTTCATGAATCCAAAAAAAATAACAATTTCTATATTTGATCCTTATAGCCTGGAATTTCCATTGATTCTTTTTGTATTTAAACTTAAATACCAAGAAAGTACGAGAAAATAGTTTTTTAACATTTTCAAATAATTTTTCAGCCATTTATCCAAACATTTGATGTGTACTGATCAATTGACCGATATGCATGGTCGGTAGAAAAGTATGTAAAATTTACAGTTGGCTCAAAAGGGTGTTAATAGAACAGCAAACAAAGAGTTTGCTATTCCTTCTTATTTGACAATGTGTCGTCAACACCATCAAAAATTAATCATGTTCATCCTTTGAAATCACAAAAGCAATGATGGAATTTCAATTCTAAGTGACTAATTCAATTCAGTTTTTTTAGTTCCAAATGACTAGTTTAATTCAGCTCCAAAGCTATACAAATCAGCATTTACAATGCACTATAACTTTTTAGTGAATGACAACACAAGTCCATCAACAAGTACATTTACTTCTAAACTGATTAGTTTAAAGAATCTAAACAAAATGATATAATTGCAAAAAGAATACTTCAAATTTTAAAAAAATAAACCAGTTGAAAGGGGAAGATAGCACACCACAATCATCATCATCGTCAGTATCCCAATAAGGGGGTGAAGTGGAAGGTGCCCCGTTCTCGAACTGCTCACGAGACCGCCATTCTGTAATTGAATCACCCGACAGGCAACGCTGCTCGCTCAACATTCCCTCTGTGGCTGAATACCTAAGGCTCATCCCATGATCCTCTGTAATAGTTCCGGCCATTGCCCAAACCAATCAGATTATTTCAGATGTAAATTATGAAACCGTCCTCTTCTTCCCCTGCGAGCCAAAAGAATAGAGACAGGTTAGGAACATGCACGAGAACAAGACAAAAGGATATAAACAAGCAGTCGAAGTTTTCGTGTGACCCACAAACAATAGGTTGAAAATACAAAACAAAACTGAAGCATTAAGCACAAAATCACCCGACACGCAGCTCAAAAAATTAAACGAGAAAACAAGGTCGGTGAAAAAATCCCCTATTCTCTAAAGTCCACGCCCGTAAGAAAGGACTCCTAAAAAACCCCAATCACGCCCATGGAATCCAATTAGACCACTGAACCTCTATCCGATCTCCTTTTTTCTCGTTCTTCCACGATCGTAAGCCTCCACTAACCAAATTCTAACCAAAATCGACCGCAAGCCGACGTCCCCAACTGCGCCGCCGGCCCAGGAACGAACGAGGGAAACCCACATGGTAAACGAGTGAAGAACCCCATCGATTCGACAAATCAGCCCTAATAGGCACGCCCTGGACCAATCGGCCGGCTAAAGGAACGAATCCACGACAAGCCCGAGCCGATACACGGATCTAAATCGACTACCTTGTGGGGCGCGGGCGCGCGGCGCGGCAGTAGAAGGAGCCGGAATTCGGGAGAGAGACAGAGAGAAGGGCGGTGGGAAAAAAACCTTCACCCCACTCGGCTTCGACGGCGAGCTAGAGGAGGCGAGGACGGGGTTCGGAGGCGAGAGGGGAGAGAAGAGGGCGAAAAGGGAGACGGCAGAGAAAGAAAACTACTAAAAGCTACAAATTATATACGTATGGAGACATCAAGGGCTTTCCTGTTCCTTATCTCGAAACCGACGTGTTTTTATTTCTTGTGTATTTATTCGTTTATAATTATACACATTATTATTGTAACAGACAATATAAATTTATTTATTTATTTATTTAATACGAGTTTATGTATTTTTTTGTGTTTGATAATATAAAATATTCGTCAATGTCGGACTATTAATGTGTTTTAACCCTAACTCGAAATTAAACTATAACTATATTTATTTTATATCTCATTAAAAAAATTTAAATTCGATTTAATTATATCCAATTGGTCTGGATTTCTGAATTTTTTTTGATTAATTTGAGTAACTATTAAGTATTTGAACTCCCAACTCAAATTTAAATTCCGCTCAAATACCTTTTTTTTGTGAAATTATATTCTAAATTTATTTAAAAAATAATTATTATCATTTTGATGACTTATTTAAAAAATATTTTAAATTTTAAATTTAGTTTCTTTTCTAAAATGATAAGTGATGAAGATGATTGATTTTGACTATTATCATTATGAATTATAATGGACAGAGTATTGGTGAATTCTACTTTCTATTTCAAATTCAAGTTTATGTTTTTTCTAACTTTTACAAAAATAAGTGGTGAATACATTATTTGATCTATGATTGATTTTGATACTACCTTTTTTTTTACTGACAAAGATAACTGGTATTTTTGAAATTTTGTTAAACTTATTTTCAAACTTATTGTTTATGTGTATGGATGTTGAAATTATTATAGATTGATTAAAACTATATTTTAATTATGTCATATAGATTAAATTTTTGAGTTAAATTTATCTAAAACATGATGTGTGTGTGTATGTATGTATGTATAAATATACATATACATATACATATATATACATATATGTTATAATGTGTGTGTATATGTAATGTATATATATATATATTAATGTTAATCAATTTGACTCATATTTATCACCCATACTTTCATGTAACCATTCAGATTTATGACTATCAATCGAGTAGAAGTAATTTATTGCTTAGAATGGTACTTTTAATACTTGAGCAATTTAATATCCTATTGGTACAACAAAATGTTGGTAATAATATATTTATGTGTTATTTAAGTATTTGCATAACAATGCTTTATAGTTTAAAAAATAAAATAATACCATGGCATATATAAAATATTTATCATCAATATAACATTGTATAACATGCAAAAATAATATATTATGTTTTTATATATAATATATTGGTTTTATTATGTGATTTAAAATCTCATCCAATGAATCTTATCTGTATAAAAAAGAAATGACACCTCATTACAAAAATATCATCTTTACTCATAGGTATTGTTAATGAGGTGTCATTTCTTTTTTATACAGATAAGATTCATTGGATGAGATTTTACCTCTAATAAGTGAGCAGAATCATCTTTAAACCAAATTGAAAATGTAGAAATTAATTTAGATTATCCACATTAATATCATTTTTCTTCCCCAAACACTCTCGTCTTCAGATACAGTTAATATAAAATTCACATGACTCACGAGCAAACATTCTACTAAGTTGTTTACATAAAATTCACAGGTTATACTAAGTTGTTTTTTATTCTAGTTTATGATTTGTGGGAATTGAATGAAACCAATGGTTTTGATTCAAATCAATAATTTTAATTTTTGGAAAAAAATTGATTAAAACCCCTTTGACCAATCGTTTGGGACTATTTGGATTGACTATTTGAGCCTAACGGTCCAATAGTAGATTGTTTGAGGCATGTAGGGGCAAATGATCAGTTTATCCCTCCTAATAGTCAAATATTTCCTAAGATTTTTAGTTATTATATAATTAAAAAAATCCAATAAACATATAACAATTAGTTTTTGGTGCATTTTAGGAAATTTTTTTTCTTCTAAAAATGCTATAAATACTATCCAATCTTCTCGTTCTTTCTTAGATAATCGATTAAGCACTTCTAATACTATAAAACTCTATTTTGACTCCAGTTGCAATGTTCATTTTGATAAGGCCTCTCCCGTCCCCCTCATACCCTTTCTCTTCGTTTTAATGATTAGTGAAAGTTCAACATGCTGAATCTCAAGAATTTTAAAAGTCAAATCAGGTCAACTCAAAAAAAGTCAATATTTTACTCAAGGTGAGGACAATCAATACAGTGAGTGGCCAAAGCAATCAAGTCGTTTTCAAACTTTGTTTGAAACATCGGTATATCGACTATAAGTCATTTACAATTACTGCTCATAAAACTTTGAATCCAACAAAAGGGATGGATATGAAACATTTTGAATACATCTTGCAAAGAAACACCCTTCATAAGCCAAGATTAAAAAAATATATTATATTTTCGAATACTCATTTAACCTTATTTTTTACTTTTCAGTTGAAAAAAACATGAAGTATTAGCGTCGTTTTTTTTTGGTGTCATTAGTCTCGTTACCTGTATTGACATATATCCATGTTTCAAAATGATATTACGATCAAAACTTAAAAATAAAATTATTATTTTTATAATTTTTAATTTAAAATTAGAAAATAAGAAAAACCTGAAACCCTCGTATATATATATATATATATATATATATATATATATATATATATATATATATATATATATATATATATACATCAAGAAGTTAGATCCGTAATAGATAGGGCATATTATGATTTCCGCCATAAGGACACGCCCCCGTCACATCAGCCCAAGTGTGAGGCCTCACGAGGAAGACGCAGCGTCACGTCGGATATGTCACCAGAAATTCGAGATAACAACTATCCTCCTCCCGCATCGTTTGATGTTACGTCGACCAATGTACCTTCAGACATTCATTGCTCGAGATATGTGGGATGATGTCATACGACGTTGTCCCATGCTTCTCGAAGCGATCCTTATTGTGACAACACAGAAGAAAAACAATTGTTATTATGATTTTTGATGATGCATCTGATGTGACGCTACATTTTTCTCTTAGAGCCCCACACTTGGGTTAACGTGATGAGGGTCGTGTCCGCGTGGTGGAATCCATAATATGCCCTATTAGATAGAATAATAAACTCTTTGGCAGTATTTTGTTTAATGACACTTAACATATGCGTTTAAATCATAAAATTAGATAATGTTGTCGTGAAAAAAAAATGTTTTCATTAATTGGTCCAATAAATATTGTAAAACTATTTTGTTTTTAACAATATGCGTTAACCTTAAATAGTTGGGATATTATTTTGTTGTTATTATTGGTCCAATAACTCTGATCAAATCCGTTGAAATGTCATCCAACGTCTCTGATCAAATCTGATCTCGCACATCAACCGACGTTTCTGATCAATGCGATGGAAGCACGAAACCACCCCGCAGAAAAGAGGGCGTGGGACCTCCGTTATTGGTGACTGTTTTCCCACCCGAGAAATCGAGCCCAAACTACCTTTTATTGCCATTTTGTTTTCCCCCTCTTTTGTCCCGATCGCGGCCCGCATTTCCTCCTCCCCCAGACCTCGAGCGCCCGCGTCCCGGGGCTCCAGCGATCGAAGATGAGCGGCGGCCGGCTGTGCGCCGTCCTGGGGGAGCTGGGGTTCGACGCCCAGGACGCGCTCGATCCGGACAGCTTCGAGTGGCCCTTCCAGTACGAGGAAGTCCGTCCCCTTCTCGATTGGATCTGCTCCAGCCTTCGGCCTTCCAATGTCCTCTCCCCCTCCGAACTCTCACAGTATAACCTCCTCCTCCTTTCTCTTCTTTTTAATCGCTATTTATGGTGTAATGAGGGAAAAATTGGGGATTACTGTGGTTTTAGGTGATGTAGGTTGGAATGTCTTTCTGTTTGGAGGATTTCTGGACTCACTGCCTCAGGCACGGTGCTATTGTTTGTTATTGTAGTGACATGCCATTTTGCGTAGCTTTTGGTGCATGTGCTGGGGTAATGACCTCCTAGGAGAATGTAGTAGTCAGTAGAGGCCCCAAAAGAAATTTGAATCTATATTTGTTGATAGTCCCGGAAAAGGGTTCCAAAAATAGTACAAAAATATCAAAATCAAAACAATTCTCTCAGCGTCAATCATAAGTGTGTTAGTCTTGAAGGCTGAAGGATCCACGGCATAATAGATCAAACAAGACTGTTTTGAACCTACATTCAGTTGGACTCAAATCACGTACTTCCAACTTCTGTTGTGAAAATAAGGCTCAATTTGACTCGAACAGATAAGAGTCTAATGTTATATACAACCAGGACTTAGTTGACCTAATTAGGATCAATCTTTTAAGCTGATCTATACTGTATTAGATGTCTTCTTTTGTGACTGATCTTGTTTGGATGATTTTTTCTGGTTTGATGTTCAAGATTTGGTTGTGAACCTAATTCTCCAGACTTGTGCATTATGGTTATTTCTAGCTTTGTCTCAGTGCCACATTCAAGTTAGATCTCTTCATATACTCCCCTCGTGAATGCTAGTCATATGTTCTCGGTAGTGTAGTCAAAGATGTCAAATTCTTATGAAAGTCATTTGAACTAGGGTGCAAATATTTTATCAGCCTTGAAGAGAACAAAATCCAGGAATAATGCTTAACTCCTGATAACTTTAACTTTATCAGTTATAGACAATTGGACACCATGTGTGTTAACATCTCAGATCTTGTCCCATTATGACAACTAATCCTGGGTGGCATTGGCCATCGGGGCATCTTGCCTCTAGTGCATATCTGAGTGTTGATTGTGGAGCTTCTATGCGAATGATAAAGAAGAATGACGATGTATTTTCTTTTTCTTCTTTTATAATTCGGGAGTAACAAATTCATCTCTATACATTAGGTCTTAAGATGGGACTTACGGTTTTGTTGTTGTTGTATAAATTAAGTTTTGAAGAAATTTCAAGGGTTTGGACTTTGTATTTGATATGGTTGGATGATAGTGTCGTGATCGTCATTATGTTTTTTAATTTTTAGTGTACAAGCCTTAGTATGTAAGAAAGGGAGTGATTATGGGCATTTGTGGTATGAATGGGTCTGGAGTACAGAAGCTTTAGAAAGTAAGCTAGAAGTTGCTTTTGATTCGGGATGTTATTTTCCTTGATATTTGGAAGAAAATATGGTGGTTAAATTTTATCTTAAATTTGGGTCCTGTTCGTTATCTAACATTCTGTTTTTATTATTGGGACTGCAGGTATGAACAATTTCTGCATGAAGGAAAGCTGCTGGAGGTAGTGTATAGTTAATTTCTGAACATGGACATTTTTATAGCACATTTGTTCTTAAAAAAAATGAAGATGGAATGTTAATTTACATGGGCTTTGCTAAAATGAGATGAAAATGATGCTGAAGCCCCTCCACTATGTATTACATATATTCTTACTATCCCTGTAATTAATAAAATTACTAAGTATGCAGTGTAGGTTATCATGTTTCATGATGTGTACATGAACTGACCCATAAATTTTTTTACTACTTTTGGTACTGGAGTCCAGATGTGTTCGTTAAAAGTCTCATAGCTTATCTAGTAAAATCTTGTCATCTAGGCTCTCTCATCCACAACTGATGAATTCATGTTTGACAAGTATGAGATAATTGGAACACACAATGCATATCCATGTCAATACTTAACATCCTATTTGGTTATATGATTAAATCACTTTGTGGTTGTTCTTTTTCAAGAAAAACTACATCCTATCATGCCTTGTTTTTCCTGATCTTATGTAGTCACATTCATGCATTAGTAAATTATAAGTATCCTATGGTATCCTATGTTTATCTTCGTTTGTTCAATGTTTATTCTGATACTAAACATGTTGAAGGCCAACTGTTGTGCTTATGTTCGTGCAAGACTAGGTCTATGTTGTCCACTGTTCTCAATTGAGTTTGTGAGTTGGACCTTCACTTAAGATTGCTGCTGGATGATGTTGGTTTAAATCATTTTTGCAGGTTTGCTGCCATATCATGCCATTTAAGTGAGTGAGGATTTTGATGTAGTATCAGTTAGTGTTACGTATATAACCTTGTCTACCTTTTCAAGTATGATCATGGAGTGTTGGCCTTTGGTTGGATGTTGAGCCAGAGTCTAATTTAATTGCAAACAAGAGGATTGCATGTTACTCACAAGATAAGAAAAAATAGCTGAAACTGATTTGAACTATTCGGAGACCATCACAACCTGCCCCAATATGTATATTATAATCTGTTGAGACTACATTTAGCTTGACTTGGCCAGTACCGATTTTGACTGGTTCTTGTAGAGTCCAACCAATCCTTGTATCTTTCTGGATTTTGGTGTTGGACCTGACTGTTCATCAAGATCAGCTTTGAGTTAGGACCTGCTTTATTTGTTTAGCCAAGCCAAAATAGTCGTGAGTAAAGTTTTGTGTGTGGGCAGTTTCAGTTTTTAATTTCTTCTTCCTGCTCAGAAGTGTTGATGAATGAAATCAAACACTCTAGGAGGATCTGAATGCTTGTTAATTTTAAAAACAGAGCAGTAGGCATAAGCTCATATATGAAAATGGTTATTATTATTAGTTTTTGTTGAGATGATGCTTAGTTATCTGTCTGTTAAAATTAACCATATAGTATTATAAGCTTCTATTTCTATAAGCTTTACTATTTTCATTGGCTAGGGGGAGGATTTGGATTCTGCTTTTGATAGCATTTCAGCCTTTTCAAGTAAGAAAGATAATCAGGAAGCAGTGTTTGGCACTGAAGAGAGGCTCATAGATATCAGGTAGATGCTATAGATATTTTCCTTTAAATTTTTTTATAAAGTTATGATCAGCATGTCTAGGTAAAGTGTTTGAACATAGACTATATTTTCCTGACACTAGTTTTTCCATATTTGTTTCATGTGTATTTATCAATCTGGATGCAGTCACACGTTAGCATAGACATTTACACATTCATATGTGTATCATTTTTCTCAGATGTGATGCAGTATATGACATTAAGTTTCTGCATTTCTAGATATTGGTTGGTCATTTCTAGCTTGTAAATCGAAGTAGAATTCTTCTTGAGATTATATTCACTATAAATTCAAAAATTTGATGTTAAAAAAAAATTAAAAACATGAGAGTTCTCACTAATTAACTTGGTAAGACTGGTTTGGCAACAGTTAAATTTAGAAATTCACATTAGATTTGTGGATATGTTATCATTAAGTAATGGCTGACAAATTTGTCTACTTGTTTGCTGAAAATTGTCAGCCACTAATCTGTTATCATCGATTAATTTAGCTTTTATTAGGTCTATCTTGACAATTTTGTTTTATTTTATGGCTTTTAATATAATCAATAAGCAAAAGAAGTGTACAATTGTCTTTTTTGTCATGAATTTCTCTACTAAGCAAATAATTGAGATGTTGAGAGTTGTTGGAGATGCTAGACAACCAGGGTTAGAGGTTAAGGAGGGTAAGAAAGTGGCGAGCAAGGTTTGTCGTACCGCTGCATACCACTTGGTACAGGTGGTACATACCGGTCCATCGTTAGCGCTACTATCTAAATGTCAGGTAGGCGAGAAGAAATCTTTGGACTCCTTGTTTTAAGATCAGATATGCAGTTGAAGGTCTATTTCTGTTTTGCACATATCTCAAAAATGTTCTCTGTATGATACTTTTTATTTTTGTAAATAGTTTGGGTACTGGCAGATAGTATGTCTAGCTAATGGCAGATAGACAGCAAGATATCCTGAACTGTTATTTTCAGGTAGATATGTGCTCCTAGGTCTATTTCTCTTTCATGCCTCTGTCAAATTCCTAATGCATGCACTCATTAGTTTCCTTCTGGGGACTGACAATCACAGCTTACATGATAATTTTCATAGAACTAATGCTTTCATTTATTACAAAAACCTTTCTTATTAGGGAGGCAAAACTGGCTTACAAAGCAGAAGTTCTAGAATTGCAAAAGCAGCTTGAGCGTCAACAGTCTCTATTTGATATGCTAGCAGGTCAAGCTTCAGCTCTTATCCAGGGAAGAAGGGCTAGAGTATCTGCAACATCTGCTGTCAATGCACAACTTATTACATTAGATGAGAAGCTTTCAGCCAGGAACTTAGAGGTAGACCTCATTTTTCCGAACCTGTCATGTCATGTTTTGATGATGGAGATTGCATAAGTTCTTTGTTTGAAAGGATACAAATGTGCCAAAATGTTAGGTTTGATGTAGGGAGTTGAGGTAACCTTTATGCTGGTATTTCTTGCTGATGCTACATTCCCATTTCAAATTTGTGATTCTTTCAGTCTGCAAAAGAACCTCTGCTATTGTTCCAAGCAAAATTGGTTGTGCCTGTGTATGTCATTGAATACCTGCAAGATACTGGCAGCACATGTAGTTCCATGACCATATGCAGTGCTTGGATTTGGATTATTATTTCATTGTTTGATTT
Organism: Musa balbisiana; assembly: GCA_004837865.1. Lineage (NCBI taxonomy): Eukaryota > Viridiplantae > Streptophyta > Magnoliopsida > Zingiberales > Musaceae > Musa > Musa balbisiana. The sequence goes on along the minus strand of CM017192.1, from coordinate 2,256,000 downwards.
AGATTTATTTGTACTGAACCATCAAAAAAATTGTTTCATATACTACTATAATTTCTATAATATTTCTAGGTTGGGCTAGGGTATGAGTGAAAATGCTTTTTTGATGTCTTTTCATAGCATATAATTTTGCATTCTATAGGCATATGCACATGAAGATTGTTTATCATCTTACACTATCTGTGATGCATTGCTGTTTTTGTTTTTTGAAGTCTGTTTTTACATTAATTTTAAGTTGCATTTACTAGTACTTCCTATGATGCATGGAACTCTATGTTCACATGTTGCACTATTAACTCATCAACAACTTAGCTCACCACTTTTCTTGCTTTTAGATGAATTCTGTTCTAGGGAAAATTGCCTCAACAGCTCAGGAATTGGCTCATTATCATTCAGGAGATGGTAAGTCTCTCTTCATATCACTTGGGTCCAACTGCCAAGCTGCCTCAAGGATATAGGATATGTTGTTATCTTCTCCTTCATTTTATGCAGAAGTTTGCTTGACTCAAAATATTGTTTAATATCTATAATATATTTTTAGTATTCTGTGATATGCAGAGGACAGGATTTACTTAGCTTACTGTGACTTCCATCCTTACTTGATTGAAGATCTGGCCTGTACAAAAGAATTAAACCAGTGGTTCTCAAAACAGTTTGATAGGGTAATCTCTCTTATTGATTAAGTGCCATCTTTGCTAGGTCTTTTAAAATTTTAATTTCTTAAGAATGTTGTTTATGAATGTGTCACTCCATCTTTTCTCCTTAATTCAGTTATAGCAATTGCTGCACTAGTTGTTCAACTATACTTGTACTAATTGAACAGATGAGATTGTTAAATTCTTATTGCTTGAGGACTACCAGCTATTGCGAACTAGATTACTTTAGTCCAAAGAATAGCATTAAAGTAATGGTTTAGTTATAGTTAAATTTAGTTGGATGAAGCATGCATACTGCATAATGATTTTCTTAAAAGAGCCAACAGGGTGAATAACTAGAAAGAGTCTTTGGAGAGAGATATTAAATACGTACACAAGTCTGAAATCCTCCTACAGCTGTTGCATATGTCCTTGGTCCGAAATCATCTATGTTTGCAAGTGTTAAAGTCATGTCCCCAAATTTTTAAAGAAAGTGTCTGCAGTAGACATGCATATGAAAATCTTCTGAATCGCACTCCCCCATTCTCTGTGCAGCTGCCTAGTAATTAGAAAAAAAGATGAGCTAAGTTGTTGATGAGTTGGTCCTAGTAAAGGGTTGGCTAAAGAAGGGCAGCCAGAGGACTACTCAAAAGGCTTCTCCTTTTTAGGATTTTTGGAAGACTTTTCTCTATAAATAAGAGTGTCAGTGAGCAAAAAAGCATATCAGACCTCTAATTTATTACCTTTACAGCATTGTAGTTTTTGAAGATATTTCTTAGTTTAGTGCCTTGGAGGTGTTTTAAAGGAAAAAATCATTCATGAGGAGGGGTTGTTTCTAATGGTTACAGGAATTCTTTGTCCATAATCACACCACACATCGGACATTATATTTACTGTTCTTATATCAAAATATATGTTAATGGTGGAAGTGAATTTTTAAACAATTTTGTGACTTATTATGAAATTACAATTATTTTGCAATTATCATAAAATTACAACAAAATTGTCAAATTGTTTTATTTTAACTATTCTTCTAGTCTCCCTAGATCTCCATTGTCTTGCCAAATTGATATTCATACTTGTGTCCATGGAACCCTGCATGACAGTCATCTCTTACCACTTCATTATTTGCCATTGATTGTAACAAGTCTACTTTTGTGTAATAAGGAAGAAAAGTCATACGTATTTTTCAACCTGGGGGTCTATTTGTTGGGGTGAGGGGAAGGAAATGATGGCAGTGTATCCTACGGTTGTTTTGTGGTTATAAGATGTCCTGAAATGCACGCTGGTTTTCATTTGACAATGTGTTGAGGCTTGGAGATAAATAGGCATTACTAATATATAACACTGAAGTCATGTATTGTGCATCATCCTATACTAATGTATTTGACACTGTATAATGGCCCAACACGATGTCACGGACTTAGCTGGTTTTGCTTAAGTCGTGCGGCACCCTTGCGTGTCCGTCCGCAAAGGTCAGCCTCCCCGAAACATCCCCATGGTCCCTTAGGACCTACAAAAGAGAAAACGGGTTAGAGAAAGCGCCTTACTCGGGATTCACAAGCAAACAATCCAGGAAACACTTCGTTTACAATACAAATTACAGACAGACTTAACAAGCTCCGAACAGTTGCACAACAAAGGGGAAAATGGTCCATTACAGACCGAGAATCTCTCACAAGTGTCCACATGACACAACCTTTATTTACAAGCCTAAAATGGCCATCAAACCCACACAAATGGGACTCTTAGCCTTCGGCCGTCCCTCAACCTGCTGTGCAGAGCATGAACAAACCCACAAGACACGGACATACATGAGCATTGCATCAAACATCCTGTTTCAAAGTTTGTCCGTGACATTCTCCCCCACTTATTCCTTCGACGTCCTCGTCGAAGCCTTTGTCGACACTGCAACTGCTTGCCTTTGCTGAGTCTTCAATCTTCTGCTCCAGCTGCAACGCGCCTCTTGGCTCCCAGCTGCTCTTCGCTGCTGTTTTTGAGTAGTCGAATCTTTGATCCGCCATCCTGCTTCAACTCGCCAATGACTCTAAATATGGTGTGGGGTTGGCTGAGTTGTGTTGATCCTTGTTAGTTCCTGCGGATCCTCCAATGAAGGAAAAGACCATCCTTTCTGCGCCAGTCTCTCAAAATTCCACATGCTGCTTGAACTGGGTGGATGCTTGTTGGAGCTTTAACGAGCATCCTCTCGCAAACTTCTGAAGTTTTGGGTCCTTCCTCCACAAAATCTGTCCATTGACTCTTCTTTCGCTTAGTTGCCTCATCCAAGTAGGTTCGCATCACTTCTGTTTTTGATTGGCATTTCGTTGGGAAATGAAGCGGACAATCTACTCTCAGTAGCACTGATCACCGTTGGTGAGGATTTGACAACTATTGTCTTCCATTATCTTCGAAGGGTCTTTGAACTTGTGCAGAGCTCCTCTGCTGGATAGATAAGAGAATTGGGGTACTCGGTTTCACCCATTCTCTTAGTAGTTGAGAAGGCAAAGGTTACTTGACTTCGCCCGCCTCCTCGAGGTTGTACTCCATGCATCGAGCTGGTTACTGGCCTTCGCCTGCTCTTTGCTCACACTTCTGAAGCACTTGAAGTGTTTGCACTCCTTGCATTGAGTTAGTTACTGTGATTCACCTCCTCAATGCCATCGAACTTCTGGAATGCCGGAAGTTTTCACCCCAACTTGGAGTAATTCTCTGATAGATTTGGTCGCCTCTGGGATTGTACCGCCTTCTCCATCAGTCCTGCCGCCTACTCCACTGAGTAGCAAAGGTACAACACCGCGTACTGCCTGCTTCGTTCCTTGATCGTGCACTCTTGCATGACCCGAAGTCCTTCACTTTCGGCTATCTTGATGAGAAGCTCGTTGACACCGGTCTTACGAAGTTCTTTGGCCTCCGCCCTTCAGCCTTGTCTTGGTACTTGGAGATTGCCTCTGCATACTCCACCTCCTCGGCCCCTTTCACGACCAAGCGCTCTCCCTCCACGAGAGCAAGGGATCAATGACTTTCACGGAAGTCCCGCCTTTGCGGTACCATGGCGCTGCCATGCCCATGGCCCTACTATCCGTCGCTTCGCCTCTGCATCCCTTTTCTTCCCGATCAGTAGATATGTCTCTGTGGCACTCCTCCGAGTCCACCTCCATACTAACTGATGCTTGAGTTTGGGTAGCTAAGTCCCTCTGGACTCGTCGTCGCTTCCTCGCCCCTTTCGACCGCCTGCTTCAACACCTCTGTGTTCTTCAAGCAGCTCCCTTTGGTCGATGGAAAGACAGACTGCAACTCCCATGCATGGCCTCTGCCATCATGTTGTAGAGTTTACACCAATTCTGTTCTCCTTAGCTTCCTTGGTCGCAACGTTCACTTACTCGACCTTGTCCTCTGACTTGTCGGGCTCCCTTAAGCGAATATAGTTCTGGAGCAGTCAAACTCTCTAGCTGCTTCGATCATACCTCTGCATGATCACGTCCCTCCCAGGGGACTCACTGGTCCTTGCATTCGAACTTCACCCTTGGTGGAATACAGCCCCCATATGCTGATGACCAAGGCTTTCATCCGATGCAAAATTCGATGCACGCACGGAAGACCCGCCTCTGCAGTACCATGGCCTTCACTCCTTGAATCCATAGCCCTTCTTGCCGTCGTGTTGTTCACTGAAGTGGAGCTTCCAGTAGCTCCCGATCATACCTCCGTATGATCTTGTCCCTCACGGGGCAAGATTCGTGTGTATCGCATTGCCACGAACTGTTCCACCACGATCCGCTGCACCATGTCGCCTCCTGGTGACATCTCCGTTGCATTCTGATCATTGTGGGATGAACTCGAATTGTGAACCCTCCATGTGTGGCCTCTACCAATACATCGCAGGGTCTCTTCCACCTTCGGTTTTGTTCGCTCCTTTGGCAATCGACCTTCATCCACCCACTCTTGGGTCACACCTAGATGAAGCACCGCTCTAGGACAGTCCGTCGCCTAGTAGCTCCCGAAGTCCACCGACTTCGCTGCAATTAGTGCACCATTGTCTGGATCCTGGGCCTCTGCCCCTACCAGCACAATCTCTGCTGCGCACCGCTTCCTTCAAGCAACTTCATAGCAACACTGTGGCATATTCTTCAAGAGTACTCGCCTTCGCGTCCTTTTGCCCCGTGCCAAGGCCTTCTGAACCCAACTTTGCCTCCGCAAGTTAAGTCGCCTTGGTTCCTCCGTCAAATGCTTCTCCGAGATAAGGTGCATGTGCCCAGAAGCTCCCTTCGTCTTTGGCACCATGCAGGATGAGTCCGCTCCATCAGAAAGGACCCATGGAACAACATGATCCTGCTCTTGCCTCTGCAAGAGTTCATGTCCTTGACCTCTGTCCACGGAAAGCTCTGCGCCTCCGCTCCATGTTCCATCTTCTATGCCGGCTCACTTCATACGGCTTGGGTACTTCGCCAAGTTACACCCAAGTTGCTCCGCTCCTCGTTTCTGCATTGAGTTGATGGTGGTCCTCGCGCCCACCATTCCACGGGTCAGCCCTCCCTTGAGTCCGATCTCCATATCGACTCCTAGTGTGCTTTCATTTCTGTTGCTTTTGGTCGCTCCCCCACTTGATTTCGCAATGCATCCACCAATGCGTTCTCTCAAGTGAGATCATGCGACGACTCCTCGCCGCTCGCTCGATCCATTGAGCTTCGTGGAGGTGTTATTTGTTGAGGTACTCCTCCTCAACATGTGCGGTCCGTTGCACAAAATTCTCCCTCTGGAGAGTCGGGACTTATCCCTCCTAGATATCTATCCCGTTGGAGCAAACATCTCTCTTCGATTCGGAGACCACCATCCCCTTGGACTACTCCGATTTGCTGAACAAACTGCGCATTGTTCTGCCTCCTGCAAACGCACTTGCTAGATTGCGACTCCATGTCAATACAGCCCTCACTGCGCCCCTCAAGGCCTAGCAACATGCTGAACTTGCTGCACACTTCAGCCTCCTACGGATGTATCCTTCGCATGCCGAAGAGAAAGTTTCAATGCTCCATGGCGCCGAGTTCCGATCGCTTTGGGATGGCCACGAACAGTCCGTCGTCCGCATACAAGCCCTTGCATGAGTACCGAATTCTTTGAGTTAGCAATTCCCCTCACCTCTGTGAGCTTTGCGCAACTCTTTCGGTTGCCGAACAACTCATTCCACCTTACATGGTCTCAAACTTTTGCCAAGCGCTTTGCTTGCTTTGAGCACCATCAAGTGTTGTTGTTAACGTTGAGCCGTAACTCAAACTCAGCCATCCCAACCTTTGTGTGCTCCGCATTCTTCTCAGCTTGTTTGTCCTCGTGGTGCCTCTTGCGCGAAGGGTTGGCCATTCCTCTGAATGCCACTCTCAGATGCCCGCTCCTCTGAGCAACTTCTTACCCTACATCTCCATGTCCGTTTTCCCCAAAACAGTCGCGCATGCTAGCTGTCCTCAACGCAGCCCCGCTAGGTCCCCCACGTTTGCATGTCAAGTGTTTCTATGAGTGCTTGTCCCGCTCTGATACCATCTGTCACGGACTTAGCTGGTTTTGCTTAAGTCGTGCGGCACCCTTGCGTGTCCGTCCGCAAAGGTCAGCCTCCCCGAAACCTCCCCATGGTCCCTTAGGACCTACAAAAGAGAAAACGGGTTAGAGAAAGCGCCTTACTCGGGATTCACAAGCAAACAATCCAGGAAACACTTCGTTTACAATACAAATTACAGACAGACTTAACAAGCTCCGAACAGTTGCACAACAAAGGGGAAAATGGTCCATTACAGATCGAGAATCTCTCACAAGTGTCCACATGACACAACCTTTATTTACAAGCCTAAAATGGCCATCAAACCCACACAAATGGGACTCTTAGCCTTCGGCCGTCCCTCAACCTGCTGTGCAGAGCATGAATAAACCCACAAGACACGGACATACATGAGCATTGCATCAAACATCCTGTTTCAAAGTTTGTCCGTGACAACGAGGTGCTTGTGTTGATTGTGGTGATGACACTTGCTACATACAAAGTTACAAATGATAAATCTGCAATTTAAATGTTAAAGTTAATGATGATCAGGACTGGGCAATCCCAAGTCAAACTAAGATGAGTTTTCTGATCTCTGGAAACAGAGTAACCTGTGAGAAGCTTTATTTAAATGTATGTTGCTCAAGTATTATGCCCTGGCTTGACCAAAGATCAATTTTAATGTAATTTGAGCTGGATGATTGGCATGGTCATGTCCTTTTCCTTGCTTTAAATGAATACTGCCATAGGTTGACAAATTGAAGACTCTTGGAAGCATCAACTTCTCGCTTCATGTTGTGCATTTCATGAATAGAAGCGCCACAGTTGTCAGTTACATTAAGTGAAGTATGAAGTCAGTACCACAAATTATTGCAGATCCTATTGGTGATCAAACAAGACAAGAAATATAGGCAATATTGGTATATGACATGATTGTTGCAAAATATGGTACATGTTTGAGAAGACGGAGAAATGAAGGGGCAGGAGAGATGGAAAAAGAAAAATAGAGAGAGATTGCTGGAAGAAAGAGATGAATAGAATGACATTATATCAATATGTATATAGGCTTAACCTTTGTAGCATTTACATGTCTAATAATGGCCACATATCAATCTTATGAACTCCATTATCAGTGTAATTATTCAGTAGTATGTAGTTAAGTGCAATTTGATGGTGAGTACTAGATATCTGTTGATAGAACTAATCTAGTTAATACAAGATAGCCTTTCAGTACTCTTGTACTTCTGTTTACTGACACTAATTTGTTTGTTTGGTTAGGGACCATTGCGACTTGTTGCTGAGGAGGGTAAATCTAAGTGTTCATGGGTGAGTCTTGATGACCTAACTAATTGCTTAATCCGAGGTATATTCCTGGTCTAGCTTTCTCACTTGTTGCACTTAGGAGTATTGGGCTTTATTTCTTGCAATTCCTGCAAATTCGTACATCTTTAAGTTACAGAAGTGATTAGCTAGATATTCTAAATTGTTAAAATGATGGTATTGTGGAGTCAGATATCTGGGCCTTTTGTATTAAAATGATAGTTGCAAAATTCCCATGTGGACAAAATAACAATTAGGGGATGATACTGTGCTTCAGATAACTGGTAAAACATAATTCTTTTTGCTTGGTTTGATGATGATGGAAAGTCCTTCATACTTGATGATGAGTAATCTTTCTATTCTATAGTCTTAATGAATAGCAAGCTGCATCAACACATCTTGATGACAGAGTCTCTTCGAAGGGGATAAGTCACCATATATTTAGTTTGGCTAGAGGTCCTATCATTCATAATTCTGTATTGCTGATTGATCATTCATTACACGTCCGAGTTCTTCCATGATTCAGATTTAGCTATGAAATGAAGTTGCCTTTAAATCCTTAGTGTTAGATGATGAACTTTGCATATCTTTGCTTAAGAATTAATTATGGGGGTTTCAAGAGGAAAAAACTCTCCTCGGTGCCACTATTTATTCTTATGGAAGATCATTTCATATTTGAGAGAAGGCCATGGATTTTGTGATGGACATGTGGATAAGGTGCAATGCAGAGATTTCTTGGTTAAGGTTTACAATTTCGTGTATCAATACTGTACTGATTAGGGCTTGGGCTGGTACTGTACCAGTCCACACCAGTGTTTCGATGCTTCGTATGTCGGTTCATATTTAGTTTCCAAAAAAGCCTAAAAAGCTGAAGATATAAGAAAAACTGCCTGGTTTGAAGCTTGGACTGCCTTATACCGGGTGGTACCAGTCCTGTATTGATTGGTGCCGGCCCTGTATCATGCATACTGTCTGATTTACCCTGATCAATGTAACGTAACACCTGTTGGACTGATAAATGGTGCCCATACCAAACCATACCTGATACTCTGATAGTATTGCAAATCTTGGTCTTGGTCAAGAGACTCAAGACCAAGACCTGCCCTGATTGGTCAAGACCAAAGCTTGTACCACCTTATACTGGGTGGTACCAGTCCTGTACTGATTGGCACCAGCCCTGTACCAGGCATCCTGTCTGGTTTTCCCTGATCAGTGTAACGGTAACCTGATCAGTGTAATGGTAATGGTGCCCATACCAAACCATACCTGATGGTATTGCAAATCTTGGTCTTGGTCACAAGGAGTGAGTAGTGGTTTGCGAGGTTAGTTGCTCAATGTGGTGAGGTTTGATGTCTTAAATGGACAGTCTGGTATTTAGTGGTTTGGCTTACCAGTCTGATCGGTTTTTATTGGTTAAACAATAATGGATAAGCAAATTGCCCTATACCACTTGGTTTTCATTATTCCAATCCAAGACCTTATTAATCTTGGCTTCCTTAAGTTAAAGACTTGATCAGACTAGTTTAATTCTTGAGAAATCCAATCTTATGAAAATCCATTGGTTTTAATAATGCCCTAAATCTTTCAGTTTTTTTGAGGGAACGAGATCAGAAGTGAAGAACAAAATGGAGAAGGCTGAGCAACTTTGATATTTCTTATAGACATAAGTGGGCGGATCATGATTTATATAGGGGGAAGGATTGTGGTTTCATGGTGGGGGCATGTCATGTCAATACCTTTTTGGTATGTTACAATCTCATTCAGTGTTGTGCTGGTTTGCATAAGCCAAATATTTTGCACCACTTATGGCTTGGATTTCAAGGAATTTGTTGGTAGTTGGCCAGTGCTGACCATCATTATTGATGTAGGCAAAATAGATTTTCAAGAGCACGAGGACTATGACATTTTATTTATGGGGGCAAGAAAGATGAGTGACACGGTTCTGCTCACTGTGGAAGGAAGAGAGTAAGGGGAGGAAAGCATTGGTTTAACATAGGCATTACACTTCTTTGTTTGTTACATTGTTGGCTTATGGGCATTTAGTGTCACTACCTTACAATGGGCAATGGAATTGTTACCTAACTGATGTCAAGTGTGTGCTGAAGTTGACCCACAACCATAAATTGGACGTGGCTACAAAGTAGACTTTCTGAGCAAAGATACTTGGCAGCTATTGTCTTTAGAATGTATCTTTTTTTTCTTTTTCCTGAGCAAAGAGCTTATTTACATTAAAAAGTTTATAATTTGGGATGTTGAGGTTTGGAACTTGCATTGTATCTGTTTTTTTGCTGTGAGCAAGAAATTTACATTATCTGTATGTGTTTCTTAACGTAGCAAATGTTTACTTGTTTAGTTTTTGGCTTTTCAAGTATTTGTTGACAACTAATTCTTCTTTTCTTCTCTTGGTGTTGCATCTTTAGGAGATATTGAGAAACATAATCATCATCATAATCGTGTAGCTGAGCTCCAAAGGCTTCGTTCCATGTAAGTTTCTTTATGCTTTATACATTATATTCATTCCTTAGTTTCCTGGTCACAACACAATACTAAATTGCCCTAGTAAACTTTGTCAAAAATTTTATTATTAGTTGTTCTGTTGCAGTTGATTTTGAGAGATACTAGTGTCTAGGTTGAAGTTTTGCTTGTTCATGAACAAAAAAATAACATTATTCTCCGATATTTTGCTTAAAATATAATAAACTATTAGTTAAACTGTTAGTATTAATATTTTAAAAAAGTGACTGCGGTATGAGCTGTTAAGGTGCTGCATGGCACATAAAAGAAGATGCAACTTCCTATGTGATTCAGTTTAAATATTTTAAAAATATTTACTTTTGTGTATATTATTAGAAAAATTAGGTAATAGTTTTAAAAATATTACAGTCCATCTTGCTTTCTCTCATATTTGATTAGGCAAAGTGGATCTAATTGGTCACAGTCACTCATTTTTGATCTGCATAATCTGTTTCATTGGGTTTATGAGTCAGGTCCTAGAAATCCAACCAGAATCTTAGCTGTTTAAGCAATACTATGGACTAAATATTGTATTCAGAATCTAGATATTCTTCTCATGACATAATCAAATCCAATAATTACATGCCTTTGAATTTTCCATATGCAAGGGATACAGTTTTGCTTGGACTGGGACATACTGACCGGTATTTACATATCCGAGTGTGAATCAGGATGTGGACCACCCATTTTTGGGCTGGCTGTTTTTTTTTTAAACACTGCAGCTTAGGGTTTGCATGCAGATGTGGAGTTGCGGACACTCCGGCTCTCACCTGCACATACCGGCCGATATTTACAGATCTGAGTGTGAATCAGGATGTGGACCACCCCTTATGGGCAGTCTGGTCCTACCTGCACATACCGGCCGATATTTACAGATCTGAGTGTGAATCAGGATGTGGACCACCCCTTTTCAGGCTGTCTGGTCCTTTTTTAAACACTGCTGCTTAGGGTTTGAATGCAGATGTGGATTTGCGGACACTCCGGCTCTCACCTGCACATACCGGCCGATATTTACAGATCTGAGTGTGAATCAGGATGTGGACCACCCCTTTTCAGGCTGTCTGGTCCTTTTTTAAACACTGCTGCTTAGGGTTTGAATGCAGATGTGGAGTTGCGGACACTCCGGCTCTCACCTGCACATACCGGCCGATATTTACAGATCTGAGTGTGAATCAGGATGTGGACCACCCATTTTTGGGCTGGCTGTTTTTTTTTTAAACACTGCTGCTTAGGGTTTGAATGCAGATGTGGAGTTGCGGACACTCCGGCTCTCACCTGCACATACCGGCCGATATTTACAGATCTGAGTGTGAATCAGGATGTGGACCACCCCTTATGGGCAGTCTGGTCCTTTTTTAAACACTGCTGCTTAGGGTTTGAATGCAGATGTGGATTTGCGGACACTCCGGTTCACACCGGCAAATATCGGCTGATATTTACATATCTGAGTGTGAATCAGGATGTGGACCACCCCTTTTCAGGCTGTCTGGTCCTTTTTTAAACACTGCTGCTTAGGGTTTGTATGCAGATGTGGAGTTGCGGACACTCTGGCTCACACTGCCTTACACCTGCACCACAGTTCCACTCGCTGCCATTGTATGTCCCATCCTTCTCTCCTCTTCCTCCTTTGCCTCCTCTCCTCTTCCTCTTTCTCCTACTCGCCACCTATATGGTCACCTCCTCTTCTTTTCCTTCTCGCTTTGTGGCGCCATGGAATACACTGATGTACCATTTGTCAGTCAGCCAGCATGGATCAGATTGTACAAGTCCGACCATGGACCAGTATAGGTCCGGTACCCAAAACTGCAAGCGGTGTTTATAACTTTCTCATGAATTCTTTTAATATGAAACTGCAAGCGTGGTTTCATATAATTTGGAGTTCTACTAATGATCTTCTACAATTTGATATCAGACACAAAAATCCTCTTAATATGATATGATCTTTTAGCCTATCTTCTCTCTTTAGAAATGTACTTGTCTTGATTATGAGTCTTCTAACCTATGATGAAATTCTATCTTCAAGTACCTTTGATAAAATTCTATTTTATTTATTACTTCATCCTGTAAACTTAGGATCTTCTGCATTTCCAAATATTTGTTGTATTTTGATAGGTGCTCATCACGATGTATTTTTCTATAGAATGTTTATCAACTTCAAGGATATCATTTCATCATATATACATATATTTTCTAAACCTCTTGTTGGAAAGAGCCTTTGGTGATGCTTTCTTCAGTCTCTCATTCAATTTTCATGAAGTTGCAAATTTATTTTCTTTTGTTCCATTATATTTTTCTATGTACATGTATATCGTTGTGCAAAACTTAACAACCTGGTTGGTAGGAACTCTAGAACGAGGTATAGGTCTCTATTACTGAATATTAATGCTTAGAATTTGAAATGACAAGAAATGGTTTTTTTTCCTATTAATTGGAGAACTTTTTCAACAAAATATGTCTGTCATACTCTTTTTTCACTTTCTATTTTACTTCATCATTAGTGGCAGCTATTTCTTGTATAACATATTTTAATTTGCCTATAGATTTGCTACAAGCGAAAGACAGTGGGTGGAAGCTCAAGTTGAGAATGCTAAGCAGCAGGCTATTCTTTCAATGCTGAAGGCTCAAATATCTTCCGATGAAGCTCACATTCATCGGGATATATATTCTCTTAGGTACTTCATTCTTTATTTGGCTGCCTATTGTTTTCTACATCTTTATTATTTTACATCATTCGGTTTAAGAATTTTCTAGCTTGGTACTTTGCATTTGCTGCTTGCAATGTGTTGCTTGTGTGTCCTAAGAATTTTCTCTTACTTGGACTCACTCCTGGATTAACTACATTCCTGAGTTATAATGGTCAAACGATCAGTCTACACATCAGCTAAACTGTTCTAAGCACTTCAATTTTTAATTGTATGCATATAGTTTTCTGCATCATTATTATTTTGTACCATTCAGTTTAAGAAAATTCTAGATTGGTACTTAATATTTGCTGCTTGCAATTTTGCCTATATGTCCTTAAGGATTTTTTCTTACTTGGACTCATTCCTGAATTAACTACATTCCAGACTTTTAATGCTAAAAAAAAATCAGTCTATGCATCAGCCAAACTGTTCTAACTTGTTTTCGGATAATTCTAAATAACTATTAGGAAAATTCTTGGCAATATTCTTTTAACCACAAACATTGTTTTGCTTTGGATTGTGGTCCTTGATCGTGACTGATAACCAGAATGGCTTCAGTTGTCACCAGCGAAGGGGTTAACTTGCATACACATGCATAAGGTGACACTAGCGGATAAGATTGGAAGGTTGGATGCCAATGGGAGTTGAGCTGATTTCATGGATAAGTAATCTAGCTGAAAATAGAACATAGAAAATTGAGTCTTCAATAGGTGTTAGTGTTACATTCTCTCTTTGTCCATGTACAAATGGTAATGAGGCTTTTAGGTGAATCTCATTCCTAAAATGTTTTTTTGGGCCAATCATGATTTATGTGCTTGTTTTAATGGGAACTTACTTCTAATTTATGTGTTTCCAAAATGCGATGCAAAGAGATACTCATACAACTCTAAGAAAATTTTAAATTCCTCTTGGTGACCTTTTATTTTGTCAGTGTCATGACCCGGGCCTGATGAGGTAATTGACTTGTTAACTTCGTTTAGCTCAAACTATTGGCCAAATGCCTAAGCTGAAGTTGATAATAGTCACTCATCAGACCTTATAAGCCAATCTTATTTTTGCTCGCTTCCAATGTGGGACTAATTAGGATATTACAATCTTTCCTACTTAAGAGCTTGACGTTCTCGTCAAGGTTGATGCATGTGAGGCGTAGCCCTGTGGTGGCTCTACGTCGTGACGAGTCCTCTGACTCCATCCACGGGTAGTTTTTTCTTACTTGAGCCCTCTCACCAAACCCAAATACTAGTTCGGCTTTGATACCAAATGTCACGACTCGGGTTTGATGAGTTAACTGGCCTATCAACGTTGTTTGGCCCAAACCATTGGCTAAAATACTGAATCTTATAAGCCAATCTTAATCTTGCTCACTTCCGTTGTGAGATTAATTATGGTGTTATAGTTAGTCAGGAGGTAAATAACAATGATTTAAGTAGTATGGACCATTTTTAAAATTAAGAGTCTCAGTCACTCTTTGGAACTTTGCTTTGCTTTGTTCAATATAGTTCCCCTGGAGTCACTTTATTGCATTGTCTCCATGAACTTTTAGTTGGTGGCAGGTCTGAAGACCATGTAGGTTTGGTTAGTTCCATCAATAGGTTGGCACTGGGAAGTTGTTTTGCTTGGCTTTGAGGATTGAGGTGCAGGAATATGGAATGACACTAGTGGAGGATTGTTTTTAATGAAATCCAAGGAGAATTGAGCAAATACACAAATGCCAAAATAGATTATGAGATTGAGTTAGATTTTCATAGCTTGATCAAAATTTATTGTTCTTTTCTCACATTTGAGTATACTGCTAGGAGTCACCTAGGAAGGAATCAGAAACAAATCACCATCATTGTCTATCAAGTTGGTGTTGACATAATGAGTGTAGAGATTGAGTGATCTTGTAGCGAGAATCATGGTTCGCATCATCGGTCTGTACCGGTATACCGACCAGCCATTGATACTGTACGTACTGATATACCAAAACATGATACAGTGAGGTATACCGACAGACCAATATGTACCATCCATATCGGTCCCTTATTGGACCAGTACATATCACTCATACCGAGTGGTATGTCACAGTATGGTGGACCTTGGCGAGGATCACATTATTCACATGGTGCGTATGCCTTGGGCTAACCCTACATCTCCATTATGGTGGCGCTGGTTGCTTGCGTACATGGTATTGCTGAGTCGTTCACAGAGTCAGGCTGCCAAAAAAGGATTTTTTTTGTTATGGTACATATAGTAAACTTGTAGCACAGTCATATTTAAAAGGAATAAAAATGTACTAACTGTACCTCAATGCAATGGCAAGTTACTGTGTTGGACTTAATGTCCAAGCATGTTGCCTGCATGTAGCTTGGAACATTTCATAGATTATGAAAAGCCCAATTTTCATTGGTGAATACACCACTATCAATGGTATGTTCTTTTGATGATCATTCAGATTTTATATTATTAGTTTTAGGAGCTGACTGATAAGGAAATTGATAGACACGGTTGTTAGAATTTTGATATTTTTATTTTGCAAAATTTAGAATCTGCAGAATCCTCACAAGATTTCTATGTTAACCCTGCAGGAAAAAACATTCTGAGTTGGCTAGGGAACTTTCAACTCTCTCCCATAAAGAGCAGAAATTTTTGTCTGAGGTACTCACACTGTTTAGTTTTACATATGACACTTCATGTGGCTTCATCATACTAGTGGAGTTTATTGCACTTTGCTGCATTATATCAATTAACTCTTCATCTTGTTTTATTTCATGCCTAATAGAATTCCTCAGCTGACTATATTGGTTGATATACACTGTTGGTTGGAACCACTGATCTTTTCCTTGATTCTATATTCAAAGAATTATGTCTGTATTTGATATTTTTGACAACACAGAAAGGTTCTAGTCTGTTTGTTTATATCCTGCTTTGTCATGAAGAACACATGAAAAGTTCTTTCATTTTTTGAGGCAAAATCATGTCAGCTTATCATCTCTATGCCTCAGTGTGTAAAATTTAAAACCTTCATCTTGGGTTGGCCTTACAATCATTGTTTTTGAGGCATTTTTTAAAACTCTACTTATTTCCCGGTCTTTCAAACTTCCAAACGAAGTCATTGTATGGGAATCATGTTGTTTTTTGAATTTTACATTTAAATTTTGGCATCAATGCCAAATACCTTAATCTGATATATTAATCACAATGATCTGATGTACATGGAGAAAGACTCAAGATCACAGCAACTTGAAATTGCTATTTTGACAAGTAATTGATGTAAGCTGATTGTTTCTCCTTTCTTAATGTCTTTTACTGAATATTGAAATTAGTAATATGGTTTCACAGCTTTTGACAGGTAATTGAGCATATGAAAAGCTCTTTCATTTTTTGAGGCAAAATCATGTCAGCTTATCATCTCTATGCCTCATAGAGTGAAATTTAAAACCTTCATTTTGAGTTGGCCGTACGATAGTTGTTGTCAATGCATTTTTTAAAACTCTACTAACTTCCCAGTCTTTCAAACCTCGAACGCAAGTGATTGTATAGGAATCATGTTGTTTTTTGAATTTAACATTTAAATTTGGCACCAGTGCCAAATACTTTAATCTGATATATTAACCACAATGATCTGATGACACATGGAGAAAGACTCAAGATCACAGCAACATGAAATTGCTATTTTCTCAAGTAATTGATGTAAGTTGCTTGTTTCTCCTTTCTTAATATCTTTTTACTGAATATTGAAATTAGTATTATGGTTTCACAGGACTCATCTAAATCTATAGTACAAGTTCAATAATGATAAGGACTCCTATTCTAGGGTTGTCAATGTTGAAGTTAACTCACTGGGTGTACTGGGTCCAACCTGTAGCTGATCTAGTTAAGAAAACCCGGCTGAGTGCACTTTATGATTTCCTCGGAATCAGCTGTTTGGGTTGGTTTCAGGTAGAAGTCTTGGACATTGGGCCATGACAAACAAAATTTCTGATGGTGTAGGACTTTAAGTTTATTAGTAAACCAAATTTTTTTGTTCTTAGACCATACTGAAGGTAAATAATTGTTTCTGGAATATGGAAAATAGTTATCTTTTTCCAATTTAATCATGATTTTTAAGCTTGGCACTTGTGGAGACTTTCTATACTAGGTTGAACAAGAATGTCTCAGCCTGGGGCCTAACATGACTCAGAAAAGCATAAGCAGAAACCTGGAGTGCATCAGAATTGTAAAGAAAAATTTTAGCTGCTTTTGTCTGCAGGAGAAATGAACCAGGAGCCACCTGTCTCATATGACTTCTGCATTGAGTTGTGTTAGAGTGAACAGTCATAAGAACCCTAATATTTGAAAGATCAAGAGATTGGCATGGAGCTTGATTGATGCAAATCATAAGGTTTCAATGATCATATCATTTAAGAACTAGTTTAAGTGAATTCAAAATTAGCACAACTTTTAATAGGTGTGAATTGAAGATCGAAAATTTGCTC
Organism: Musa balbisiana; assembly: GCA_004837865.1. Classification (NCBI taxonomy): domain Eukaryota; kingdom Viridiplantae; phylum Streptophyta; class Magnoliopsida; order Zingiberales; family Musaceae; genus Musa; species Musa balbisiana. Next base: position 2,238,875 of record CM017192.1, on the reverse strand, counting down.
TAACACATTCTGTTGGAAATTAGCTGGAAGATTGAAGGGACACATTCTATTGGAATATAATAGTGTTAGGTAAGGGTTGAGTCTTTCAGATTTAGACTCAATTTGGTTGTATTTTCAATTTTCTAAAGTTCAGTCTATTTCCATCTTTCTTTTTCTATGTATCTAGGAGCTGAAAAAGAACTCCATCTTTCTAATATTATCTCCCTACAATCTACCATGTCGCATTCTGTGTGTCAACTGTTAAATATGCTTTATAGACAATCTCATACATTATGATCTTATTTTGATAACTTCATCTTGTAAGCCTTACAAATTGTTAGATAATTTTAATGAACTCAACAACAATTGTCAAGTAATTTGTTTCATGGATAATCTGAAAGTACTTGTTCAGCAACATGTTGAAGCTATTATAGACAAAAATACAAAACCATGATACTTATATGTGATGTGGAAGTGGTTGCTCAACTTTTGTGAATCCACCATGCATACATGATGACCATAGAAGCTCTATTGAAGCTGCAATCTTCTTTGGATCTATTATAGTAAAGTTGTTATCTAGTAAGCTGACTTTATTTCAATATTATGTTTCTTAAGTGTTGAATCCTACTATTATGTTTAACATGCTTGTTTCTGTAGTTGATTTGATCCTTTTATTGCTTCCTGTTCTCCTATTTCTTCTCCAGACTATTCCATGTCTTTGCTCAGATCTTGCTCAACTCCAAGACACCTATATTTTGCAAGGTAAAATGTACAAGAAAACAAAAGTTATCATAAAGAGTGATCTGTTAACCTTTTTTTGTCAATTTCTCAGGTGATTACGACTTGAAGGTTATGCGGCAGGAGTACTACATTAATCGGCAGAAAATGGTATGATAATTTTCTCTCTATAGAATGCTGTTTATGAATTTATAACTTTTCAAATTCTTTTGTTGATGTTTAATATTTTTCTGATTGTTAACTGGCTTTGCTTTTTGCAATAAGCAACTTATTTATGTTTGTCAACCAATTTCAAAGAGTTCCTCTGATAGATGATGAGGCACCTTTAATCTTGAAATTGTTGTTGTGGATTGATCACACACTTCTACTCTTTAGTGCACTATATGGCATATGTGACTTATTGTCAAATCCTGTAGCATCTAATGGAATATGGACTAACATGCAGTTAATTAAGCATGAGGAATTATGGTTTGAGAATAACATTTCACATGAGAGACATTCTTTTCCTTGAATTTTCCTCCCTTAAATGACAATTTTTTAATTGAACTCCCTCTTTTTTTCTTCAACCATGGAGTCTCCTTGCAATATTTTAGTTAATTTAATAAAATCCTTTGTAATGTCTGTTTATCCGATTACCCATTATAGTTGTATTTGAAGAACACAGCTTGCATTGCCCATACCTTTCAGACGACTGTGAATTCCTGTTGGCTAAACCTGACACAGTATGCTGTATGAGACCTCAAATCAGCATTTACCTGTTAAGAATTAGGTCGAATAATAAGCACTCCATGCAGGATCAGATGCTGGCCCTTACTAACACAAAGGTGTGTTCTGATATGATTTTTCTTTTTTTTTTAAACTGCACCTTCTTGCCTGCAGAGCAATGTACAGTTCCATGGTTTCATGTAAACAATGTAGTGTGCACTGTTTATGGTGCTATTATCAATGGCAAGCAATCCTGATTGTAAATGCTGGGGCTTCCTGATATTTGGTGTTATAACAATAGTGTTGTTTGTTGATTTCTCCATCATGCTAGAACTGTTATTAAAATGAGGCAACAAATAATTTTTGTTGAACTTTGCAGATTGTTTATTTAATATCTAGTCTTTCTTTTATTCTTGTTGTTTTTGGGACATATCATTTTTGGTGCCAGTGCCTTTCTATGTGTACACTTTGACCTATGCCATCCTGTTCTAAACAACATGGTGATCCTTGTTTCTTATAAGAAAATTAAATTTACAAATGAGGAATGCCAGAAGTGCTATGCAGAATAGTAACCAATGAAAAATTTTTTTGGTACCACCAGCTAGATGTCCCCATATCTGATGGTAATATATTTGGCTAAAAATATGTTTGAAGTAATTATTTAGGCAATTCTCTTTAATGTGTTGATGAAAAAACAACCTGGAACTTTATCCCTTGTACAAGGACTATCTTTTTTCCTTTGAAGCGAAAAATAGACGGTGTATATCATTTTATCAATTAAGATTATGAAATAAGGACTGCAAGAGAGAGGCAGAAAGAGTGCGACAATGAAAATGAGTGAGAGTTAGAGTGAGAGGGAAAGAAGCACAAGGCGATGACAACCATTATAGACTTAACATCATTGCGAATTGTTTGCAAAAGTAATAAAAAAATTCTAGCTTTTTAGCTGAGATATTGACTTTCCATCCAAAAAATCCTCCTATCAGAAGTCTTCACCGAGTATGAGGATAATGTATTGTTATACATGACTTGTAAAATTAATGAATCTGGCAGTGACTGTCATGCAGCAAAATTACTGGGTAGAACAACAAAATTGTGCACTTTTGATCCCTTTTCAATGGGTAAAAGAAGCCTGTCTACATCATGACATGACAATATGGATTTATTCATTTAATTAGTATCAAAATGTGAAAATTTTGTGGTTGTGACTTATTATCGTCTTTTTTGTATTCGGCAGAGTACTTCAAGCACTATTTTGATCTCATCATACTATTTTCAACAATATGATTCTAGTGGCACATTCTTTTCTTCTTTTGTTGAATTCATGATGGTGGATCATACTAAATAATCTCATGTTTTGCAGTATATTAATCATCTAGTTAATCAACTTGCCAGACATCAATTTTTGAAAATAGCTTGTCAACTGGAGCGAAAGACGATACTTGGGGCTTACTCATTGCTTAAAGTGATCGAGTCAGAGTTGGAAGGCAATCTATCAGCAGGCAATGGTCGTGTGGTATGCAAACACCTGTTCATCATTTCAACATCATATGTAGGAGGGCTGGTTCAAGTTCCAAATTGATACCAGTGCTTGTGTTCTATTTGTTCAAATCCTATCCTCATTCCCATTTAAACTTCTATGCATTAAGGAGATTACCAAATAGAAATATTCTTGTATGTCACTTGTGTTTTTGCTTTTGCTTGCCATGCAGGGTCATTGTCTCTCCCTTATTCAAGCTGCATCAGAAGTACATGAACAAGGGGCAGTTGATGACCGTGATACGTTTCTGCATAGTGTCCGGGATCTTCTAAGCATCCATTCGAGTAATCCTTGATATTCATAATGACTCAATACAACCTTGATTATAATATATTTAGTTACACTGATATGCTTTTCTTTTAGATTCTCAATCAGCATTACCGACATACGTATCAGCACATGGTATAGTTCAGCAGATATCAGGATTGCAGTCTGACTTGCTGTCTCTTCAGTTTGAACTCGAAAACTCTCTTCCAGAAGACCGAAGAAGATGTATCAATGAACTGTAAGTGAACTTTGTTTATCATGCGTACAAACTTAGATTTAATGTACCAGGGACTGGGAGTAGAATGAGTCAATATTGGACTAGCAGTTTTTGAGAAAAAGAAAGCGTTATAGCCAGCCCCATGTTATTGCATAAATCATACCCTGTTTTCTAATAGTGGCTCATTGTCCACCCTGACCTTCTCAGGATGGATCAAGTCAACGTTTTTTCCTTTTGAATTAAAATGTTATCTAGTAGGTTACTTAGCAACTTTTCATATGCTTTTTCACATCAATGTCATGAGGATAATCAGAATGAACTCTTTGTAGAAATATTCATGATATGCATTAATATACATATTTATTAGTTTTTGTATTTCACAATAGAATTTGTGATATGTGTACACATATTTGTTCTTGTATGTCTTGTATATCATGTAGCATTTGTGATATGTGTATATCATGATAGTCACCTTTCATGTCTTGATGTTATTCGTTAATATGCGTATTTAATAAATGCTTTGCATTTTTTACGGTGCAGATGCACCCTTATTCAGACCCTGGAGCAGTTATTGTTCTCGTCATCAACGACAGCAGAACCATTGTTAACACCTAGAGTATGTCTTTCTACTGTGGTTGTTGATTCATACTAAGAAGCCTTGTTACTTTGTATTTTGCTTGCTTATCTTCAAATTTATGTATATATACTTGCCAACCTTCATAATACCATATTTGTCCCTCTAGATTTTACGTGTAACCTTAAAGATTTAGATTTGTGTATATTTCCTTCTTGATACATGTTAGGGTATATATGATTAAACATAATACCTATTGGGTTGGACATGGAACTAATTTGCCATATTGCAAAATACAAACAAAAGTGAACAAATTCTTCATGAGAATTTGGCATGTACATATTTTCTTAAAGATTCAGTAGACATGATAGACAACCGAAAAAGTAGAACTAGACTTTCAAACAGCAACTTTTCTTGAAAATTATTGTCATGATAACCATGATTGTTAAAACAGTCTCTTGTATGGCACTGACACTAGACTGGGGCTAAACATATTTATGCAAATGTTCTTGTAATTTCAAATATTTAAAGAAATTCTCTCTAAAAGTATTGGTATAGACATTGGCAACATGGCTGGAGCCTGGTGGTTGACAGTCTTTTTTTATATATACATTTAATGTTTGAACAATGTAAGGGGTGTCTCCTCTTCTGTTTTACATCCACTACTCTTGTCTGTTTCCTGCTAAATGATGTGTTGAATCTCAACCATTATATTCCACATAAAATTTATATATTATGAAGTATTTGAACATTCTACTTGGGAGTGCCAATAGTTCCTTTGTGCTGTTAAAATCAATGTTCCAGTTCTTTAATGTGCTAAAAGTTGATGGTTATTGCATGTTTCTGTTTTTTCGCTCAACTTTCTAATTAAGGTTATTCATGCAAGCTTCTCTTCTGGGCTCTTCTCATCTGACTTGTGTCTGTTGATAGCCTCTGATGCAAGCACTTGATGATATGGAAAAGGTTAATTCTCAAGTATCTGCTTTTGTTGAAGAAGTGACAGAGGCTCATCGTCAGAAGGCTGAGGTATAAAGTTCATCAGACTTTTCTGATGTCCATTTCATTCAATTTAGTTAATTGAGATGTTGAGCCCAAAGATAAATGATAATGGCCATTAAATCTTTCCACTCATTCTTTCTGTGAGTTCAATATGTAGTAAGCATTTCTTGGCAAATTCAACAATTTGTAGATTGTCAAACATCATCCACATGAGGTGGGACGGGAGAGGCAGGTATTTGTTGACTTCTTCTGCAACCCAGATCGTCTCAGGAATCAAGTCAGAGAGCTCAGTTCTCGTGTCAAGGCTCTCCAAGAGTGAGAAGTCCACTCAAGGCATCTACAATTTCAACGTTTCTTGTGTTGGTACCGTGAGCAAGCAGAAGAATATCATAAACATTTATTCTTTATCACGTCGTACTATATTTTAAAATTTGCTGATGGGTGGACCTTGTGCAGGCCTTTGTGAATGCAGAAAATAGTCAAGGGCAGTTTCTCGGAGAAAGAATGGTCCCTGTTGCCTGTTTACCAAGGGAATATCCAATCCACCAATATCTTGGAAGTCCTTTTCTGATGATGTCTGTGATTTATAGGAAGAGGAAGTTGCTGCATGTAGTGTGAGAGTTAGCCTCTCAATTCCCAGTGGTTTTTGTTGGTTAATGTTCCATGAGTGCCAGTTGGTGATCTTATGTAACCTGGAACCTTTGGGTAGCATATACCAATATGGGATTTCATTGTTGCTTGTTAGCTAGCAGTATATTGCCGCCCCCCCCCCACCCCCCACACTTCATCCAAGATTAAGATGGTGTAAGATGTATCGAAGTTATGGACTTTGTTATTCCTTCATTTTAAATTGTTTTTCCTCCTGAATGTTCAAGTAGTAGAATATGTTCTTTGCAAATTCATGGCCAAAAAAGTTTTCTTTCCATCCATCTCCAGGGAGTAATTTGTTCCAGATCTAATTTTTAAGCTGGACAATATTGTGACCTGCTGCTAAAAAGAAAGACATTGTGAACCCTATTATTCAGATAGTAGTTAGTATTCCTTTGTCAATATTTTGTTACTTTACAATTTGTAGAGACCGCTACAGTTTAACATATGTTTGTCTTTTTCAACCCTGGCATTGAAGTTAAAAAGCACTCCAAACTTGCAGTGAGTTCAAGTCAACCCAATACAGAGAAAAAAGAAAAGAGAATTGATATTGACCAGTGCAAGAGGTTAGATTTATTATGCCCTTTTATGCTGTGGTGTTGATTAGGAAATATATGGAACCTCAACGATTGCATCTGGCTCGAGAGATAACCTAAGCTCAAACACATCTATCCAGTTCAACCGGCATGATGAAAGTTATATGTGCATTGATTTTGAGTTTTCTGTTGATCCAGTTAACATTGGCATCACACAGTAGCTAAATTAGCTAATTATATCATTTTAATTGGTTCATAAGTCTGAGTCTTGGTTTTATTGGTAGTAAACAATCGTACTTTTCCACAATTAGATGATTCCACTTTTGAATATTCATTGATACAAATGATTACCGTTATTCTTAAGATGACAGGAATTACAAATGAAGTCCAACCAATAAATATGATTAGTGCCGCAGCAGAACACATCATAGCCTGCAAAGAAATGGCAGATTCAGCAATTACTATGTCAAAAATCAGAAATGTTCATATTTCACATACAGCAGTTTGCTTTAACTCTGGGGCATTAAAGCAGCCCTTTCCATACTACAGAGCACTGGCAAGGTTACATAGCAGAGGGAAGGCCAAAATCACATGATGTTGCTGGCAGGGCGAACAGTAACACCACTGCACACAGGATGATGTTCAAAGAACAGAAACAAAAAAACATGGCTTGAACATATTCTCCTTTGTTCTGATTCCAGTTCTTTTCTTTTCTCCAGGACCTGATGCCCTATGCAGACTATACTTGATACGAATCAAAAAAGAGAATACTGATGCAACTTCTGTTTGATGCACCTATCAATCATAGTCAGGTATGTGTATATATACAATTCAAGGACATGTAGATTGATCATATAAAATGCATCTCCCTCTGCATAAACTTACCACTACTGATCTCCTTCACAAGAACAAAAGAGCTGGACACGCACCGAGAGCATGCACGAGGAGATCCTTGGCTAGTCTCAACATGCATCATCTATCTAAGAGGATGTGCTTAGGTTTCCAGTGTCCTCTGCAAACTCCTCCCTGTACATCTCCTCTATCATCGGCTTCCATATCCGAACTCGTGCGTTTATGAACCAGTTGGAAATCTGAACCAATAACACACCAAAATGAGAACCATCAACAAGCAGCTATTTAGCAGAGCAAATTATCCACAAGAGACTTGAGGAGGTTTGGACATCACTTGGTTTCTTGTCAAGCCTGTCTTGGAAGCCAGCATGAGTTTCTCAGTGTCATCAGGATATCTGCAAGGAAAAAACAAAAAGCACACACTGCACACTGTTAGGAGTTTATAATATATTCAGATCTAAGTCCTGACAACTTTTGGAATGGATGTTAGAGTTCATATACATAGGGATCATTTCCTAACAAGTTTGGGATTATATATATCAATCTAAAACTTTTGTAATTACTACTCAAGACTAAATCGGTTTATATGTTAGAGAGGATTTTAGAGTTTATAGTATCTCACGATTTTTTGTTACAATATGAACTTTTGTAATTACTACTATTAGTCTCACATTATTTGTATGTGATGTTATTTTTTCTAATAACATGACAGTATGAGACGGTTGTAGTGCTTACGGATGAAGAAAGTTTTCGAACAGCCAAGTCCGGAGGACGGCCACAGAGTCTTCGGGCAATCCCCTGAGCGGCCTCCAAGCTTGCTGAGCTTGGATGATGGCCAGCTTCTGCAGAGCTTCTCTTTTCTGCCGCATGGTTTCGTCAGCCGGCCGCCGTTGCGGAGGATTCCGGTGGAGGCTTTGCAACTCTTCTCGGTGAGGAAGAGGCTCTCTTGAGACATGGATTTGAGTGAGGATGGCATCCCTGAGCTTAGAGAAGTGGCGGGACATGGCTTGAATTGTGAGAGCAGTGTAAGTTGCAGCAACTCCTCTGCCTGCAACAGCCTCAAACAGTGATATCACTTGGTCCATTCGATGGAAGTACTGCTGGTATCGGCTCTCCAGCTGAAACGGAAGAGAGAACACATAGCACAACTTATTTCTTCAGCTGCAAAGATCTTTTTCCTTCATGTCACATTTAGCATGATAGTTACACTAAATATGTCAACTGCAATAATTGATTCTACAACAAAATAAAAAAAGTCGTAATGTCTCAACTGTTTGGGATCTGTTGATATTTTTAGTTAAGTTTAAAATGTTTAAGCATTTATTTATAATTAAAAAGTAACAACAACACCAGTAGCTCTCCTCACTATCTTATAAGGTTTCTCCCTTATTTTAGAGCTAAAATAATTGATTTTGTTAAACTAAACTGCTACTGGTGATTTTTCCTTGAACAACAACACCAAAGTCCCAATTTTTTGGGGTTTTTTTCCACCATTTTTGAAATAGAAGGTGGGACTTGTTCTTGTTTTCTTTTTAGGGGTTACCGGTTTGCCAGAACAAATATGAAGATATGAAAACATGAAAAATGGCACAAATGCACAGGTGGAAACACAATTTGCCAGATATGTAGACAAGTACTTATAGGGAATCCGATTTGTTATGCATGATGGATTGTTTTTCTAATTTAATTGCATATGAAAATTGTGTCTGCAAAATAGTTTAGGCACATTTATAGGTTAGCCCCCCCCCAAAAAAAAAAACATTGATCATTAAGAAAGTAGCATTTATATCACATTGTTCTCGAGAATGATTTTTCATGGAAAAAGGCGAAACAGACATTTTGTTGTTTGCACTGAATCAACATAGTAGTACCTTGCTAATTCATCCTTTTATTTCTCAATGTAATGATAAAGAACTAACATCATGATTGTGTCAAAAAAAGTATCAAGATTAATACTCACAATTTTTTTTATGACTCTACAGTTTTCTTTTCTCCGTGCAACATTAAAGACAACAAGAAGCCATAAGGTCCCAACAGTTTTCCTTTTCCACAATTTTTGCAGCAAAATGTGGGACTTGTGCGTGTGGAAATTACAAGGTCAGTTTGCTACAGCAGATATAAAGCTAGGAAAAATATGAAAATTGGCACATATGCGCGCAATGCAAACACACATTTCGCATTGAAGTACTTGTAAGGAGTCCTATTTGCTATGTAAGATAGTGCCTTCTTTTATTTAGTTTAGGCACATTAGTAGGTTTGATAAAGAAATTAACTCATGATTATGCTAAGTTCCACCTTTTGGAATGTAGCGTTCCATTGTATATCAAACTGGCACGAGTGACTTTTGATATTCTGATAATTGTACTTGGATCGACATTGCACCTTTCTGATTCATTCTTTTATTTCTACCCTTTCTTGCTACGAATGCAACTTATACAGAATCACCATCATGATTTTGCCAAGAAGTATCAGGGCCAAGATTCATAGAACAAGATATGAAAGGAGGAAAGCAGGATCTATCAACATAGCACCTTTCTGATTCATTCTTTTATTTCTATCCTTTCTTGCTACGAATGCAACTTATACAGAATCACCATCATGATTTTGCCAAGAAGTATCAGGGCCAAGATTCATAGAACAAGATTTGAAAGGAGGAAAGCAGGATCCATTAATAGGCCTAGTATACATGGTTGAAGACACTTGGTGTAAGCTTTATCAAGGAGGAAGACTAAATTGCAATGTATGATGCGAGATATCGATCTTTCTATGCAGTTTGAGCTTTAGTTTACAATGTAATGTGCCACTATTACTTGGGAAAAAGGAAGAGGGAGTATTCAGTTGTTGTACCTCATCCAACAGGGCAACAAGCTTCACAACTCTAACTTCAACATCATGCTGCTTATCCTCCTCAGATGAGTAATTGTTAGCTTCTTGCAAATTTCCTTCACAGTTGATGATTTCTTCCACCTGCGTAGACTTTCTACCAGCTCTGTTAGTCATTCGAGCTGACCTAATCCTTCTGAATTCTTCATCAGAACTCAGCTCCGCTGCACTTCTTACAGACACAATCTCATCAAGCAGCTCCTGAGCAGGCTTCAGATATCGAGAATGCTGGAGTACAGAGGTCATGGATGACAGGTTTTGAGGAATACCACAGCTTTCTCTTGCCCAATTGAGCTCCTTTAAATCTCGTCTTCCAATCTCATGTTCTTTTGCTGGTTCGCAGTCGTAAGCACCATCAGCATTGGATGATAAGCGTGAACCAAGAGTTAATGACAGGCCATGAGTCCAACCATATATGAAGTCATGCAGATCATCCTCTTTCTCACCTTGAGGATGCACCGAATGCCTCTTGGCGATCGCAGAATCTTCGGTTACTCGAACCTGAACTGGATCGGTTGGTCCGAAGAACTGCATTTCTGGTGAGTGGAGCTGATCCTGCATGCTGCTTAATTGAAGGAAGTCATCTTGGTTTCTTCTGTCCAAGTGAAAAGCACAGGAATGGAAGTCCTCAAAATAGGTTGGCCGATCATCCATGTTGGTGACCGAATGTTGCCTTATAATTCTTGAAGATGATTCCTTGGCATGTTCTTCTGAGATCAAGGATTCAAACATAAGAACGGCTGGTGAAATGATGCACGCTGTGTGTTCTAGCAACATGGCATCTACTGTTAGAGCTTGCAAGATGAACACTTCTTTGTCTAATGGCATGGAGTCGATAGCAACTAAACAAAAAGTTTGTGACCAAAACGAAAGATCGTCCTTTGATTATACTTGAAAATCAACAACACTCTTTCTATTATTGTCCACATTACTCGATCATCATCGAAAAAGTGAGGTACATCAGTAAGAACAAATAGCCTCTGTTCTGCATGCCACCCAAATCAGGCAGTTCAAAGTGAGAACTAAGCTTACATTACCTAGAAAAAAGGGGTCTGCATATATATGCATATTCAGATTTCATGCAAACTCTGCAATATCATGCAGGGTCTACCTCAATGGAATCTAACAAGCAACTACCACCATGAACATGGAATTCCCGGGTCTAGAGTTGATGAACAAAGGAAGATGAGGGTTTTTCTCGGTTGACTACAGGTTGAAACATCATAGAAACTAATCAAATTGAGCTGAAATCTAGCAGGACAATTGCATACTGTAATATCTAATGCTTCTTCACTTACAGTGATGAATAGAGTGAAGATGTTGCAGAACTAGATGATGAACATCAATGAGCAATGTAACACGCTAGAACTCTTAAACCCCATCCAAGTTTCTCAATCCAACAGTACCTAGAGCATGATGCAGACAAACACATGGCTTGGCTTGGGAAAGGCAATAAGAACTCCCATTACCAGCCACTCAAGCAACCCAAACAAATGGCAAGTCTTGTGAATGAGAAACCACCATACCCAGATCTCAAACATACATAGAAGAAGGAGAAGAAGATGCAACAAGGATGGCTGAGGAGAAGTCAGATAGCCTGATAGGGGTGGTCCCCCTTCCTTGAAATAAGTCCAAACAGAGTTTTAAAGCTTCAGCTTTAGTACCCTACTGTATAGTGTCATGTGAAGACTGATGGTCTCTCACTCCACAAATGATCCTTTTTCCTCTCTCTCTCTCTCTCTCTCTCTCTCTCTCTCTCCCTCTCCATTTCTCAGTTTCTCAGTCTTTTTGGGAGTTGTGTGCAGCAAAGAAGAGCCAGGTGAGGATTCCAAAAACATATCCAATACTCCACAAAAAAAAAAGAGAGGGTAAAGTGGTGGCTCTTGAATGCTCAATGAGTAAAACAAGTACTGCCTTTCCTGGCTTCTGCTCCTTGAGGGCACTATCTCACCCCACTGTGGTGTTGCAAGGATACAGGATTAGAGGTGACCCTAAAGATAGGAATGTGTGTGTTTGATTGTGATGTGGGTTTCAGTTTGCATTCACATCTGATCTTGAATTGATTTGACTGAACACCTGTTTTGGATTTGGTTTCCTATGGTAGTAGAGACTGCCACATTGCTTACCCCGCTCTCCCCTCAAGCTTACTTCTCTCTTAGCTGGTCAGACCATAGGTGTTGATACTCTCTGTGGTTTGTTCTTTGGATATTTTGTCCCCCCCCCCCCAAAAAAAAAGATTGATCATTAATTTGAAAGGAATTCTTAATTTTGATAATTAATTAATTAATTTTTTTTAAAAAATAATACTAATTATCTTAAGATCATGTCTTAATGATTCTAAGATGATTAATATTATTTTTTATTTTAAAAAAATTATAATAACTAATTATCATTTTGGAAAACATATGTTATCAAGTTATTTTAGTAAAAAAATAAGCATATTTTCATTCAAGTTGAAAAAAAGGAATACCTAATATGGGAGATGTCATTTTTCTTTTTGATAAAATACCTTTTGTGGTTTTTTCATTTTTTAATGATTGTTAATGATGCTCTTGCATATGATATGATGAATTTGTCCCATTCCCCCCCCCCCCCCACACACACACACACACTCTCTCTCTCTCTCTCTCTTGATATGTATAATAAATAGGGTGATGGAGTAGGCAGGATCAGTGGATGAGTTATGGTCTATTCACTGTAGCTACCCTTCTTTTGACAGGAGGACATCAATATATGGCTCATCTTTTAAAGCCTCTCTTAAAACCAATTAAATTCAAAAGAATGCCTTTCTTTATTCCTCAATTCTTTATACCTATATATAGTCCTTTTTGTCTGTTTTATTTTTATTTTTTATAGTTGTATGGCTCAGACATCTGTCAATATAGAATAACTCATATATTCTTCCTAGCAACAAGAGGACATTTGTTTTCTTTATTTTATATTACCTTCTTCCTCACTCTCATTCTTTTCATGTGCCTTTTTTTTTTTTGCTTATTTAATCATCTATTTGAGATTGAATAACTATTTATCTAAATTGTGACATGTACAAACACATGTTATTTATATTAAGAACAGTAGCCATATAATCCCCCTATCCAAATACAAAGAAATGTTAGATGTCCAATGACCTAACTTGAATTAAAATTTGGCACATACAATAAAATCATTGGGAAAGAAACTTTTCATCTTTTTGGGAGACTTCTGAGGAGGAAGAAAAGAATGCAATCATCACAAAACTATACATCATGGCAAAACAGCTTTAATGAAGAGGTTCTCTAGGAAAATGCTGTTTCTTGTTCCATTTAGATGTACTGTAGGGATTACCTGAAGCACCATTTGGAGATTTCATGGACCAGTAAACAAATACAGAGAGGATCAACAAGTCTTCCATTAGATCACTACAGATATGACATCAAGAAAAATACACACATTTCAAGGATTGTGATGCATGGTCGAGCAGCTCAATCCATCCTACATGCTCCTTGTGAGTGTGTATACCTTTCTGTTAAGAAGAAACAAAAAAGATTGATGTAAAGCACAACTCAGGATGTGCTTCCAACTCTCTGCCTTGATGCTGAGCTCTTCCCAACATCCACTTGTGCCAACAGCAAACTGTCCTTTTTCTCTGCAGTTGGTGTCCTCCCAATCTGACTAGTTTTCAGATTGCAGCTCACAGTGTTGAGAGATAAATTTAAAGGGTGTTAGGTGACATGACTTCATATCTTCCAAAATGGGGTGGGTGGTATTGATTCACATCTCACCATTTGGACCAGCATCCAACAACTTTCACCATCTTTGCCAAGCAGATGGGACACAGCACGGTTTGCTGGGCAGGTAGCAGGTTTTGAGGTCTTGTTGTCATGTGTCTTCTCAGTCTCCAAATGCTCCCCTGGACATGGTGATCTCCCCTCATCGTAGGTTGTATGCTACTTACTAGTAGTACCTGCTCGTTCAGAGCTCAAGGAGAGCTCACTACCAACCATGTTCATGAGTATGGCAACATTAAGGTGTATACAATTCACAACGATTTGCTGTTTTGATGCTGCATCCTATCACTGCATTTAGATTGAACACAGCCTTGCTCTTCAGGAAATGGTCAGCAGCAGTGCTTCTTGCACTGTAAGGCTGGAGGAACTGATGCCAGCCTTCTAAATTACATCTTAGTTTATCTGTGATGAGATTAGTGAAAGAGTGAAGGTTAACCATCTTCCAATTCTTTGCAAAAATTGATCTCTAATGAGGTTACTATTATTAAGTTTAAGCATCTTGGATTAATGTTTCGGAATGAGTTAATTATGTTCTTCATGCAATTTCAAATGGTATTGTTCGGTACGGGTGATACGTACCGGTCTGATGGTATATCAGTATGCGGACCGTTCATTACCGGACGGAACATTTAAAAGTGTCCCGTATCGAATGATATGGGGTAATATCAGACGGTAACAATCAAAATTTCGATCGTTACCATCCGGTAACATTGTTACAGTGCTCCAACAATCAAATTAACCGTTAGAGCCCTTTCTCACAGTATTTAAACCCTTCTTCTCCCCTATTTCATTTCATTACATTCTCATACTTTCTTAAACTTTTTTTTTCTTAAAAAATAGTCTAACAATTCAAATGATTTTTCTATAGATATTTCAATCTTTACATAAGGACAATCCGTAATGGACTGAAATACGAACCTTACACAAGATATTCTTCAAAGTTCGAAAAAGATATGTGATACTATTCTTACCTAATTTATATTGATTTTGCTAAACTTATGCTATTACTATATTTATTTCTAATTTAAAAATCTTATCTTATTTTTTTTTATTATCAAGTATTTTCGAAGGGTTTTATACCTAAATTAGGTGTACCGCTCGGTACGTCCTGACGTACCATTTGATACATGGTACTGTATCTTATCGAGCCAATCTTAAAATATCCGTACGGTATCATGTTAGATACTTTGCTAGAGAAGTAGAGGAATCAGTGTTGGCCATGCAAGTCTTTTGATTCATACCAGTACGTTGCCAAGCATCATCTGTGATAACAACACTAAAGAATTCAACATCACAACTTGAAGCTTGGAAAAGAAGAGGAAAGAGAGACAAGGAGTAGAAAGCAGACACAAGCTTGACTTTTGTCTCTCCTCATGTCCAACATAACCATCAGTGAATGAGTTGATTTGTAGATGGTGTTAGGCCCGCAGACAAAACCCTAACATCTCATGTGCTCCTCCATTATGATTGGATCCAAAGTAAGCCATGTTTGTGTTGGCTCGCCTCGATCACATGCCCACACATGGGCTGCCAGCCGTCAGATCGACGGTCGAGATCTTTCCGACGCCGTCCTTCGATAAATCCTAGCCGTCCGATCTTTGGACCTGCATGGTCCTCGTGGATGTCCTGCATCCAACAGACAACCCTAGCCAGTTGTCGATACGCTGATTTCCCATGCATTGAAGCCCGGAGACTGCATCCCTTCTCGTGCTCTTCCTTCCATGTTGGAGCACAAATCTATATCATCCCTCCTCTTCTCATCACCTGTGATCGTTGTGGAAGCTAAGGGACATGGAGGCTGAGGCGAGCTACGTCAAGGACACCGAGCTAAGGCTCGGTTTGCCCGGCACGCACGCGCCGGCAGCAACGAGGGGAAGCAAGCGAGCGCTGCCGGAGGACGACGAGAGGAGCCATGGCAAGAGCAAGTAAGCGGGCGAGAGCGGTTCTGAAAGAGCTGTTGGGGAAGACAAGGGGGGGGCGTGGCTTTTGCTGATGACTGTTTGTTGAAATGACAGGGCTCGAGTGGTGGGGTGGCCGCCGATCCAGTCGTACAGGAAGAATAGCTTCCGGGCGAGGAAGGCGGAGACGGAAGCCGCCGGATCGTACGTGAAGGTTAGCATGTACGGGGCTCCCTACTTGAGGAAGCTTGATCTTAGGGTTTACAGGGGTTACAAGGAGCTCAGGGAGGCCTTGGAGGACATGTTCAGATGCTTTTCTCTGGGTAAGGGAGCATATCCTCAGTAGCATGCATGATAACCATGGATAACAACAAGCACGATGATGCAAAGAAATCTTGCATTACATCATCTTCCAGGAGAAGCGTCTGGGGCAGAAGGGTGCACTGGATCTGAACATGCCATGGCTTACGAAGACAAAGATGGGAGACTTGATGTTGGTTGGAGATGTCCCATGGGAGTAAGTGTCTGATCTCTCTGATGGTGTTTGCTTCTCCCTCTACTGCATGAGCTGACATACATACATCTCTTCTTGTAGGATGTTCATCTCTTCCTGCAAAAGACTCAGGATAATGAAAGGATCTGAAGCAAGAGGCTTAGGATGCAGGCAATAACAAGGCATTCAGACCTTCAAAGGATCAATTTGGAGGAAGAGGTTTTGCCTGTTCTTGTGGATTCTTCCAAGTCAATGAATCTTCTAACAAAAGGGAGAAAGAAGAAGTCAGAAAAGAAAGGAAGCAGAGGAAGCAAAGCTTGGCAATGAAGAAACCTGAAAACCAAAAAAATTGGTGAGAACTGCTAAAAGATATCTCAAGCTTTGGTGTTAGAATTGCTTTGTGGTGTCTAAGAGGAAATACAGAACTTGTTCTCCATGCAATTGGACAGAAATTTGCTGCAATCCATGTGCAGTGAAGAACATGGTTTCAAGTTCTTGCAAGTAGATCAAAAGCTTGCTTACAAATTCCTATTTGATGTATCATGATCTGAAACAGAAAAAGAAACACAAAATCATGTTTGTGATGTCACTAGAAACTATAAATAGAGATTTAACTGAGGTATAAGAATATTGTATTAGAAATTAAAAAGTAGAGATTGAATGTTTTCTATTATTGACTGAAAATATTGTCTTGTACAGTGGAAAAAAGCCACTCATTTCAATATCTCAATGATGTTAATCATCAGTGCTTCTTGTTCAAATGCAAATGAATGGCACAAGCAAACATTCAATGTCTAATATTTCTATAACAAGCAACAAGACTTGACCTAATGCAGGTTCAAGTTTGACAACCCCAATGCAAAATATTGTAGCCAGAAAGTGGATGTTCCCAATGCAAACCTCAGGTAATAACATACTCCTAATATAGAAAAATACTGGAAGAAACAGTGACCTCCCACATTCTTCACATCAAACAAGTCAAGTTGATCCCTGTGACTGCATCTTGGATTGGTTCAGTTCTAATCCCCTGTTTTGTCAGCCATGTCAAGTTCTTGGAAGCAAGCAATGTTTCATTGCTTGATAGGACATGATGCATCGGCAAGAATGCTAAAATGCTCAGTGTTCTTGTGGAAATTTATCTCAGATGAGTTTGTGCGAAGATGATTCTTCTTCTTTATGGACTGTGAAATGATCTACCGGTTTGGAGCCCTCACGGGGATCCTAAATGTTCCTGCTGCCATTGTCATCTCTCAGAGCTTTCAAGCTTGAAATAGTAACAACAACAAAAGAATGGCTCTGAGGTAACCTCTTTGTCCTCAAAAAATGATAGTGTCTTCTGCCCCCGCGTCAACCCTGTGCAGTGCCCCTGTAGAAGATGCAACATAGCTAATTGCAGAAGTAGCACGTAGAATAAAGCAAGGTGATCTCTCTCTCTCTCTCTCTCGGCCACAGTCTTTCTTCGAGACATGATCTTCTCCATATCAGGTAACACAGAAAAGCTTTCGGGGCAAACATTTGTACTTGAGAGCGCTTAGCATTTCTTCAAACACCTCTCTTCTTTCTCTCTGTCTCTCTCTCTCTCTCTCTCGCGCTTGCGTTTCCATTGTCCTTCTTTGGGACATGATCTTCTCCATACCATTATATATAACATTTAATGTTTGAGACCACATTTGTCCCTAAGGGTGAATCGGGCTAATTATACTTTAAAAAGTTATTTTAGATGAAACATCTAAATTTATTTACCCTTATATTAATTTTATTGATACTTTTAACGTTCGATGATGGATGATGATACTACTGGTATCGACACCGATAAAGTTGCTTGGCTATTTCCGACAACAAAAAAGTTTACTTTTATCGTGAGCACACCACCTGCCCCATATCCTTCTGCATTTTGCTGACACAGTTACCAAGCGACAATTGTATCAGTGTCAACGCAGATGGTGAAAGGACCGCTTGACATCTGCATTAGCATTGACATAAATATAGAACATCGTCACTTGGTAACTGCGTCGGTACTAATGCAGATACAGATGACGAAAGGATCGCTTGGCAAGAGATGATGCCAGAACTGATGTGATAGCGAGGGGAGTAATAGGAGCTCCAACAACCCTAGCTTCAAGTCGAGGCTAAGATCCACCCAATAGGTCAGCGGTGAGATAGGCATAATCTTCACCATAGATGCCATGACAACCACTACTATTTGTGTCAACACCAATCTCATTGTCGCTCCGCAACTGCATCAACATCGTCATAGATGCAGAGCTACATAGGATAAGCAATGTACTTCTAGTGGGTGGTGTTATGGTGAGAGTGGACCTTAATATCATCGGAGACGATCAGACAACTATGTCGATGTCGTTGTCTACCACCATCGACATCGTCCATTATCAAATATTAAAATTATCATTTGATTTTTTATTTTTATATTTCTATCGATAAAACTGATGATATTATAGTAAATAGACTTAGATATTTTATTTTTCTAATTATAACTATATAAATGTCAATTTAAAGTGTAATGAGACGCTACTTGAGATAATATAAAATGTAATTAGCCCGAGTGAATCAAAGGTAAAGCTGCTGGATTGGTGCATACATTGTAACCCTCTCTCCCTCAACATTGTAATCTTTGGCAAAAGGCTTTCCGGCCGATCGATCACCATATCCCATGTCCATGTTTTCGCCGGCGGCGCGCCTGGCGACCAAGAACCTCGGCTCTCGGAGATCCAGCGCGTGCTGCGCCGCGCCCGTCGCTCCCGGCAGGGGGTTTCTTCTTCTTTGATTTGATCTCGCGAAACGTTACACTTCTCGATCTCCGAAATCTGGGTAGCGTTTCACCTGGCATCTTTCTCCAAGGCCCTGAACTACGTCAGTTCCTCTAAGGTTTCCAATCTATTCGATAAATGTGTGTTTCTTTTCTGCGGATTCCGTTGGCTTCGACCCGAGATATGCTAAAGTTGCGATTTTCTCGTCAGCACTTTGATTCGCTGGAAGACAATCCTGACATGCCATGCGAGTTCGGCGAAGCACATAGGAAAAGAGTGCGACATATGTTTCCATTTCTTGGATTCCCTTTAGCAATGTCAATTAATGAAAATTCGAATTCAGGTACGTGATGTGCTTACTGTATTGATGTTGTTCAGTTTGTCCTCTGAACTGCCATGGCCATCTAGGTATCTTTCACGAATCAAAAGTTCTTGATTTGGCTTCATATCTTTGGATGATTAGGTCCTTTGCAGCACAGACTGCAAGACAAATTGACAGCTTGGCTAGTCCTGATCCTGTACACTTTTGATAAATGACATTTAGAGGAAACATAATATCATCCTTCTGTGGCTGGGCTAATTACATGTAGTTAGATTTCTTTATCTATCTGACTCTTAGACTTAAAAAATTTATATTGGAATCTCTATAGCTACAAAAGTGAAATATCTAGCTCCATTTATTCTAACACTGTTAGTTTTACCGACGAAAGCACAAAAACGATAGGCAAAAAGGTAATTTCAATAGCCTAATTACATTTTTATTGGTGGCGGATGACGGTGCCGCTAGGGGTCACAGGTGGTTGTTGTGGATGAGGAGGGAGAGCATCGGTGAGATGTGAGACGACGATGCAAATGCTAATTGCGTTGATACTGATGCAGATACAAATGCAAAACGTCGCTCAACATTTACATCGATGCCGACACTGATGCAAAGCGGCGAAAGGGCAGCTCAGCATCTGCATCGACGCCTATCAATATGTAGATCATCGACATCTGCTTCGGCGCCTCAGCTCTCGTCGTCGCTCTCCCTCTTCATCTACAACATCCATTCGTGACCACCAACGGCGTCATTGTCCACCACCATCGAAAATATAATTGGGATATTAAAATTATCTTTTTGCCCATCATTTTCGTGCTTCTGTTGGTAAAACCGATAACACTAGGGTAAATGGAGCTAGATGTTTCACATTCATAACTATAGAGATTCTAATATAAATTTTTTATGTCTAGGGACTGGAATGCTAAAGAGGTTTAACTACAAGGGGTAATTTATAATTAGCCTATTGTGACTTGTCTAGGTTCATACCATGTCCATCATCAATATGAATGTCTAATTCAGAGTGTCATGCTTTCTAAGATAACATCAACGAGATTATCTTGTTGAAATGGAGTTGCTTTCATGTCTCTAGTCACCAAAGTAGGGCATTTCAATTGTGAATTCTTGATTCAAATTTAACAATAATACTACCCTTTTTGTACTTTAAGCTTTTCAAAGTTTATATTGAACTGCATGTATATAGGTCTAAGAGACTCTTGCCCACTATCCTTCAAACTACAAGCAATCTGTCATTTTTCCCCCATTGGATCCTCAGAGCAACAACATGGTAGATGGCTACCATTTTCTGCAATGAATGTGGTATCTATAATGGTATGTACTTGTGTATTAGTATTTTCTCTATTCAAGGGGTTACCTATTTGTAGTTATCTAATATTTCTAATATTTATCCAGACTGTTCATCTCTTTTAATGCATGTCATCGTTTTGCCAATTTATTACAAGTGTATGGTTTTTCCTTCTCTATTCCCCAACTGTCAGAGAAGAAATACTTATATATATATTTTCTTACAAGTTGAAACCTAATAATGAAATTCCATTGAATAATAAATGTTTCACGTGGGTGCTTTCAAAAATCTGCTAATTTTTAATTTGGTATCGTCTATTCAAAAGCTAGTTTGATGTATGAAACTATAAATATGAATTTTGAAGACCTTGTGAATTATAGGAGAAAACTCTCTATCCTTCTTTTCTTGTGCATGTGGAAGCATGATGAATTAAACCAGCCAACCCTGATTTGATAGAGTAGATAGAATAAGGTTAACCATATGTTGAGGCACATCCATAATTATCTAAAGCAAGTCTCCATCTCTTTCAAACTCTGAGTGAATTCTATGCAAATGATCAACTTTAGTATGATAAAGAGATCATAATCATGGTGTAATGCCATAATTTGCAACTGTTATATTAGTACCCCTTCCATTCTTTTTTTTTCTTTTTTTTATGAGGACAATTGTGGATCAAATACTCTGTCAGCTCCTTCATAAAAATTTGAACACAGAACATCTTTTAATGAACTGTAAAATGACCTGAATAAGGCTGTAAGTACCACTTCATTATTCACTAAGCACCTCAAGTCTTCTATCTGTTCCAATCAGATCATTCACATTATTATGGTTGTGAAGCTGCAAGAACTATCTGCAAATCTAACACTCATCGGTGGCTTCTGTTTCTGATGCTTTGGTGTAGAGGCAATCATGTCATCGTCACTTATTTCTTGCCTTTGTTTTCTGATTCTCTGTAGCTTTAAATGTAAAAGAAATCCCTATGTTGATACAAGTGGCAGTGAAACAAAACTATTAACTGGGATATAAGACCTATAACAAGCTTAAGTTGTATGGAATTAGGGTTCCTGTTTCACTAGGACTCATGATGGGAGCCATCTAATTAGTCTGTTAATATAGAGTCCAAAGTGGTTAATTAACTAGAAAGGAGTGGGTGATGATATGCAATGAAGAAACACACTAGATAAATTGCAGAGGAGGTCTTGTCTATCAACGTAACCATCTATGGCGTACACTTGAAGTTCATTGTCATCTTGTGACGTGGCTACTAGTCTTCTATGAACATAGCTATTATCATAAATTGTTCATATCTTGATAATGAAATTAGTGCAGGAAAAGTGATGTGTTGTAGGATATTTTTCTGCTTTTCAGATGCATTGTCATCATAGTTCTGGTGGCAATTTTGGATGTATTTAAAATCCTACTTTGAGTTATATTCATCTTTAGTTGTTATTTCATGTTAGGATTAGATGTTGTTAGAATTAGTGTTCTACCATGACTTGAGTTTGGATAAAATGTTCTTTCTCTTTTTAGGTTTGTAGATTGGTTAGAAGACGGGTTTCAAGAGTTTATACATAAAAGATCATCTAATGGACTCATTCTGACAAAAGAAAGTTGATTAGTTAAACCACAAAGCCAATGTGCTTCTCTCTTTCTTTCAATTCTATTCTTTTTCTTTCATTATTCTCTCATTCTCTATAATTTAGTGCTCCAGTACTTATGGTTGGAGATTAGCCAACTCATAACTTCTTTTTTCCCTTTTGTGTTCGGTGTTCCTACTGTTTTCCCTTAAAAGCTACCATTATTGGAGTTTTCTCTGTATCAGATTTAAAAAACACCTCTACTGGTTAGAACTTAACGTTCTGCTTGGCCTTCTGCTCTCTGTTTCATGCTGACTTGATAGAGACAGGTAGCTTATGTAGAAAATCATAGTTCAAGTCATGGAAAATCTCTCTTGTAGGGATAGGACTGCATATGTTGATCCTTCTCAAATCCGCATTGGTGAGAGGCATTGTGATGTCCTAACTAAGATGAGACAAACAACAAAGTAAACTCCAAACTAAGCAACAAGATGGTCCCCAAATGTCTGACCTTGTATTATTATTATTGTAAAAAGGTTTGGACATTTGAAGTGGTTATGTGAATGATCCACAACCATCATTGGCTAGGAAAGTTTGTTATGAAAAAGCGACTTTGCATTTCTTGATGACATATCTAGACAAGTGTTTTATTATTTCTCATATAATAATGTGTTTCATCTTTCGTCACAGAAATAAAACAATTCTATACTGAATTCTGTTGATTTTTAATATACTCCTGTTTTGAATTATGATCTTTTTTTCTTAATGCTTTTGGTTTGTGATATTTCACATGGCTAAGATTATAGACATTGCCCCTATATGTATTTTGTAGCTACTTTTTGTTTTATGATCAATTGGACAAAGGTACAGAAGTTCATTAGATTTTCTAAACATCCTGTCCTGTTTCAAATTGCTTGATATTGTAATCCATAATTGTATTTTAGCAATCATATTTCACGTTCATTTTCCTTTACATGCTTCCTGCATGCAGTCACATTATTTGTGGTTCAGGCTGGTACCATCTTTTGGTTTGTGGAACAACACCATGGATGATACATGGATATGGTGAAATCAGAGATGTGTTACTAAAGCACTTTGGGAGAAAAGTTCTATGGTAAGTGTTCATAGTTGTGCATTTCATGCATAGACGATATATCAATCAAAGGTTTGAACTAGCTGTTTATCAAATCTGCAGAAGTGACAGAGGACGGAATATTCTTGGTTGGCGAATGGATTGCATGATACGGATTCCATCATCAGAAGATTTTTGTATTTGAACTCTGCTGTTGTTCGAGACACTCCTGATTTGCTTCATGACACAGAAACATTTAAGTTATCCTTTTTACTTAAAAGGTTTTCGCACTCAGGTATCTTTTGATCTATCATATGGAATTCTCTTTTTCACCCTTTTGGATTAACTTTCTGTGACAACAAACCACAACAACCTACATAGGGTTAAGATTCAATCCCAGTGGTTTATATACTTGTCAGGTATTGTTTGATGATCAAGTGAATGAATTTTACAGGCATTGTCTTAAACTTATAGTTCCTTTCATGTTTCTCCAGGAAGGTGTCACACCAAAGCTGAGTTGTTAAAAATTGTTGAGATATGTTGAGAAGGCACATAAATTGCCAGTAAGTGGTCAGGAATGATGAAATTAAACTTTTGCTAATCTCTGTACTTGTTTGATACTTACTTTTATTGTCATGCAGGACAAAATTAAAATTGTGCCCAGACAAGGAGAGGAGCAGCTGGAGGGAACAACACATTGCTTGGGGAACCCAAACCTCACTTGTACAGGGATCCAGGTACCTGCTGAATTCTTCTAAAACTATATCATGAATAACAGCAGCTATTCGTAGCTTGGCCGAGAGGATACTGTCTGAATGAGTTATTTCCATTGTTTCAAATTAATTCTCATTTCATTTCCTGGTTCTTTTATGTAATTATTCTGTTTCCAGTAAAACTATGGCTGTCACTAGTGAACAACCTTCATGATATGAAGCAAAATTGGGACCAACAACTTCTATTGCACTCCTTGTCTTCTAATAAGCATTTTCCTATTAGTCAACTTAAATCTCTTTTTTTTTTCCCTCAGATTGGGACCCTATCTTTTGTGGACATTCTTCACAGGAATATGTATGATATTGTTCTTATGGGAAAAAATTCTGTATAACCTAAACTGCATCAGCTGGCTTGCTAATGCTTTGTTAACACCATCTGTTTGTTCAATATCTCGCATTAACATTTTGATATTGCAAAACAATTATATTTATGTCTTCACACTGATTATTAAATTTTGTGATAATAATCGAGAATCTATTGTTGGCCATCCTTCTGTCTTGTGAATTAATGAACAGAATTTTCTAGGAGTAACTCATTTTCCTCGAAACTAGGTTTCTATATGATCTCGAAACATTGCTCACCAACAATTGATCTCTTTCAGGAAGTTGCCAGTTCTGCTGTCAATCTTGATTTGCTTGAATGTTACTGTACTTAAATTCATGTTTCTAAGAGATTACTGTTACATTATATTTAGACAAAAATTAGTTAGAAAAAAGCAATGCTCTATATCATGTTATCAATGAATTTTCCACAGTAGCCGATTGGTGAACATTGGAGTAATAATTGTAGGTGGTGTTGTCTGCCATCACAATTTAACTAGAGATATTGTCTTATACAGATATCAATGGTCGAAAACGAGACTTTGTTTGTGATGTCCCGTTGTTCTCTTGCAACAGTAATAGCTGGTTATTGCTTAACATTCGGTCGCCTATGAGATCGGTCGTGGCTGATTCTTGAACGTTTCGATTAATGATTATAGGTGGTTGTCAGTCATCACAATATTTAACTAGAGATATTGACTGATATAGAGCTTAACAAGAGCTAAAGATCCATGTAACTATCCTCAAATGATCATGATATTATGATTTTATTATTGGCGTGATGATCGTCAGTCGTCACAATAACCATATGAGCCTACAGCAATGAAGAGGGGATAGCATTCCATATGGTACTACAGTTGCCAATCGAAGACACTAACCCAGTGGGACAAGTGAACACAGTTCTGAACACTGAGATCCCACGGCACAAGTCGGCACTTTTTGGCACACACATGTCCACTAGTTTGTGCCATGTGCTTGTGGGTGACCTGAAGCAGGAGAAGTAACACAGAGCAAGTGGCAGGACTGTGACATGGCTGGCTGTGCTCAGCTCAAACAAAGGAAATGAATCAAAGAGGAGAGGGCAGACAAAAGATATTGACAATGGTCTCTGCCTTCTCTAATGGCTTGAGAGCAACAACCAAAAAAAAGTACAGGCCACTACCAGGGATACCCCCACCACAAAAGCAGAATGAGTGCATGATCAGCCACCCTTTTGACTTATCTGTCTGAGGAGCAGCACTTTAGAGAAATAAAGCCAGCCATCACCACCACCACCATCATCAACAACAAACATTTTCAACTTTCAATTTCTCTGAGGTGTCATGTTAGCTCAAATCCTGCCATTATTCCTTTCCTGATCAATTCCACTACAGAAAAGCACTGTCTTTTAAGTAGCACTTGAGAGAGAGAAAGTCATCACTGTCATCATCAACAATCATTACAACTTATAATCTCTATGTTGCATCATGTTAATCCAAACCTATCAGTATCCCTTTTCTTGATCAGGACCAGTGCCCACTACAGAAAAGCAGACCCCACAACAAAGTGCATTGTCAGTGCATTACAACCCCAGGAAAACAAATATGAGCAGGAAAGAACTTTGCCGACTTTCCTCCCATCATTCAAAAGCATATTGGAAGATTTGTCGAGATGAGTAGACTCTTCGCTAACCATAGGCTTGCAATCATACAACCTTTGACAAAAGAAAAAAGGTAGAAAATGACATCATATGATAGCTGGGTTGATTGGTACATATTGTTATACTGATGAAACAGGTTAGGTTAATTGCTTTCGTTATGAAGGGGTGTCGGGTTCAGGCTTGACTGGTTGGGCATCAGGCTGGTGTGCGTCATAGATTGCCATGGCCAGTGAAATCGGCATCATGCAGAGAGCCTTGGACTGAAGGAACTGCATTGCCGCTCCAATATCTTCCTCCATAAGCTTTGCTACTTGCCGTTCTGTGCTATCTGTCGACCACTTCTCCCACACCTGTTGGTTGCTACCGCCCTTGCCTGCCTCTCCCTGGTAACGGCGAAGCAGCAAGGTCATCAGATAAAATTGAGTACTTATTACTTAATTTTTGTGGAAATATTAATGTAGATAAACATTACGTTCTAAAAGGAGCAAATGTTCATGGGCAAGGAAAAATGGTGTATTGACAAACTGTATCAGTAAGATGCATCAGCAAGAATCCTAACAACAATGATCAAGCAATGCACTATAATGTTTGTAGAAACATTAATGTATAATTGCACATAAACATTACATTCCTACATGAGCAAGTAGCCATGAACTGGATCAGTAAGATGTACAGTAAGCATTAGCAAGTGTCTATCAACAAAGAACAAAATCTCTAGATGCACTGTCGGATACATGCCGTAGAAGGAAATAACTAATAACATGCCAAGTGCTTAATCGGTTCAGAAAAGAAACTAAATAATCTGAAAGTTTTTGTTTCTCCTTCACAATAAAACATGTTGCATACAAACATCACCAAGTATGCAAGATTGTCTATTAGCTATTATATAAGTCTGCGAGAACACACAAAGAATGCATGGAGTGACTAACTGAAAGAAGATTGCCTGTGCATTCACAAAAGAAAAGAAAAGAAAAGCCTTCATCTTTCAAGATGCAGGTATTGGTTTATTACCTCAACTGCCAGTGGAATATCAGCAATCAGCTGTGCCACAGCACCAGCACCGCCGAGCCTGCTCATGCTTAGTACCTTACATTTGAAGGATGAAATCAGTTCAAGCATGCACTTTGGAAGAAGGGGGTAAATAAATAATATAGATACAACATCACTTGGAAAACCTTCATAAATGGGATTCTGGCAGAATTCTAAGTATGCCATTGCGATAAGTTGCTGAAATGGGATATAGAACATGCTAATAAATGAGGAACAGAAGCTGCAGTTCAAAAGCGCAAAATATACTCAGTCTTGGCATGTTTCAAAGAGGACCATGCAACATGGTATGATGGTCCAGAAGCTTCTTTGAGAAAGTCTCTTGTAGCCTAAATGATGCAGATTGAGAAACTAAACTGGAATTGGAATTTTTTGGTACACAACGAAGTGGCTGCATTTGCTGTTTCTGTTAGCATTTTTGGATACTTCACAAACTAATGAGCGAATACGATACCATGCCCACTGCAGGTGGTCATTCCATATAATTTGTCATACATTTGGCAACAATTTAAAGTCATCAATAGATCTACTACGATTACAATAATAAAGTTGGTATGAGCTGCAACTCATGCATGACACAACGACTCTAATAGAAGATAGGTGACATAAAAAAATTTGGCAATAGTTTGAAGTCTTCAGTAGATTCATTATGATTGCAATGTTAAGTTAGCACGGGATGCAGCAACTAATGCAATGTCATGGATCACTGGACACAAGAACATACAAGTAAAGAACATAAATAAAGTACATGTATAGGTTTAAAAGTAATTTTTGAGAGGAAGCTGGTAAAGCAAAGGCTAGACAAAAGTTAATGTAAATTAGGTACTATCATTTAGACAAAAGAAAGTTCAAACATTTTGGCTTCAGGTATTAACATTCATTAATAGGGAACTAAGCAAGTGGAATGGGCATATCAATGAATAAAATTATTATTAATGGTTCAGCTTTTGACACATGAGCATCCAAAAGCAAGAGAGAGGGAGAGAGAGGAAGGAGTGCAGCAGCTATGTGATAAGAATTTTTGTTAATGCTAAAAGGGCAGCCCAGTGAATTTTTGTCAATGCTTCTAAATTATTAAACAAACAGCCGCTCAAAACAATTGTGATGATAGACTGCACTGAAACAACTCTTAGATAAAGCAAATTTAGAAGAATAAGTTCAAGCCGAAATGAAGCAATGACCAGATAAATTTAGTTCAATCATGAGCATCAATTTTACTTCCAGAAAACTAATTATTCTGAAAACATATATATACCTTCACTTGCAACCTCAAAAACTTCACATAGTCTAGAATCTCATCAAGCATGACCGCTCTATCTGTCTGCACAGAAAAAGGTCCACAATGGACAAAGACTACTACTAGTTAGTTCGCTAACCAATATCATTAATTAAAAAAAGACAGCTCCCATATCGCTAAGGATTGTTCCAATATTAATTAAGTTGCCAAACATTATCTAATCCACATAAAAAGAAGAATCACCTCTTCCATGCAAACAGTAAGGAACCATTAACCATCTTTGTCAAGGGGAAAGATACTCTCTAGGGACAGAAATGTCACAAGAAGAACAATAACCAGGGGTAGAGTTTCACCAGGAACTTCAAATAATTTAAGGCTTGTGAAACTTTGTAAAGAAAGAAGAAACTTATGGTGACCGTGCTATTGCCCCTGAGCACACATGTTTACTTCATAGGAGAGCATGAGATCGAAGGGGATGAACATAATTTGTCCGACAATGGTTAAATCTGTAATATTCACCGGTTGTGGGTCTGGAAGGATGATGTTCAGTAGCTTTATATCTCCATAAGATTCTAATTTTATAAAGGTGCAGAGTTTATGCCAACAAGAAAACCGCAAGCAAAGACAACAAACAGCAAGTGCTTTAAGTTTCTAGAACTTTCCTAAAAGGGAATAATCTTTATCAGAAATTCTCTGGTTTCTTATTCTGGAATCGAGCATCGATGTTTTTAACTGATACAAAAGTAGCTTTTTCACTTATCTGCTGTTAACTCACAGCTACTGACAACCCACAAGAACAGCAAATTATAGTCACATCTTCTGAGAGATTTATGATTGCAAATTAATGAAGGCAAATACTTGATACTATAGCATAGCCTAGGCCAACAATGCATATGCAGACACTCTTCCATTCCAAGCTTGTATCAAATACCAAATTTGGAAAGGAAACAAAGCAATAACTAGAAATCTCAATTTTATAAACTGCACAAACACCAGTTTGTATCAGGAAAAGCCAACTGAAGCGCTACTAACATCACTACTATTGATCGGGTTAAAACATGCAAAGCCAACCTCAAATTATCTAAGCTCCAAACATCTGAGCTTTTGAGGTATATAAGGGTATCCAACAGTCAAAAAGTAATTCAAAGGAGACAAATAACCTGGTTGAAAGGGAGATGTAATTTCATGCATACAGAAAATGGATTGTACTAATTTGCATATAATATTTACAAAGAACATTTAAGAGTCATTACTACATATGAAAACAAAATCAGGGTAAGGTTGGAAGTTTTTGCTGTTCTTTAAGAATTACTTAAGGTTAAGATACGATATAGCAGACAAAGTTGAGGATCAAGTTCAATACAATCTTGAACTTTCAAGATATTGTAATTTCTAAGGGATAACACAAAAATAAGATCTAAGATCCATGGCAGTAGGACTACCAAGATGTCTCTGCAGCTTCTATTGGAATGTAAAAGCTCAGAAAACAGTCAGCTATCCTCAATCATTCTGCGGATTATATCACCAAAAAAAGAAACAGTAATATTGACTTTTACCAATCTTTAGATTTTGGTATAATTTACTTACACTTCTCCCACATAATTTGTGATGGCAAACTGACTTGAACTTTCTAATACAGCCTTCTTGAGAAGAACTCGAAAAATACTTGCAAATATAGAGGCCATAATGTATCTTACATGGATCATCATAACTCCAATAGACCCAATCTCTACCTTTGATCATAATCTATTCATCAAAAGTACTACCTGATAATGATATATCACAAAACTTAAGAATAACAAGTTATTTGCCCAATCAACTTGTTCCCCAAGGGCCCAGGTGTTGCAACTGAGAAAAGATCTCATCCATAAAGTCAATTACTCATATAGGTACACAGAGAACTTTCTAAGATTTAATTGTGCTGTTGCATGTGTAAAACTTTGCTGGCACTTATTTTCTTTCTGCAGACTCTAAGAATATTATGTAGTACTGAAAAACGAGTGAAGACCAGAGATGATTTAGCAGGAAGAATAACCTTTTTGGTCCTTCCCCTTGCAACACATATAATAAATAACAAAGTTCAAGTTCTTTTTTTCAGAAAGAAACTTACTGACATCTAGTTACCTTGGATATCAAGAAAATGTTGTTGTTTTATGGAGTTATACAGGACTCAAATAAAAACTAACTGAAAACACTGAATTATTTTCCTACAATTAAGATGTGTATATATTTTATGAAAACCTTAAGACCACCTTTCATGGAACTGAAAAAATGAAAAGGAAACCCATCTAGTCACCTTGTTAGTGTTGGGTACCAATTCCTGCAACGCTCTAATTCTTTCCGCTATTCTTTCTCTACGTAACTGCAATCAACAAGAAAAGAATGCAGTAGTAGAGCAGGTGTGAATATATATAAAGGAAATAATGTCTTCCATATGTACTAAAGAAAACACTAGTACCAGACAGAGTACAAAAGATAATCAATAAAACTTGATGAAATTGATTGCGCAGTATGTACAAGTAAACATAAGATAAATTAAGATTGGGCAAGTTTCAAAGAAACTTCATTACTTCAATTATTGAATGCCACATATAAGACAATTAAAGCATAAAAACAAACAAGTAAAACATTAAATGCTTAAAAAAACTTTAGAATTCACAAGACTTTTTAGTAAAATCACGAACTTTAAAGTGATACAATTGATATGGAAGAATCATGCATGTTTAGAAATAGGAAAATATTATTACCATTAAGTGCAATGAAGAGTTTAGATGATAACATCTTTATGAAGTGTCAGAACTTACTCGCTCAGCAATGCTATGAGGATCAGTGGCCTGGCCACGCCTTGCCCGCACCTTTGGTCGTGGAGCTGGAGGTTGTGGAAAGGCTGCAACTACACCTTGCTTGGCTTGACCATGGAAAGCCTACAAAATTTGGAAAGAGCAATTCAAAGAAAAGAAGATATGCAAAAATGACAGACATATGAACCCTCTCCAACAATTTAAGAAATATCAATCGCATGAGAATAGGAATCAGCACGTAGACGAGAAAGGAACATACTTAGATGCAAGTACCTGCTACCATAAGCAGCTCTCCTCATCCTGGACCAGCAACAGATACTACATATAGGACCAAGCTTCTTAACTATTGGAGTTCATCTTACTTTTTGTTTTCCTTCAACTATATTTGCAGAATTCGAACATGAATTTAGCATGGATTTGATTAACAATTAATGAATTTTCGTGTTTCATGCTGCAGATAACTTAATTTACTTCATAATTCCACTTTTCATCTACAGAAGTTCATATGAATTTACAACCAAAAATTCAGAGAAACCATCAAGAAATTCAAATTTGATGATACATAGTCCTCCATCGAAAGAAATAAAAGAAGTCATTTTAGTTTATATCTGAACGACAAATGATTTTGGACAGGACTATCAAGAACTTGAATACCTACGAAAACCGGCAGATTTACGCCATAAAACGGGAAGGACTTCGAAGAAGCCAACGGACCTGAGGAGGAGGAGGAGGATTAGGTCGCATTTGATGGGACTGGATGTGGCCGAACCCCGGACCAAACAACCCCGCCGACGGAAACGTATCCCTCTCCTGCTTCAAAGCCACAAACACCGGTCAGCTCGCCAAAAGGTCACATTTGTCCCTCGACAAACCCACAAAAGACGAGCATACGTAACATCAACATCCGTCATTTTGGCCCAAGAGGGTGCCAAATCGGTGAGAGAGAGAGAGAGAGAGAGAGGAGTCATCGGCTCACCGCCTTTCCCTCCGGGTCCTCGCGAAGACGCTTCCCGCTCGAGGAGCCCTGCTCCAAGCTCAGCCCCAAGGGGAACGCGCAACCTACGTCACCGGGTGCGTCGGCTGGCCTCCGGTGGAGGGGAACCCCGGCGAGGCTACCGTCGGCTCCGCCGAGGCCGGCGTCCCCGCCAGCGGTGTAAGACGAGGGCAGGGAGAAGATCTGCTCGAAGAAGTCGTCGGCCATGCCGTCCGGCTGCTGATGCGGCGGTTGGTTCGCCATGGCGGCGGCCGCTCGGACGATGGCTTTTCGTTTGGTAACGGAGAATGCGGAATGATAGAGAAATTATTATTGTTCTTATTATATTATACGAGAGAGAGAGAGAGAGAGAGAGACTTGTTTTAATATATTTTATTTTATGTCAAAAAAGCTCAAACTTTTGATGCGGACTCCAAAAACATTTTTAATAAAAAAGAAGCATATTTTTAATAGAATAATATTATGTGCAGACAACATGTCATCAAATATTTATTCTTTTTATTTAGTCAATCAAACTTATCATCCCCAAATCCTCCCATCAACTATTCTTTTTTTTTTTTAAATACAATACAATTATCTGATTATTTTTGTAAATTTATGAGTTTCTACCAGTAATATGTACAAACAAGATGATTAAATATTGATATTTGGGGTATTTTCTTATAAAACACTTGTATTTTTGATATTTTTCAATCGATATCTCTTTTTTAAATAATATTTTAATTTTTTTTAAAAAAATCCAAATTATCCCTTAAATTTTTTTTACTTGTTACAGTATTTTAGCTATTAAATAAAAATATTATAAAACACTGAATTATAAATTTAAAATATGATATTATAATGATCTACGAGTAATGATAATCAAAGTGATACTATAAATTACTATAGTATTTTCAATATATCAATAAAATACTATAAATATTATTAAAAATGATCTAAATAAAAGCACTGTAATATAATAGTTGAAAACTGATAGAAAGGACAAAAAAAAAGTGAGAAAAAATTTTGATGAAAAAACTTTTGAGTGGGTATTTTAGATTTTTTTAATTAGGAGTATTATTTGAGAAAAAAAAAACAAAGATGAGATATCATTTGAAAAATACCCAAGACAGGAATATTTTGTAAGGAAATCGCCCTTCATATTTTCTATGTTCTTAAAATTTTATTATATTTTTCAATCACTTTACATAGTTATCCTTGGAAAGTTTGGAAAATAACATATTTTCCATCCAAGTATTAAAACCCTATCTTTTCCTTAAACATTCATCCAAACATTAATTGCACATAACCATAGTGAGTCTTCCAAAGACATTAATATCATTTAAAGAGTATATTAACTAACAATCAAGAGATAGTAAATTGATGGCGATTAACCACAATGTATTAATTATTAATTACTTCTCGGACAAGTTTGGTTCGGATGCATATCAATCATCAGTCGAACCGTGCCACACGAACTACTCTTACTGCCCCCAAGCTCAAATCAATCATCTGGAAGCTCGTAATCCACTTTAAAGATGGACATGAATCAGAATAATATTCTTCTAATCCAAATCACAATCCAACAAGTTTATTCGATGGATGACCAATTCGGATATGGATCGATCTCGATCCTGTCCTTTATTATGATATGACCAACATAAAAATAATAAAAGTATTCCCCTAAGAACCCATAGAATGTTAGACCAGATTAGGCCTTCTTGATCTAACTTGTCACAAGTCTAAAGGTGGCATGCATGTCTCACAACCTTACTCCTGTTTGCCTCCGCTTCAAAATAATTACTACACTCATCTTGTCAAGCATCCAACAACACCATATAAAGTTATATACCTTCTTCTCCATCAGGACCGATATAACACACAAGGCTTCAATCCAGATTCAGGGCCCAGAAATTTCATTTAAGCAACTTAAAGAAGCTACATGCAGATGAGCATATATAACTTCTGCAAAAAAACATGCAGGTTAGCCATAATAATTTCGTAGAAGTTTTTTTCTTTTTTTTTTAGAAGGAAAAACTATCAATTACCATTTCGAGTTGAATTTAAGAGTTCTTATATCTCTATATTCGTCTTTTCGTGCTCTCTTAGGTTTCTGGATTTATAAAACAATCTACTATGAGGAAAGTTTCTATAGGAAAATATTGTTTATTCTGATACCAACCCTATAGCCCTAAAAATAGAAAAACAACGGGAAGGTATCCTCCGAATTGACTATTTTAGTCTTATCAATTTTGGTAGGAAGCAATTCCTGATGTATATTTTGGAATGGTATCTCATGTAGTAAGCTACCATCATATCATGTTTCTTTCTCAAAGAAAAAGAAAAGAAAAACACTTCTACAACAATATCCCTACCTGTGACATGGAAACTCACTTTTGAATATGAGCATTGTTCCGGGGGTTAGAGGTCAGGAGAAAAGACTCGGCTCGGTTGGCCGTACTATTTCTTTGCTTGCATATTACCAGGTGAATTTGGCTCTGGATTTCAAGAGAATTTCCACACAAGTAATGATTGACCACTAATTTTGAGTGGGTAGACATAAACTATCACTCAACTTATTACTTATCCATTCAGATACTGGAAAATTTATAAGCAGCGACAGAAACTCAAGAAATGTCATGGAAACTCATGTCTGATGCATAAGAGAAGAAAGAACCCATGTACCTAATAATACAACACTGAGAAATGGTTGTCGACGACAGCTCATAAGGAGCTCTCTTTGCCGCCTGAGGTTTCAAGTTCCTTTTCTTCTTCACTGCTCATGCCTTTGTCGAGGCTTTCAGCTGGAGGTGATTTACTTGAATCTTCAGGACCCTTCTTCAATTCAGTTTCAAATTCTTTTGCGGCCTGAGCATTTAAGATAGGTTAATCAGTAAGATTAAAGAAGTAAACATCAACAGCAATATACCAAAGGGATGTGATTCTTGAACTGTATACCATGCAGAACGCAGTCAAAATAACCAAGGGACTACATACTCTTAATCGACCTCAGGAAAAAGAATCATTTTAAGTGTCAATTATTCAAAGGTGAAAAAACTCTGATTCTAGGATTATTTTACAATATTTACAGCCATAGTATCTCAACCTTGTTCATGATCTTGCATGCAAATGTAGCAATCATCATATAATGTCAGTTGGCCAGCTAAATTTAATTTGTATTATATTTTATGCTTCTATGGGACCATCAATTCTCGATTCTGGGTGTGATACTGATAAAACCATACAGATACACCACATATGACCAGAGGCTAATTAAATTACCAAGTATGATCATATCCTGAGTTGCAACCTCACAAATTGCATGTTCAATGAAGAATCATAAAAGCTTTCATAACCGGGGTGATTGTATCTTTTTAGAAATCAAAACAAAAGTACAAGAATAACTACACGTCTTCTCCATGATGGTAAGTGAAATTAAAGGGGACCCTGCATTTGAAAGGTCATGCTTTAGTAAAATTATTAACCGAAGCAGAACGTGTAAACATGGACAACGAAGACTTTGGCAACCTCGATAAGTAGAAAAGTCAAATATTACATTATTCAAAAAGATACCATAAAATAACTCATTGTTGATCTCATCACTAATAAGGAGACAAAAAGGGAACTTTGATTATGTTCTAAAGATCCATAGAAAGTCTCACCAAGAATTTTAGCCAGCAAGTGGCTTATTGGCATAAGCATCGCATCTCATCATATGTCATCTTATGTCCTAATGCATCTATCTACAGTCAGTTTAGTCCACCACCATAGTTGCACTATAACCACTCACTAACTGAGTGAAATTCACAAGAGAACAAGGTTAATGCCATAAATTAGGCCATATTAAACAAAAGGATCCACTTATCCCATCTACGTTACTCATAACTATTCTTGATTTGACTGAAAATTCAAGCTTGATTTATGTCACTTGTATAATTGGATTAGAGTGGCTGAAGGACTAGGGAACAGAATTTTAACTCTATTTCATTTTTTTTGTTATTATATTTTTAAAATATGTTCTGTTTTTCTTTTTTTTCTTTTTTTTGGATCCACCAATCTGAATTGCTTGGTCCAACAAGTCCCAACCCTGACCACGGTTTTTGTGAATGGCCAATCAAGATCCAGATCCCAAGTAATAAAGCTTATAAGTGCCCTTTCCTACTATTTTCAATTTTTGGGGAACATTCAAAGAGTTACTCTGGTGTTGAATGACTTAAGTTTCCTGACAATGCTCTCTCTTTGTGCTTTGATTGAGAACTCATTATTCAAAGGAATGAAGCCATGCTCACAGCCACTAGATAGATTCTGCCATAGTCCATTGCTGATCTTTCTAAGTTAAGCATCTTAACCTGCAGGAGCTACTCCACATTGCTTGAAAAAAAGATTGACACCAGTACAACTAACTACCTGATGCTGAGGAACCAGATTGTAGCGAGAATACTTGCAGGTTTTATCAGAAGTCCACTTTTATACTAATTATGAAGCTTTGGAAGTGTCCCACATATCGAACAATAGGAGATCCAGAATCAGCAAGTATTGACGATTTAGCCTGCATATATCCATTCAAGATAGAGGAATTTGGCCCCGAGTTTTCAACTTCATATTCTAACATCTTAATCCTAAATTCTGTGTGTTCCTGTCAGGCCATAATTTTATTTGCGTATGTGTAGACCATACTGCTCTCTCTCAGAAATTATTTACTGATAAGAGGCATGTTCAAGGAATGCTGTCTCAAACCTTAGTTCCTAGGTGCGACTCCTGAGTGTCATATACTAAGTTGTTTGGGCAACTCATATAAGAAAATTGTATACCTCGAGTCGATCTCAATTGACCATAAGGTATATCACTCATAAAAGTTGATCCAGCATCCTAAATCTTGTTCTAAAAAAGGATGTTCTCAAGATACAGCAGACGCAGAATAGTTTCGATACAATATAGGCACATAAAACAGAATAGAAAGACGACCAAACGCCCGAATCAAAGCCCGGATTACCAAACAAGAAGCAGGATTCAAAGGAAAAAAGGGCATTCAATCCCTAAAACAACTGGAATGAAACAAACCCACCGACCAATTCCTCGAGAGGCAAAAGAGAGGGACGAACCTGTTGGAAGCTCTTGACGGTCTTCCCGAAGCTGCGGCCGATATCGGGGAGTTTCTTCGGGCCGAAGACGAGCGCGGTGACTCCTGCGATCACGACCAGCTCCGGGACCCCGAGGCCGAACATGCAGCGGCACCCGAGGCCCCGGTGGCGGCGGAGGCGGGGATGGGGCCCGAACGCAAGCGTCGACCGCGCGAGGGCCGCCCTCTCTCCGCCGCCGGCGAAGAACGCGGAGTTAGGCGAGCCGAGGGAAAAGGCCTTCATCGGCAGCCGAGTCGTGCTCGCCATTAGGGATGCAGAAGAGAAGGTCATGGCCGCCGTCTCTCTCCGGATGTGTTCGCTCGCCCGTCTCGATCGCAATCCACTCACGTTTTCCAGGTGTCTGTTATTTCTCTCGCAGCCATTGGCTTACTTCTTGACATGGGGTTACTAGCCGTGAAGTGGGACCCATGGATGACCGAACTGAACCGGACCGGTCAATTGAGTCGATTTTAATCAGATCGGAGCAGACCGTAGCTAACGTAAACCGATGCTTGAGCGGTCCGGTTTCTTTTTTTAATAGAAATGGTGAATATTATTGCCGTTTTATCGTCTACCCAAAAAGACTAAAATGCCCTTTTTCACATATCCTCTTGAGGGCTTGCAAAGTCTTCTTCTCATGTATAGGGAAGAGGAGAAACAAAAAGGTGAAGTAGAGGAATATGAAGATTTATATCGACCATAAAAAAGATATATCACAATTAAGATGGTTGTAATTGTAACATATTTGTATCACCACAAAAGTTGATGAGTCAATTAATATATCAGCCTCTCATGACTTATTACAAAGAAGAGACTGTAAACACATCAGCCATAATACCAACACTAATTAGATTTTATATTCTGTACCACAGCAAATGTGATGGTCCTTCCAGTCATGCAGCATACAAAGATTCCAATGCTTGCCAATAAATCCAATGAAAAAAATTGCACGGCTGTACCATCCATGATAAGGAGAAAAATATAAGTGTATTGACTGAAGATGTAATTGAACATTTTGCCAAAATATATATAGTATATACATTGCCACAAGCAAAGCTGAAAAGATTATAAAAAAAAAAAAGTTTCCACATAAAATGAATCTTCATCTGCAATTAGATACATCTATTCATCAAGAAATAAATTTCAACAGTTCATGTCGGCGGAGATTGAATAGACAATGACAGAAGTAGTCAACATTTGATGTATAAGGCTTCTTCACAAGCAGCCATAAGAATGGGTAGTCGATGAATGATTCTGATAGTTTCTTTTGCTACATGTCAAATGATATCACAAGTCTCAGATATTGAGAATAACATGACAAAGATGATGGAAACTTGAACAGATAGTAGCACAGAGAAGATTGTGGTGCTCATGGCAAAAGAATATTAAATAAAAAACACCAATCTGTGAAGCAATCTGCAAATTTCATGACCCAAAAAAAACGCTTAATATCATATGTAGGATGCTTTGGAGCTTTTCATCTGTAACCCTATCTTGCATGCCCAGATGATTATGAGCATTGGCCGGGCACCATAAAAACAAGGCCCGTCCAAGATGAATGTATAACATGTTTGCTACCTTAAGAAGCCGAATACTGGAGTATCATCGGGAGGCTTCATTTAATCTGTTCTTGGACGATTGGAACCAGCTTTTTGGCGGCTATTGTACAGTGGCAACAGCGAACGAGATCCATGTTTCCTCCTACCATAACACCGCCAGTATACAAGCAGAACAAGAAGCAATATACCAATTGGAATTGCCCATCTGTTCCAGTATTGTCAATATAAAGATAAAAAGATCAGTGAGAAAGGTTGTGTTTAATATGGTAAGTAATCTGCAGTGTGATCAAAATGTCAGTTGAAACTATGACAAGAAATGGAGAAAAGTCTTGCCTGTCCAAATCAAGAATAGGGCTATAAACTATAGCCTCCCATGTAGACACAATAATGTGCCAAGCAGGATTGTAATACAGTGATTCTGATGACCAGAACATTCTTGTGTATGTCTCCAAGAAGATGAACATCAGCCAACCAGAAATCTCCAACAAGATAAACTTGATGATAAATCGACCCACTATGGCCACAATAAGTGAGAAAGTCACCAACCAATTTGAGAGTCTTTGATTGTAGTCCTTGATGAAAAGGGACCGAGATTTTCCAAGCATCTGAAGAAAATCCAAAGTCATGATCAGAAACGATTCATTTGGTTCACTGATAAGATTACGAATCATCTGAAGAAGAGCCCAGAATGGTTTTTCTCAAGCAAACAATAATAGCAGTTAACCTGATTAGCTGCTTTTCACACAGTAATTTAGTTTAGATTATTACAACCTTGAACACATCTCTAACAGAAGGTGTCAGACATTAGTTAGAGAAACACGTCTCTAGTGAATCTTGATTGCATAATCTAATACAGATTATAAATGTCATAAAATGATAAAATCATACCAAAAATGTCGCAAACAAAAGAAAAAAACAGAAACAAGTACATCCTCTTCTTATCCTCAGATACTCATAACATCACAATTCACAAAGAATCACATAAATTCCTAAATTGAAGCATAGAAAGATCATCAAACTTATAAACATAACAACCAAAGAATCCCTTGATTCATCACCTGCCAATTTTGATAGATCATAAGACAATTCTAAATTAGCACACTCTCAGAATACTTCTTAAGTATATACAACAAACAAAAATGAAATGCAACACAGAACACCTGCCTCGAAAACAGTAACAGGAGCCCAGCTGCTAACCAAAATCACTAATAATGCAAAAAATCATTAGTATTCTACAACTCTAAATTTGTCTTGCATTGTCAAATTATCCTCTCTATATTTTGGGATGTCACCATCCTTTTATACCATGTGATCCTGCATAACAGCAAACTGGATGCCAGTGAACCACCTATCAACTGAATGCATAGTTTAGACCATAAGTACCCAGAAACTGGAATATTTTGGGTTGCGGTATGAAGTGTGGATATGCTAATTAGATGAACTTCATGGTAAGGTAAATGAGGGTGAGGTTGAAGTGGTTTCATTACTTCAGGCTGTCGCAAGGATGTGAGAAACCATAATACAACAAGCGACAAGCAAGAATTTAGCTGAAGAGATGTTTATTTAAATAAAAAAAGAAAAAGAAAATGCTGCTATATGTGTCAACTGGCTGGACCTAGGCCCAATGCAAGTTGAATTAGCAGGACTCAGACCAGAGACTTGGTTGCTCAAACCAAGCCAGAGGATCTGGGTGGGACTGGTCCATTTATAGTTTACAACAGGGCAAGGCAAGATTTGAACTTCTGAGGATAAGACTGGGCCCAGCCGTTCAGGTTCATCAGCCTTGTGTCAAATCAACCCACTTCTTTTGGCACATAATTCAGCAGAAATGCTACTATCAGAAACAAATCTAAACACATTAACATATGCAACTAATGGAGAATCTAATACATATCCCTGCTGGCAGTAAGATTATATCCAGGTAACGTAGCTCATTGCAAAGTATTTCAGAAGTGAAATAACATCATTTTCTTATGATAAGCTAATC
The DNA here is from genome assembly GCA_004837865.1 of Musa balbisiana. Taxonomy (NCBI): domain Eukaryota; kingdom Viridiplantae; phylum Streptophyta; class Magnoliopsida; order Zingiberales; family Musaceae; genus Musa; species Musa balbisiana. The sequence continues at coordinate 2,198,283 of CM017192.1, read as the reverse complement.
CCACCAAATTCAGAATCTTCCTTTGAAGCATTGAAAAGACACCGTTATCTTTCCTTTAACACAATCTAGTCACAGTCAATATTTCACCCATCAAATAGGAGGAAACTGATTGTAACAATTAGTCACAGGACATCTTACCTTCAGCATCTTTTGCTTATACGTTTCTTTCGAAGGCCCAACACAGTCTCTTTCAAAAGTTTGATTGCACTGAAGAAAACCAGCATTGAATTTTGCCATGGAAGGAAGTCTCATGACTTGAAGGTGATCCATTTTATCCTCACACTCAGTGTATCTGGCTTCACACAATTTTGATGAGTGATATTCATTTGCCAGAAGGAATGTTCTATAAACCTGATAAGACAATTGTACAAGTAAGCACAAAGATAGTTTCATAAGCATGAAAAATATCTAAACTGAATAAGAGCAAATATGGCCCATAAGCTACAGGTTCATATGCATTTCCTCAATGCAACACTATTGCCTGAACAGATTTCATAATCTCACTTTTAAAATTTATAAATTATGCAAAATAGACAAGTTATACTCATACTCAGATCTATATGAGAGCATGTTTTAACATCTTTTTTAGTATCTCAACCAAAAAGTCCAATTACAAACTCAAATTCCCTGGTCCCTTGTGTTAGGCTCTGCTTTTCCTATCAAAAATCAATTGCAATCCTCTCAATTAGGAAGCAGGTTATAAACCTTTCAGATCTGAATTCAGTCACATATTAGTCTCCATTTAAGTAAATCACAGATCAAGACAAATATGAAAAAATATATTTTTAAATATCCTTGAACAGTTCATTTTCAAATTATATACTTTGTTTCCAGTCTGACTTCTCTTGGTAGTTTTTTTTTTTTTTTTCTGCAACCATCCATCAGAGCCACCTGAATTCCAGAAACCTATTACAAAATTTTGAGGGTCAAAGATATTTCTAGCAGCTCTACTACTGCACCACTAAGTATTAACCATAAGTTCAAGCAAAACATTTGCAATTCCAACTGCCTGTATTTGCCAATTTTTTCACCTATTTAGTCCCCTTATGTAAGTGAAGTAAAAAAAAAATGCTGGCGTAGCTCTTGGAGAGCTCTGATTTAGTATGTCTATGCAAAACTTCTAGCATTGAACACATTGTTGCACCTTTTGTATCTCATCGTCAAGTTTTAGAACAGATCTTTCAGCATGATGCCGACCAAAATGTTGTTGATCAAACAACTTTTTTGCTTCAGCCTTTGATTTGTCATGAACTTCCTGCAGCCTGTTCTCTTGTACTGGTAGCCGCAAAATGTCCATCCGTTGACTGTATAATTTCAAGCAATGGTCAAGAATCACCTTGTTAAATACTTCAACAATAGAACCTGTGGATGGAATTTCTCCTTTATTCAGGGCTTCAAGAATCTGAAAAGAAACAATGGATGCAATAATTAGAGCTACTTATAATGCTCAATACTTCAAATTCAACTTAATGGTTTTAATTTGTGCATGAAAACCACAAGAAGTACCCAAGCATAGGAACAGTAACAAACAGTAACTTATCGAATGGACACAAATTCATGCAAAAGCACCTGCTCTAGGAAAGCTACAAAATCCTTTCCATTTAGAGGTTTTCCCTGGACAACTTTTGGACGTACAATGGTTGCAACAAGTTTTTTCAACTGCTCCCTTCTTTTCACATACAACTGATCCAGCTCAGTGTCCTTCATATCGCAAAGTTTTGTCCTTTGAAGATGAGGCTGTCAGAGGTTTCAAGGCTCTTGTCAGATCATAAAGTAACAAATTGCAGGAAATGTATATTAGAACATATGTTAACTTATAGAAGCATAAAAGAATCACTTCCAACGTCCAAGTGAGGGCAGCAAAACACAATGATGGCAGGTTCCACATTCCAATTCAAACAATAAACTATCAACTAATGACAATAACAACATAAGAAAAAAATAAAAGAGCTTTTAAGCCCGTGAATGTTGCAAAAGCTAAGACACATGAAACATGGATACTTAAAAAGAAAATTGAGTCATCATCCTTCTCCTCTCCTCCTCCTCATCCCCTCCTCGTCTCCTCCTCCTCATCCCCTCATCATCTCCTCCTCCTCTCCTCGTCCTCCGCTTCTCCTTCTCATTCTCCTACTCTTCTCCTCGTCCTCCTCTTCTCCTTCTCAGTCTCCTCCTCCCCACTTTGAGTGCTGCAGTATATACCAGCATAAATTGGTATGCCAATGTGTACTAGACCCATGCTGGCCAGCCAGGGACAGGGATGGTTCTGGTATCCAAGATTGAAAACCATGATTCAGTGAATATGCAACCTTGCAAGCATCACAACTTGTACCATGGAGCAGAGTTACAGAATTACTACAAAAATCTTGTTATTGTGTGTGCAACTGCACTTATGGCCCACATCACAACTGTGTAACAATTTCCATTAACTTTTTAGATGATAATTCTTATAGTTAGCTATAAGGGCAATTAAGCAAAAACTAATGCATTAACAAAATATCTATGATTTATACACAAAACCAAGTGTGATGAGCCTTTTAATAATACAATCCTGGATTTAAGCACGTATGAAAATTACGAATCTCAATTATCATTCAGAATAGATTCATTTTTAGTACTAAATAACAACTAATAATCTCAGATTTCACTATTGTTGAACACAGTCCACATTCCAGTAGCAACAGTAAAACCAAGTCTGACTTGGCATAGCTGATCATATGCAATAAAACAACAAGACATGATGTCATCCAGAAACATTAACAAATAAGAGACAATTAATGCTTATTGTAACAAAGTTTAATAATAAAAATGCCCTTTTATTAAGGAAATTAAATGGGCATACCAAAAGATCAAAATCTCCAAATTATATAATCATTGACTAAGATTAATTGTGATATTATCAACAATAACCAATGTTTACCTGTGGTAGGCTAAAGGCAGTACTATTGTCACCCATTATCGCTAAGGAATCTCGAATTTGGTTAACCTGATTCACCACATCAAAACAGATAGCGAAGGTTTTTAAGAAAACATAGGAGAGCTCACTAAACACAAATCTATTAAAAATGATATTAATGTTAACAAAAGAGCCAAGAGGCTTGAAAAGAGCAGGGAAGGAGAATTTTCAAATACTGTTCATTTATACATAAAATTTAGAATTAACAGTTGGATCATACCTGATCAATGTTTCTATCTCCTGAAACCATAAAAAAGATTGAATATAAATACTAAGGTAACTTCATAAGATTCCCATAAATAGCAAATGAAAATGAAGTGACAATCAGATAAGACTGACCATTATTATTTGGTATGCGCCGGAGGGCTTCGTTCACCATTTCTTGAACAGACTTCCCTTCTGCATAATCAAAATATATAATTTTTAATGAACTAGACAAATTAATGATGCAAGCCATGAAGAGATGGTAAAATTTTAATGCAGACATAAAAGGGATAAATGGCATCTCAAAGTTCCGATAAATCAAGGTGCATTACTCTAAATTCTAGGTACATAACGTAACAAAAAAAAATTGAGAAACTCTGATTCACTTGGCACTGCAAAGTATCAACCACATCAACCAATGTATATCTGCTGGACTACTTCAAATACAACATACATGTCAAAATACTATCAAACAAAATCCGAGATGTAAAAAGAACATTAAAATCAAATCACTTTAGTCATTAAAAATGTTAGGAGTTGTCCATGGATCAAAAGACCTTCTCAGGTTGCTTGACATGTTACTCTCTTATTATAACATTATATCATAGATTACGGAAAATACTAGTTGTATATATATTTCTGCAAATGATAACTAATACAGGGTGTCTCACTTTGCAAACGTAGGTAGTAGCACCAATTGTATAAAAACTGTTTTGCAGAATCTTCTGTAGTCTCATATTCTTGGCAGAATCTTCCATTACATCATATTTTTTCTTTTCCAGTAACAGTTGTCCTGACGTTCTAGTCTATCTTTTGTTATGGTGGTTGTTGCTGTTGTTGCCTACTTGTTAGCCTTTTAAAACTTTTTGTCGATTACTAGCATGTATTGACAGTATTGTCACTATTACTTAAAACTATTTTAAGCAAACAGGTAAGAAAATCAACTTACGCAGGAAATCTCGTTGGATAAGCCACAAGAGTTTAGCAGGCTCAAATGCAACATCTTGCCCCTGTATAAATACACCATATTGTGAATAACTACAAGTATATTTGGTTATCTAAAACACTAAGCACATAATATCAGTAGATTACCTTCACCCTGATCTCCATGAAGCAACAGATGAGCAAAATTCAGAAGTAATTAGAAAGGAAAAATCAACAAACTTCCAATAACAAAATTTTTTGCACTAACAGAATTCAAATTTAGACCTTCCATAAAATTCTTCTGCAATTTCAACAGCAAATGAGAGCCGAGATATATCAGCCTCACGAATCTACAACATGAAACAGCAATTTGAAGAATAGAAATCATAAGTGAATAAAATCTCATCTAGCATAGAAAAAAGAAGTCGGTAGCACCAATTGTCGACTCATTAAATCCAGATAAATAACAAACCGTCTCAGGAAGATTATAAATGAGAACAGAGCTCATTACTGTAGCCAGCGCAAAGATCCTGTATAAGTCAAGGACAAAGTTAACATGATTGTATTTTGTAGCAAAATTAATGATGTAAATTTCGATATTACCTGTCATCATATACATTTGATTTGCCAACACTTTCAAATCCTTCTGTATCTAGGTACAACACAGATACTTTTGTTCCATCAATATCCAATTCCACTGGTGTTCCCCAAACCCAAATGCCTGTATCAAAAGACGCTTGCTTACTAAATACAAGATCTTGCAACAAACAAGAGAAATATTAAGAATAAATTACTAATGTTGACTAATGCAAGATTATAAGATATGGCTTGGTAATTACTGGAAAGGTAAATATTGAATAACTCAGTGTATATTGACCTTTGGTTTTGGTATCACGCATATGTCCAACCCCGAAACCTGCACATAACAATTCATTTATATTCAATAAAAAATGTTAATGTTAAGTAATTTGTCAAATGAAAGCAAGAACAATAAGAAATGCACCTTCATCACAAGAAAGGGAGAGAAGTTGGTTGAGAAGAAAGGATTTGCCTGAGCGATATGGACCAATAACCTGAGATAGAAATCATGGTTATTAAAAAATAAAGAGAGATTATGATAAGGGACCAATTAAAATGATGCTAATTGACTATTATATTGCGCAATGTTACTACAGAACTAAATTGTCATAATGACTTAAAAAGTGTGAAGCCATATCCATACAAGGATATTATTTGGTGATGAGCAAGAATGATGCAGAATAGATTCAAGGAGAGGGATCATGTGAACTTACTGAAGAAGACTCCAACATGATAGGTAGTAAAAGAACTTCTGTGAGAAGAAATCATAGTTGCAAAATTTGAATCAAGATCGGGATAAGCTAGAGATGAATCAACGGAAATGGTGGGATCCGCAAGACCACATTGGTAGCGTTGGAATTGGCTAAAAGATTATTTTAAAATAAAAATATAACTAAAAGGTAGGGAAATTAATAAAAAAAAAAATATGACAATAAGTTATCTCTATATAGCAATTATTTATAAAATCATCCAAATATAATAAGTTAATTGATTAAATCTATATAATAAGAAGAAATAAGCATTAAAAATTCCCAAGAATATACTAGTGATAGAGCCCCAATAGTTGAAATGTATAAAATACTGTTCTCATCATGGCCCCTTCCTATCACACCCATAATCATAAATCACAAAATAAAAAAGAATGAACTTTTGTATGTGAATTTGAGTGAAAAAAGAATGTAACGATGCAATAAGCAGAACTAAAAATTGCATGACCCTATCCTCGCACACTGTCAATTGTGTGAGACCAAATCTCTAAATCTCAAACATCTTATAATTTGCAAGGGACTCGAGAGATAAACTTAGTGCTTACTGCGACAGCAGCAATAGGGGTAGTAATTCTTTGAATTGCCTCCAAACCCTCTCTTGAAAGACGCAGTTTAGTATGTTCCGAATCTGGCTCCACAATAGGAAACCTGCAAAACAGGTATCAAGCTAAGACCAAAGATAAAAGAACCGTTGCTCGGTTCCCTACTAAGTCAACCAAAAGGAAAGCTTAAATGTTGAGCAGTATAATCTTCCTTGGTGCAGTAAAATGGACTATTAGGATTTATTCCCCGAGTTGCATAGGATATACAAAGGACCTAATCATCAAGGTAGTTCGACCAATGTCGTCACTGATCAGCAATAAGATCGAAAATTGGGAGTCATCATCCCACTCTACATAATGCCCTTGTAATTATGATGGCATTTGCTATAATCGACAGGCACAGTCAGAAATCAGCTAAAAGATCTCATCATGCCGCATCAAAACCATTCTTTCCATCGATTCGCGCACACTACCCTAACGATTTCGCAAAACGAAAAGCCATGAAATCAGATCACACTTACGCTCGGCGGAAATCCTCCGGGCCAGAAGAAGAAGCGGATGCGAAGGACCAAACCAAGATCACCACCCAAAACGCCAAGACCTGCAGGGACGCCTCCATCTCGTTCGTTCAACCTCCGGATCCCGGATCGCATCCAGCGAATCCCACCGAGCTCCCAGATCAGTAGAGCTGCCTCCACGAAAAGCTCCAAGAGGAAATATCTCCACCGGCTACGGCGGAGGCACCGCTTTCCCCCCTCAGTCTGGAGGTCGCTAAGCGAGTCTGCAATCGAAGGATAAGGAAAAGTCTGGGTTGGGGTTTCTTCCGAGAGGTATGCGATGACGACTGCGGAGATCGAGAGATCGAAGTGGAGAGATGGAGAGAGAGAAACATCGAGATTTGAACCGTTCTAATTCCAAATTAACCTTCCACCTGTTGAAACTTGGACATCATCCAACGGCGATACGCGCTTCAAGATTGGAGATTCTTACGACGAACGGTTGTAGATGCACCCGCTGCATTCATTTTAGGGCAGTTTCATGTCTCCCTCACAGAAATTACTGTACAAAGGACTTCGTCGTTACAGCTAATAATTCTGTGCATTAGATGCCTGTCAAGGTTGACTTGGTCAACCCAACCCTACTGGGAACTTGGAAATCACATTGATAACATGTTCACTATGCATAGCTCTCTGCCATCATAGTGGATGGACAAATTGACTTTGATAGTTTATAGATGGTAAATTATGTTTTAGAATTTTGGAGGAGAAAGTATGTTTCATCGACCAGTCTAGTCTTGACCCGATGGTACAAGAGTATCCAAGAAACCTTCTAAATGATCAAATAAGATGATTGATATGATATAAAGATATCCCAGATAACTTCGAGAGAGTCTCGGGGGGAGCTTCTGAATATCCAAAGTGACCTCGAGACTGGGCCACGATGGGATCCGACTTTTTCGTAAGTTTTTTAACAAAGGTTAGTAGCAAGAAGAGTTTTCTGATCCGATCTTTTTGACACTCAAATTAGTTTTCGAGACTGTATAGAATATAGGAGGTTTTGGGAGCGATGTCTGACTTTTATACTTGATCAATTGAGAAAATCTTATGTAACAATTTGAACATCCGTGTCTTGTCCATAGGGTAATAGGCTCGAATAATCTCTCATAGACTGTTATCCACGAAGGTCAATAGAAGGGATAGACCCGAACAACCTCTCGTGCACAATAATTCATGGGGTTCGATAGGATTAGATCGAATGATCTTATAGTTCACGAAAGTGGACATATCGTAACCACCCCTATATCATTACTAGCGAAGATTGATTTGACATTTTTCCTTTTATACGAGTGATTAGTTGATGAATTAAGATTAATTATCAAAATATTTCCTATCAAGCATCAATTAGCTTAGATGATTTATTTAACTCCAAAACCATCTTTGGTTAATTAATTCTATGAGGTTGACCACCATAAAATGGTAATTTTCATAATTCTATGTCAATTTGTGTTCGAATATTTGAAGAGAGGTTAAACTTTTGCAAAAGCAATGTAATAAGAACATCAGTAAGTTAGTAATGCTGATAAATGTGTTGAATAAACCAAATGTGATTTGGATCTTATTTTCTAATTTTCTTAGTAGAAGTGAAATAAATATGATCGACTAGAATTCAATCTCTGTACTTTGCATGATAAAGAACCTCAAATGTGACTGTCATATGTCTCAGGTAAGAAGAAATAGTCAAATCAACTGAAATAGAAGATTTGAGTGATATTGTTATATTATAAATCTCAACTCAAATAAATATTTTAGTTGATTGGATTCAAAAACTGAATAAAGATATAAAGTTGATTTGAACATATTCTTATTCTTCTTATTATTTCCTTACAAAATGAGCACAAATAGATGGATGTATAATCGGTAAATAAATAATAAAACCAAGTAAAAACTAAATAAATAATTCAAGTGAAAACTTATGTATCAGTTACATACATTTGATCGAGCAAAAGAAATAAAAAGAAATTCATATAATAAGCCTGATTTGCATCAAAGTGATCTCAGATTCTTTCTACTCTGCTATAGAGTAAGTAAATTAATTATGCTACACATATTCACAATGTACTTTTAAGTAGGTAAAATCATTATATACATGACATTAAAAATCAAAGTGAATTAGGTCGATTTATTTTGGTGATTAGTTTGATTTTTTTTCCATTGAAGTGTAGAGCTTATTTTGTTACCATATACATACATTTTGGTTAATAATTTATATACAATAACCGGTAAATGCTGATAATTTATATACCCAACAACTCCTTCAAATCACGCCAGAATACCAGTAAATGCTATTCATCCAAATAGCAGCTTCCCTGATGGCATCAGTGACCGATCAAAGTCAAACAGACGGTCACGATGAAAACCCAACTCCCCTCGTCGCTCCATATATAATAGCTGGAATCCCAACCCCTCGTTGGCTTTCTTCCATCGATCTTGAAACCCTAACGCGGGCCTCCCGCAACCCGAGCGCCGGCCGCCACCTTCCTCCTCCTCCTCCTCCAATGGCATCGGCCGCTGTCCGCCCCCTCGTCACCGTGCAGGCACTCGAGGGCGACATGGCCACCGACGCGCCATCTGCCGTCCCCCTCCCCGACGTCCTCAAGGCCCCGATCCGCCCTGACGTCGTCCGCTTCGTTCATGCGAACCTGTCGAAGAACAGCCGTCAGCCCTACGCCGTCTCCAAGCGCGCCGGCCACCAGACATCCGCTGAGTCCTGGGGCACCGGGCGCGCCGTCTCCCGAATCCCCCGCGTCCCCGGTGGCGGCACCCACCGCGCCGGCCAGGGTGCCTTCGGCAACATGTGCCGTGGCGGGCGCATGTTCGCCCCCACCAAGACCTGGCGCCGTTGGCACCGCCGCGTCAACATCAACATGCGCCGATTTGCCGTCGCCTCCGCCCTCGCCGCGTCTGCCGTCCCTTCCCTCGTTCTCGCCCGTGGTCACCGCATCGAGTCCGTTCCCGAGCTCCCCCTCGTGGTCTCCGACTCCGTCGAGGGCGTGGAGAAGACTGCCTCCGCCATCAAGATCCTCAAGCAGATCGGTGCCCTCCCCGATGCTGAGAAGGCCAAGGACAGCCAGGGCATTCGCCCCGGGACGGGAAAGATGAGAAACCGTCGCTATATCTCGCGCAAGGGTCCCTTGATCGTCTACGGCACCGAGGGCTCCAAGATCGTTAAGGCTTTCCGTAACATTCCTGGCGTCGATGTGGCCAATGTGGAGCGCCTCAATCTTCTGAAGTTGGCACCGGGAGGCCACATCGGCAGGTTCATCATCTGGACCAAATCTGCCTTTGAGAAGCTGGACTCTGTGTTCGGTACCTTCGACAAGCCATCTGAGAAGAAGAAGGGGTACGTGCTGCCGAGGTCCAAGATGCTGAATGCTGATCTCTCGAGGATTATAAACTCTGATGAGGTGCAGTCGGTGGTGCGACCGATCAAGAAGGAGGTGAAGAGGCACACTCTGAAGAAGAACCCGCTGAAGAATCTCTACACCCTTTTGAAGCTGAACCCCTATGCCAAGACCGCCAGGAGGATGGCTCTGCTCGCTGAGGCCCAGCGGGTCAAGGCCAAGAAGGAGAAGCTCGACGAGAAGAGGACACAGCTCCCCAAGGTACTGCATTTTGCTGTCATTGTGGTGTTCTTGTTTATTCTACATGTGCTAATCAATCTATTTAGCACTACGTAGTTATTATTCTTTAATATAGTATCCGATTTTTGCTTTATTTGTTGATAATTGTTGCTCAATACTTTTTGAAAAGATCATTTCTGTGTTTTTTTCCCTTTCATGCTGTCCATCTGCTAGGACCTTGCATTTGGTATGATCTAAAACAGTAGCAAGCTTCTCACCATTAGTTTTGACAATTAAACTACTATTTGACATCAGTGTTTAAGATGAAATTTATGGTCTGGATTAGAATTCGTGAGGCACATATAATGTTTGTGGTTAATTTCTGTGGGATATTTCCTTGCTTGATTGCAATTATTGTTTGTCATGTCAAATCATGTTATTGTTTGTACAATTTTCTTTACTTAAAAGTTAAAATTGCATAACATGGTAAGATGTGCAAATACTATTACCCGTTATTAAAGCATGACCTGTTGCCACCAAGCCCACATGTGTTTACTAGTCCAAGACAAATATGGCCACTTGAGGGGTGGAACATTGTATGGGGAGTTATATTTTCGTTTATTCTAAGTTTACTGGCAACTTATTGTTACTAGCAATTAAATGCAAGTATTTAGTGTAACTAGTTTATTTTACATAGTTTATCCTGTTATCAGCATGGCCTAGGATAGTCTTGTGCATGATGGTGCAAAACCCTAACCTGTAGGGTTAAGATGTTAGCTTCCTGTTCGTAGTTGAAGTCTAATAAACTATACATTAAGTTGTTAGTTGTAAGGTTGAAAGTATAAAGGCCGCTGAATTTTCTACGATGGTGTAGAAGCATTATGTACGGTTTGCCCGAGGTATTTTGGATGATTTCTTTGGTATCATGGGTTATTGGTCTCTGTGAAGCATAACGGAGAGGAGTGGATGGAAAGTAGTGTTTCTACTTGACAAAGGCTTGGTTAAGATATTGTTGTCGTAGATGTCATTAATAAATCCTACCGTGTTGCACCAGTGCTAAACCAGAGTGGCATACTTGATTGGGTGATCTTTAAACAATATCTTCTCCGTTTCTAATGTTGAGGCATCCAAGGATGCCTTTGTCGCGGAATTTATCCACTCGAACAGGAGAAGGTTCAATAGAAGAGAGTTGCTTGCGGCCCAACACTTTCTGAGATGAAGAGTATCGAAGAAATGTTATCTTATTCGGAGAACCTGTGTCCTTTGCAACATGCTAATGTGTTTTTTTTTTAATTTTTTGTTCCAGGAGGAAGCTGCTGCGATCAAGGCTGCTGGTCGGGCGTGGTACAAGACTATGATCTCCGACAGTGACTATGCTGAGTTTGACAACTTCTCCAAGTGGCTTGGCGTGACACAGTGATCGGTCATTGAGTGGTAAGAGGGAATTCTTTTAACCAATTTGGTTCAGGCATTGAGTAAGAACCTTGCATGGACATGTTTATGTTGTCAATTTCAGAACCGTGCTTGCTTAGATAAACGAACAGATGTTTTGTTGAATGCAAGGATTGTTTATGTTCCTTCTCTCTACCCATTGCTATTTTGTTACCTGCTAGCGTAGCTGGACTCTGCCTGACGGCTGTTTCTACCCATTACCCCCACTTGATTTCGAAATGAAGTATTAGTAGGACATTCTCGCTACGAGAGGCATTGGATTAGATTTAAAGCTCAAACACATGGGCCATATATCTTATGATTGAAACTTTAGCACAGCCTTCGAGGCTCAGCTTTTGCTTCCCTGCTGCTCGTTCTGAGGGCTGAGGACGTGTGAATCCATTTGCCATCACATGTGAACAGGTTGTTGGTCTGAAGAAGGCTTAGGACTTTGAACAACTACAATGTTAATGATAATGATAGTACATAAACATCTAATCTTATGAACTGATCATTACTCAGACATTATTACTCTGATACAGAACTAAATTGACATTATACATCAACTTCTAGTTATGATCGTACAGAAATATCATTCTCACATCTGATATATAAACTAAATTGGGATTCTACTGTCCCTTCACCATCGAAATGTTTCATAAACTGGTTCTCATCTAATTCCAAAAACTAATTTAATTATCCAAAGTTCTTCTCTCTTCTTTCTTTTAGGACGCTCTCCTCTCAAAATCATAGTAGACCTTCTCGGGTTAAATATGGATTATAACTTGCTTGGGTTAATTATAGATTATTCATTATAGTGGGTTAATTATAGATTATAACTTGGAGCAGGTTAATTATAGATTATAACTTGCTCGGGTTAATTATAGATTATTTATTATAGTGGGTTAATTATAGATTATAACGAGTTAATTGTAGATTATTCATTATAGTTATGTCTCTTTAGTATTTCATTTAAAAAATTATATTTAAAATTTTATAATTATAAATATTTTATAGTTATGAAAGTGAAACATTTCACTTCAACAGAAGTGCGAAAACGATTAGTAAAAGATAATTTTAATGTTTCAGTTATGCTTTTGGTGACGACGGATGATGGCGTTATTGGAGGCCGTGGGTGGTTGTTGTGGATGAGGACAATGCAAATGTCGACACTCTACATTTTTATCGACATCGCTCGGTAATTACATCTACATCTACGCAGATGTAAAGCAATGAAAGGAGCACTCTATATTTGCATCGGTGCCAACGCAAATGTCAGCAACATTGCTTTGTATCTGGATCGACCATAATAACAATGTGAGGAAGGGTGGAGCCACTTTGTATTTGTGTCAGCATTGCTTGGCAACTACATCCGTGTCAACACAAATGTAGAGTGATGTCACTCTGTATCTATGTTATCCTTTTCCTCCTCTCTGTTTATCTTATCTCTCATCGTTGCTCTTCCTCCTTATTCACAATAGTTATCCGTGGCCCCCGACAATGGCGTCCATCACCATATTTGCCCATCATTTTTATACTTTCATCGGTAAAACTTATAACGTTCTGATAAATGAAGTCTAAGGATCGAAATGCTTAAGAGATCTAATTATCTTATGTAACATTGTTTTTGCTACAATCATCCGTCACTATCGAAAACATAATCAAAACGTTAAATTTATCTTTTTGCTCATCGTTTTTATGCTTTCATTGATAAAATCGATGATATTTAGACGTCGTCTTTATGCTAAGATTAACGATATTAGGATAAATAAAATTAGATATAACGTGTAATCTTTAAATAAAATTAGATGTAACGTGTAACCTTGCTCCTGCTACGTTAAGATTATCATAACCAAAACATCGATTCTTATTTTAGGATTATCATTGGAGCAACTAATGTTTGACAAGGCAATTATCATTGGAGCAACAAATGTTCGACAAGGCAACCTGCATTGGCAACTCACGTATCACCACCTCGGGAAGTAGGATCACCTGTATCATACTACAATTCTGAGCATCTAAATGATTTGTCTCAGCTTAATGCATTCGCATCCTCACTACAAGTTCCAAAGGAAGAGGGTAGTGGCGGAAGATTCCGTTGAGCAATGACATAAAACTCAAACACACGTTAACGTTCAGACCCCAATATCTCGTTAGCAACACCAAGATGACGGTAAACACGGAAGAGCCTTAAGCAAGAACATGGTTTCTGGAGAGTTTGATGGGTTCCCCCAAACCACCATTATAAAGTAATGAGAAATACCAGGAGAGACATATGCTGCAAAGGTGAGACATACTTTTAAGCCAAGCCATCAACGCCATTTGCAGGCGCTACCTATCGGGACTCCCATCTCCATATGCCACCAATCCATTGTTTGGAGCAGGGCTGCTAGATCTGGAGCTGGTTTGAGACCCTCCCTTATCTTCCATGTCCCGTGGCCCTGCATCAGATTTAAATACTGATGGATGTGGAGATCTTGATCTTGACCGTCCACCGATGGAGCGGTAGCCACCTCCTTGAGGACCAAGACGAGATTGTATCCTATTGCCTAGCACTGGCTTCTGGTCATCCAATGGACTACGACGAGATTGTACCCTATTGCCTAGCGCTGGCTTCTGGTCATCCAATGGACTACGGCTTCTTCTTGGGCTCTGAGTACGATCCCTATGACGGCTGCGATACCCGACAGGGCTGCGTGACATGCTCCTGCTTCGGTCCCTTCTGCCACGGTATCTAACAAAAAAGATTGATAAACAACATTGTATGTAAATAAGATCTGAGGATTATTAGCATGCTTCTACCTTAATTAGACATAACTGGAGTAAAACAAGGTATCCATGACACAAACTAATGGATATATGAAAGAACCAAATTTCAAGTTGCTCCACATTGAATCACATGTTCTAGAATATATATATATATATATATATATATGTACATATACTAGACGGCATGATCTTGCTCTTTAAATTGTGCTGTTGTTGACAGACAGGACTTTGCTATTGCTTGATTCAGCACTTTTAAGAAACCTTAAGGAGAGGAACATTACAATTACACATTTGAGCCATATTACTTTCAATGCTCTATTTGTTAAACTAAAAAAACTTCTAAACATTTCTTTGATAACATTTGATGAAAGATATGGCATTGTGTCATATATTCCCCAAAAACACATGCTTGGATAATTAATTGATAATTTAATTTGATCTACTCAGTTGGCAATCCATCTCAATCTACTTGAATTATCATGTAAAGGCTTTAATTTTTAGGCTAAAACTTCATACTTAGAACAATCGACATTAATCCTCTCTAGCTATCTTTTGTGAATGTCAAGGAGAAAGTATCCAGTCCAAAGGCCATTAAAATCATTGCAGCAATTGTGATAATAGTTTTATGACATTTTTAGTGGTGCCCTGATGACTCTATGACCCCAAGAAACAACTCTAAGCACCACTAGTTGGACATCAAAGTATAATCTGTATATATAAGCAAAGATATGTAAAAGATGCAGCAAAAACTACGAGAAGGTAGAAGGACAGGCATGAGGGAGGACCTGGGTGGGCTACTGCCTCTTGGAGAGCCTTGATACCGTCGTGCAGGTGAACGCTCAGAATAGAATGTGCGCCTTGAGTACCTAAGATGAATTTCAGTTAATGTTTACTGAAGATCTATCCAGGCTTAAATTATGTTACATCACTAGTTACCTATTTCTTCCCCATTCTTGTTCATGTCTGCCTCTATAATAGTAGGAGCGAACAGGAGAACGCTCTGGAGACGGAGTCCTGTATTTCCGCACATAGGCATACTTATCACTGAATCCACGTCCCTTCCTAATGCGTTTTGGAGGACCACTAGGGGATGGCTTTCTGGACACATCCAGTTGCTTTAAAGCAGGCTCAGAAGCTTTACGCCCAGGACTCCTTGTTGGACTCGCTGAATGGCTTTTGCTTCTACTGATTCCTCCGATGGAACTTTGATTAGCACCACCAATATGTGGAACTCCACTTGGACTTGATGTAGGTCCCTTGTCTGCATGGATCCTAGGACTTCCAATGCGATCTCCCTCCGGTATTATCGGGCTGCTGCCCATGCAATATCAAAATCATTCTTAATCTCTCATATACATCAGAATGTTGACAGAAAAAGAGCAAGCCTGTAAATCAACATGAAGTAGTAACAAGCAAAGGGACGGAACCTGGATCTGCTTGATTTCTCATTTGACTTGGGAGGTTGATTGACCATTTTGTTAAATTTTCCTATAGAACGATAGGAGTCTTCTGGATCATCTCTAGTTTCTTGAAAAACTAGGCCTGATTCACGTGATGCATTAACCTGAGCAGCTACCCGTTCACTTTTCTTTGTCCTTTCTGTAGCTGATTCTTTTCTTGGGAATGCTGAAAGAGATTGTTTCTTTCCTGTTGGAGATGCAACATTACCAGGTTATCAGCAAAAGTACCAACAAGATAAAACAGAACATAAGCCAAGAATTATCAGGCAACAGTAAACAGATAAACTACCATATGTTTAGTTCTCATCAGGTGAAACACAAAAGACATCAAGAAAATGTAATAAATTGTATCGATCAAAAGGTAGTAATAATCAAGAAACTACAATGTTTGTATTTCAGAACTAATCAGCCAATTGATATTCTAAAAGTCATTGCTCCCATAAATGCATAGTGTTTACATGAAAGTACCTGGGTCACAATTAGTTCCAAGTATTTTATATACTTAACTAGGGATTAGGATATTATTAGTATATAACTAATAATCGAACACTTCCAGTTTTGCACATGCTCTGGTATTTCTTCAGTTCAACCACAGTTTATTTTGGAAAGAGAAAATATAAGAAACAGATGTTCTCTAGAGATAAGTCTTGTTCACTAATATGCCTGAACTCTATATCAAAAGAATATACAATACGTACACTACACACAGAAACAAATTGTCTTATACCAATTAAGTATATCACCATAATTATCAACAAATTTCCTATGTTCATCACTTTTTCTTTCCATGTTCCACTTGCAGATTGGGTAGAAAGTAAGGTAAAAATCAATCATCCCCTCCATAAATTTTGTATAAAATATAAACATATAAATTTTACAAACGAAAATAAATTATACATAACATATAAAAAAAATATTAACTAATATATCAGAATGAACAATAGGTACAAAATATAAATAACATAATGAAAGATCATAAATATATTAGAAAAAGTAAATAATATAAGGAGTAAATTGTATAACCTATTACTGAAAATAATAGATTACTGGATACTAAGGGGTCACCGCAACATATAAATAAAAGAGTTATCATATCATTTGAGCATCCAAGCATTTAAACCTACAAGTATCAATTGTACATGTATGCATTCAAATGACCATTTGAACTGCTACTTGCAACATTTGTATTTATTTGCATTTGTTAATTGCAGGTTTCTACAATTGCAGAAAACCTAGCTTCCTGTAAGTACATCTGAAAGGAATGTGAAAAAAGCTGCTAGACCTAGAACAATTTGTTGCTTGGCAAAAATTTAACCAGTAGCAAAACGAATCACAATTGGGATCAATTCTTAGATAAAAATAACTACTAACATACTTTTGTAAGTTCAACCAACTGAATTGCAGCCGTCTATTAAACACAAAATTTGAGAGAAAGTATAATCAAGAACCTGAAGAAATGATCCAATACCTTTTTTGGAGCTCAAAATGGACATGAACTAATATAAAGGATGACATCCTGCAATTCATATGAACTTTCATATATGTATATATCTACTATGACTGATGACTGACAACCATGCAAACAAATTTGAAATAAAATTAAATGAATATTTGATATGGAGGTGGAATTTCAGAGAACTACTTACCAACTTCGACTGATGTATCAGCAGTTTGCAACGAGTGCTTGGCTTTACGAGTATCATCCCGATGGCCAGATCTTTCAGAGCCAGAGCTACTACTACTGCTGGTAGTTTCACTCTCTGAGTCACTAGAACTTGAGCTCCTATAGAAGAGGACAATTTAACGCACATTAATTGTATGTTGTCCACAGCAAACAAATTGCTTAAGAAGTATTAAATCTGACATGAACCAACACACCATTTTGGCTTGCGAGTTGATTTTTTATCATGCCTTCTTTGCCGTTTATCTGTATGATGATCTCTCTTGCCTTTTCCATTCCTATTTTTCTTTTTTCTTGATGTTCTCTTTCTCCTCTTGTATCTAGCACCGCTGGATGAACTAGAATCTGATGAATCAGAGTAAGAACTAGAACCAGTATCAGATGAATAGGAGTCCGAATCAGAATCATCAGAACTAGAAGAATCAGATGACGAATATCTTCTCTTTCTCTTCTTTCTCTTATCTTTAATAGTTCTTTTATGACTTGACCTCTGTTCTCCACCAGAACTGTCATTGGAACAAAGATCTAAGCTGGACTCATTATGTTTTTTCTCTGCAAGAAGTACAACGTATCAGATAAACAACAAACAAAACATGCATACTCTTGGTAACATCTTGCATGCCCCAGGTCTTACCTTTCTCTTTTCCTGGAGCAACTTGAGTCTTACCATCAGAAGCTTCACCACAATCTACAATTTTTACAAGGCAAAGGGGTTTCCCTTTCTCAGAACCTGCCTGTTCTATTTTCTTCAGCAGGTTAGATTCACTTACTACCTTTCCGAAAACAACATTTTTGCTGCAAATTTAATTTATCGAGTAAGCATCAAATAAATTAAAAATTATATTTCAGCTTCAATAATATCATGGCCAAATGAAAACTATGAACCTGCATTGGTAAGTAACCTTAATGATGATAAGTTTAATAAGACGAAATAACACACTAACAAAATAAAAAAACTGAATCCTTTACAAATCTAGACAGCAATTGCAGAAAATGGAAAGTGTTACCCATCAAGCTGTGGTGTTGCCTTGAAGGTGATGAAAAATTGAGATCCATTTGAGTTGGGTGCAGAGCTTGCCATGGACAAAAGGCCAGGTCCATCATGCTTCAGCTTAAAATTCTCATCTATAAAAGATTCATTGTCATCATAACAACATCTCTTGTAGTAAGGAAAAAAAAAAGATCATAAAGCATGGCACCAATCACATAGTTTTCTACTTCCAGCATATACCTGGAAAGTTTCTTCCATAAATGCTCTCACCACCACTGCCTGGAAATACCACATATAATTGTGCTTTCAAAGTATATATAGCAAGAAGTCACATGGAAAGTAGAAGCCTGGATATAACAAAGCAATACCATCTCGCCTTGAGAAATCACCTCCCTGTTGCATAAAGTTCGATAATCATCATTTTCCACTGATGGTGAAATCCAGAAGACACAAACATGTTATTCCAAGGAAATATGTGTGGTGTTGAATGCTATATAATTTCCACAATCCCAAAAAGATTCCAACTAAGTTTCAGCAGTATACTGCACTGCCGGACAAAAGTGAAAAGTGTCTGTAATTCAACTCAGCATGGCAAAGAATGACGTAAATTTACATACTTGAGCAACAAATCCTTTTACAATGCGATGAAAGAATGATCCCTTGTAATGCAGTGGCAATCGTGTAGAATCTCCAATGCCTTTTTCCCCTAGACAAAAGCCACATCTTAGGCCTTCTATTCAAGATTACAGAATCTCTTAAGTAGAGCAAAAAGAAGCCAAAAAACAAATTTCTAATGCTAACAGTAAAATAAGACCATGTAACAACTGCAACTTATAAATCTAATTGTATGTCAAGCTCATCAGTACACTGATCAAAGTTACACTACTGCATGATATGCATCACGCCTAAGAAAGAACATGTACCAAATGGATGCAATTACCACCATACCATGAGCGCTGTGATATATTATCCATGTCATACAACATTACAACAGAACAAAGTCTCTCTCTCAACACATGATCATCCTTTTTACTAGACATGCATTGACAATTTATGCTGTGAGTCTGTGAGCTTGGCATATCGCACTACATACTGTATCATTTAGTGCCTACTGGACAATGAGCAGAGGACAGCATAAACACTTCATAACAGGCAACAACACAAGACACCTTTGTTATAATAGACAATCGGTAAAGGTGCTGGTTTAACACAACATCACAAATAAACCTCTGGTGACCCTGTGCATGCACCAAAGACATGGGATTGTTGACAAGTGATTTTTCATATAAATATGCACAATTTTGACATATATCTGGAAGTAACATGCGAAATACAATCACCCTTATTTTTTAGTAACATTTTTATTCTTTTTAGGTGGAAACTCTGCTCTCCAATTGGATCCTGAACCCAATCCCAGCTTTTAACATCTTAATCTAGTATGATAAGCATGTGAAGCTACAACCACAATCATTATATCTTTTAAAGACACAACCTACCCCAAATCCTATTCATTGACTTAAACCTGACTGCTCTTCCTAGAAATATAAAGGGTCCAACTAGATGCTAAACAAGACTACAAGAACTCTCTCCATATATGACTGTAAGGATGAAATCAAAGGTCTTTTTTTAGCACTTTACTCTGTTATCGAACAAGAGAACATGTCTTGATGCTTGAGTAAACATGCTAACAACCTTGATCATATTTAAAGCAGCAGAACTAATGAATAAATTATTATAATTGTTTGGAATCACATGATGAAGTGATTAAAGAAAATATTTTATTTTCACTGAGACATCTCTCACAAGTAATGTGCCATAGTGATAATGTTAAATCAAGATTTTAAATCCTGGTCTGATATCCGCGTTGAAAATCAATTAGATTGGTATGGTGCTCTGTATTTTTGGATGATATACCAACTTGTACTGCTTGATATCAATGTGAAAAATATGAAAGATTAAATTCTGACTGATGCTGACCTATATGATTTCGTACCAATCCTTGGTCAGACTAGTAAAAAATGGTCTATATGTCCCAGTCTGATACGTTTTAGAAACCCTGGTAATGACCCTATGTTTCACCAGTGATTTAAAAATGATTTAAAAAGCGCTAAGCGCCAAAATGTGCAAAGGTCCTAAAATGCTCAAGGCGCTGAGCGCTCGCCCAAGAGAAACGAGACGCTCTGAAATATAAAAATATAAAAATATATAATATAATTAATAAATATGATTATATAAATAAAAATACAAGATTAAACTACTGTTAACAATAGTTATTAGAGGGGGAGAAAAAGTCACCGATAGTGGAACTTTTGGACAACAATTACGGTGGAGGAGGAAGCTGCGGACAACAGCAACGGCGACAGCAATGGCAACGGTAGAAGCTACGGACGGTAGTAGCAGTAACAATGACAGTGGCAAAAGCTACAAACGGCAGCAACAATATCGGCGGTGTCTATCGGGGGCGGGCGAAGCTGCGGTCCTCTCCCTCAACGATGGAAGGAGCTGCAGATAGAAGCAACGACGACAGAAGGAAGCTGCGGACGAAGGCTAGGCAGTCGGACCTGCCCATCGACGATAGAGGAAGCCTCGGCCCACTATCTGCGACGGAGGCAACGACAGAAAACGTCGACAACAAAGGCTGAAGTTGCGGTAGGGTTGATGGCTAGGGGTCACGCAAGGGTGCGGGGGGTGGCTTTTACGGGCAGGAAAATGGCTTAAAAGTCTAGTTCGGTTGCTTGATTTAAACCGGGTGCTCGCCCAAGGTGCCTGGCAGCTGGGTTTAGGCAAGCGCCCAGGCGGCGCCTCACTGAAGCATGCCGCCTGGTCCACCCTTGAGGCACTCGGACCTTGCCTTGCCTCGCCTCGCCTCACCCGAGCGCCTATTTAAACCACTGTGTTTGACTAAGACATAAAAAGCACTAACTTGGCATTCCTTTGAAACAACACAAGCTACTATTCCAAATTAGACCAACAGGTACGACATTGTTTACACACCTCAATGTGGTTGGTTTGGACCATCCTTGACCAGAACCAGATTTGTCAACGTATATAAGCAAATGGAGACGGCTGTTTGATATAAAGCATGCTTATCCTTAAGAATTTGTGTCAAGCAGAATAACTTTCAGAATATCATCTCCAAGTTTCTAATAGTGGGAACCATAATCAGGAATAAACCTATTTTCCCCATACTTATGCCATTTTTGTTTTCATTACCAACATGCTTTATGTCAAAGAATGCCACCTAAAAATGATGAGCTGAGAGCTGTGGATGATACTTCAATGTCTCGTATAGCAACAAGTTGAAGAAATTAACTTAGATTTATCGATCAGCCTAACAGATAATTACATTTTGATGCTTAAAATTGTTCATATACTAAACATTATCAGCATATATGTATGCATCACAGATACATTGACATATGCACTAAAATCTGTTGAAAAAGATAGTTAAGTCTTTTTATTCTAGACAAGGCAGATGGTATCGGAAATGTACCAGTGCAAAGTGCTCGAAAATTCTCTGCAGTCTTTGGAACTACATCAGCAAAAAGCTGTCAACACAAGTGGAAAAAAGTAGTAAGACACAACGCCACCGTCAAAAGTAAAGACACGGAAAGTTGAAAATCAAGTATCTCTCCGGAAGAAGTAATACTTGGTTCAGTAAAATACCTCTATCTCCATTCTCTCAGTTGGGTTTCTGTCCACTGAAATGTCCAGAAAAACTGTGGGATTCTTCTTCATGGCCATCTTCTCTTAGTCCAAAATGCTGCATTAATTGAAAAAAAAGAACATTTCTTTCGAACTTGAAGTAAAGAAAGAATTGTCACTGTCTTCAATTCCTGTAATTTACTCGACGAATTTTCAAATTACAGGATCAAAATGGCAACCTTTGCTCATGGACCACTTGACAGATACTAATTATGGAACAACTATTTTTCTAATTATAAAAAAGTGAATCAGTCAATCAATCCAGTAGGAACATCTACCAGAGTAGAAGTATATACTAACAGAATATGACAGAGCATCTAAATCATTCAAGATCAAATTTGATGAAATATAGCACTTCAGTTTTAGCCAAGAACAATACGTAACGGGGCATATTTGCATTTATTTTCCTGCTCTAGTCAATTTCAGAAAGCTTCAATTGGTGTGAACTAAATATGACTAAACCTACCTTGAAATAGGTTATCCCACGCTCCTTCATTTTTTTCTCTTTTTTGCACTAATATTTGGCAAAATTTATTTCCTACCCTTTTTGCTGGTTCTCACCAGAAGGAAAAACATTACTCATCCAGGATACAGTGGAAGCTCATGTTCGAAGAGTCATGTAATATATATGTTATAAAATTATAAGCAACCTTATTAAGACCCAGGGTGAAGGACACCCACCACATAGAGGTAACTAAACCCACAATGGGTAGTAAAGTTTTTCTCTAAGTTTGAAATGGACATTTCCTGTTCATAAGCTTTCTAAAAGCTGAAGACAGCTTTCATATAAGTAGTTACCTTGAAGATTCAAGAATACAACAAGGTTACATGTCGGATCTTTTTATTCAAAGAAAAACAAGTACATGTACATATGTGAAAATTAAACACAAGGAATCACAAACAGAGAAAAATAGGTACAAAGTCACAAAATAGGATAGACAAAATTCTTCGGAAACTATACATCAAAAGCCACGTCTAGAGCAGTAACTTATGCCTCAAGAAGTCGCGATGCATTTGCATCGATTAACACAACAAGAATAGAAACTATCGACAAGTACTTCTACTTTCCAAATACAATGCTAGAATTTGGAATTTCTTGGTTCCATCGATGCATCACAGGAGATGCACCCATGCTAAGGAAGAAATCCTTCTCGCTCGTGATGCAAGAATTCACGCGAATCAAACCCAGATCAGAAGAAATACGAAATCTTCGGAGTTTGCATCAGATAAGAGACAAAATTATAAGTTTTGACAGGAACCCCAGAAGATCAATCAACAACATCTCGATCTAAAACCTCGATGGATAAAACAAAAGACGAAATGACATGATTTAATCGCGCTTCAGAACAGAGAGAAGGAGGGCGAAGGCTTACCGGCCGAGGGTTTTCTCTTCTTCGGGCTTGCGATTGGAGACGCGCCTTCGAAGCGGTGGTAGTTTAGGGTTTTGCATGATAACGGGTCGGTTGTCTCGTTGAAACCCGAAAAGTAGAATCCGATAATTAATTACCCGATTGGGCCAACTGGGCTTCCTGTCATCGTATCAAGCTATATTACATATAAAGTAGTTAAATAAGCTTTTTTCTATAAATAAAAATTTTATACTCATAATATTGGTTTTGTTTGCTTTAATTATTTACATAAATTAGTTTTTTTTCATAAAATTATAGTAAATTAATTTCCATTATTGGCATGGAGATTCACCTAAAGAAATTAATAGTGTTATATTTGTTACGAAAAAATATGATTCATGTGGTTTGAATCCATGTGCACAAGGTTGTTCGAGATACCTTTGAGATAAAAACGTTAAGCTCCCGAGGGGGTCATTCAATATGTTACTTGTATGCAAATTGAGATCGAGAGAGCTTTCCTGGCTATGATACCTAAGTGTAGTCACCAATAGTAAAATATGACCACTTAACTATGTTAAAAGTAAAATTCTATATCTAGTAGTGTTTTATTATTGGTATTTTTAATTCAATCAGAATAGACGAAGGCATGGAAATGAACTAATGAGAATCATTTAAAATGTCGTAGGATACGTTTTAGTGCAGACAAATGCATAGTGGATAATCAGCATATAAATCATGATAATTTTTTAATTATAAATAAAATATCTAAACATACAAGAGATAGATACTTTAAAGAACCAAGTACTTGTCAGTACGGTATGGGATTCATAGTAATACTGTCATCATATAATTTGAGTGACTTAGCGGAGGAGAGTGGGGTGACAACTTTTTTAACATTCTACATATTCATCTGTAATAATAAATATCAAATGTATTTTTTTGAAAATAATAAATTTTAAAAAATATGATCGTTGCTTCTACTCTCAGAAAATAACTTAAATTTTATAGGTTTTTATTGGAGAATCGACTTGTCAATTACTTAATCTCCGTAGAATTATTGTATATGATGATAATAACATAATGTCCTTTTTATTATCGTAAGAATAAAGAGGTATCGAATTTAGAGTTTTTGAATTTGACCAACTAAAAAATAAGCCAAGTTCGATATAATAGGCTCTTAGAGCATAGTGAAGTCTATAAATAATTTTTCGTAGTTTACAAATATAATTTATATGTTGAGAATGGATGAAATCAAAGAATAACTATATACAGACATCTTAAGTTAATGTCTCATATAAGAAAATATTGTTAACATATAGTTGACGTGTATATCAACTTTTGAGTAACAGCTAAACTTAAGACAAGTCAAATTATCAATGATTTAACAATTGAACTGAAGGTAATTATAAAATCAATACATTATTATTGGTAAAATCCTTTGGCCACTAGACGTGCTTTGTATTTGATAATAGATCAATCTACATTCGATACTTAATTTGAAAGATTCACTTATATCATATGATATTGTATTTGGTACAAAGGTCAATATAATATTCTAGAATAGGATATCATATTTCTTACGTATGACTTTATACTAACGTGAAGATTTTTGTACTCAGGTGATATTGGATTTAGCATGATTTGAAAATATTATTTTTGAAACGTATTATCATATGATAGTATTATATTAAAAAAATATTATTTTATATTTATCTCTATTCTCATCTTTTTATCATTCGCTTCGTCAAGTAATTCTTGGATTAGAAGCCTAAGAAGAGCTCAAGAGGAGCTCAAACCCCACCTGATGCACAAAGGTACGTAATATGTCGATAGGTAGAAGCTATTACACAGCATATATTCGTTAGTCTTATGTCTTCCATGCATATATTTGACAGTCATTTGTATGACCGTCTTCAACCCTTCGGTGATGGACTCCACCCTGCAGCCTGCAACCCTAATGCCCCCTATCTATATACATAGCAGTACTGGAAGGCTGTAACCCTAAACCCTTACACACAAAACCTGTATGACAGCTGTTCTCTCTCTCTCACTCCCTCTTCCTCTAGTCTCATCTTACTTTTAGCTTTGGCTTAGATGTACCTTAGGTGGGGAGGGGGGGATCTTTACTTGCACCCACCAACCCATCACTTGAGTCTTCCCTCTATAAATCCAGTCGGTGGGTCTTGAGAGAGTGACATATTCCTATCAACTTCCTCCACAAGGAAATGATGCTTCTTTACCTTTGTTTGATGCTTCTTCTTGGTTTCTCCTCTCTTCTACATTCTCTCTGTAGCTGGTAATTCTTTTCTGACTTTTAAGCTTTTCATCGCTTTGATCTTTCTTTCTGTTTTCTTCTTGACCTTTTGGAGCTATAATATTTTCATCAGATTAAGATCATCGAGACGTGCCCAGGGGAATGAGTGAAGCTGCCAGCATGATCTAACTCTGAATGACTTGGTGTGTTCATCAAGGGTTAGTCATTGCTAGGTCATGCTGCGACAGCTTCACTTCTTCCCCATCGACAGGCATAGCAATCTCCTACATGAAATATAGGACAAGACCAAGATGGAGACAATGTAAGTATAAGAACTTCTTCACCTGCTCACTTCATAAGAACAATATATAGATGCGTGACTAGATGAGGACTTCACGGTTCTCTCTCATGAGACAACACGGATGTCTGTTAGTGTATCATTTACGAGATAAAAGAGGCAGTATGTGTCGTGTATTCATTGGACATTATTAAGGCAAACATTACATACATGTATAAAGTCACAAGATGTCGACAATGTTTAGCTACCATGGCTTTCTCCCCTAACCAAGCCTTGTCATGGCCATGTCTTTGGTTCTGAAACACAACTCTTAATTCCTCAGTCAGTATACATTGCATACCAAACCAATATAGCTCATTCCTTCGAGCTCCCTCTCCCCGTCTTCTTCCTCCCCCAGTCGCCACAGCCACCTAAGAAGGTGCCACCATGCGATGGTGTGGGTGCACAATCCTCTCTCTCTCTCTCTCTCTCTCTCTCTCTCTCTCTCTCTGTGCGATGGTATGGGTGCACCATAAGAACCTGAAGCTGCCACCGTCATCTGAATCAAGCTCCAAAATCTCGGTTTTCCAGATGTTGGTTCGTCTGCCATGGGTGCATCGAAGAACAAGGTCTATATCGTGGGAATGGCTATGGGTTTCGCAGTCTGTTCCTTTGTTACGCCAACCGCGCCCTCCAACGTAGACGAGAAGGGCTATACCGGTACGCAGTCGCTTTCATCCACTTCGCCGCCGTCCAGTCGAACGCATCAAAACATCATCGCCGTTCTCGCCGCCGTAGCTCATTGTAACGAAGGCTTGTCGGGAGGAGGCAGCTTGGCAGTTGCTTTTACGTACCAATCTAAACAGAGAGCGTAATATGATGAAAACAATGAGGGCATGATCGGAAGACAGGATATTAAGGGTGCACGGCAGTCAATGTCTCTTTGTGCTAAAGACATAAAGCACCACCACCTTCACTAAGAGCAGAGAAAGACTGCTCTAACATTAGAGCTAGCAGATGAGTATGATATCGAAATTAAATCATGCCTTTACACAAATCCAAGAGAGTGGAACGACTACAAATGATAGATGTAGTAAGTATCACATCACAATTTTTGGGGTCGATCGTTCTGTGACGGTCTAATATATCACAATCAGATGAATACAATAATGTAAATGTCTGGCAATCTTTTGCTAATAGCAAAGCATTTTACCCGAGAAACTATTAAACACAAACATACAAGAGAACAGAAATGATAAACCACCATATGATATAATTAGTTCCGTCTTAGAGAATACAATGAAATGTACCATCAGTTTCTCACTACTCACTTCTAAATGAAAGATAGATATGGACCCTCTGCGACAAGCCCTAGAACAAGACCGGCAACTAAGACTCGGGTCGAGGTCTACACCCTGTTGTATGCCACTGATTTGTTGAATAGGCGTCGGATGTACACAACCTGAAGCCCACTTGCACAAGCCAGCACCAAGTACTCGGTCAATGTGTAGAAGGTAAGGCGCCTTCTGGTGCTCTCATTTGCTGCATTGAAAGATATAATTAGACAAGTAGGATAACTACCAAGCACTCACTTGCACTATGGAATTACCGTCTCTGAGATTCCAACTATTTATTTATGGCAAGTGATAACAAAAACCTCTTTCATTTCAAGTCGATAATTAATAGAAACTGCATCTTACCAAAAATTAGTGAAATGGAAAAAAATGACTTCAAATTTTCAATATTGATAAAACTGGTCAATCAACTATCGCTGACCATCAAATGCAAAGTTCTTTCAAGAACCCACAAAGGATCAAAATCCAAAGAGAAATGATAAGTTGGAAGCATACAGAAAGTAGCATCTGTTAACAAAGATGAACTATGCATCCTGTGGGGAGTGTGGACCACTAAAGTCCCAAAAGAAGCATATATTTCATTGTTCATGTGTGGTCGTAGTAGTGTTTCCCTTTTTTATTTCCACCCATTTCTCTAAATGAATCTTTAGTCCTCTTGAATATTATCTGACCTTTCTAACAAATCTTTAAGCTCTGTGCTTTTAGTAGAAGTAAAATGAAAGTGAGTGGATTTTCAAATTCCTCCAAGTTGAACTGTGTTCATTTATGAATTATTCCTACATAACAAGAAAAAGAAGTGCCCAAAAAGAAAACAGAACACTGTCTAAAAGAAAGAACTCCAGAAAACAAACAAAAGTATCCTATTTAAGAAAAATTGAAAGCCAACAATGAAGACAAAAAGTGGAGGAAAGAGCACGTATTTGGTGAATCTTGAACGTTCACTAACAAGATAGGCTGATGTCTGAAAAATAATAACGCCGGAAAGGCAAAAATGAACACTTAAAAAAACAATGAACACTTATACACCACCCCCCAAACCCCACCATAAACACACACACACCCCAAAACCCCACCATAAACACACACACACCCCAAAACCCCACAAGAAAAAAAAGAATGATCTGAAAGAAAGAATAAGCATTTTCACATCAGACGAGCTGCAAAAGGAGCAAAAAGGTAGAGCATTACTTTCTTGTTACAACCAAGTAGATACTTTCGCTTTTAAGATCCTTTGATATTTGCAGTCTAACCAAGAATGTACATAGCATGCTTCTACCTCTTAACTCAGTCATGGAGGAGATCAGGAATGAGAAGTAGATGTTGACGGAAAAAGACAAGCTACTTAGTGTCCTAGTCTCCTATAACATCTTATTATAAGAAGTAGCCAGCAATTTTAAGGACAAGTGGCTACCATCCAGAATCTCATACTTCCAGCGCTTACATTTACAAGAATAAAGTAAATAACCAGGGTTTTTTAAACTTTGATAAGAAAAACCAAGACTGAGAAGCTATCATCTAACAAGATCCATATTAATGTGATGACTTTTATCGGAATGGATATGAGAGGTAGTAGAACATGCATCAGCATAATAATATTTTGTTACTTGTTGATTTCTAGATTTCAGATTTCCAGTGAGCATAGCCTGTTTGGTTGTTTTCTCTGAAAAGTTCCCTACTTCCTGTTACAAGAACAAAGTATTGTTTGCTTATATTTTCAGGATACAATTAATTTGGTTGAGTTAACTTGGACTTGTCTCAGAGAAAGAAAATAGACAGACCATACTGATGGGTTAGGCTAGTACAGTGGTTTGGGAAGAACACAGTGGGTAGCTAGCAGCAATAACAGGTATAAGATAACTTATAATAGAATAGGATACAATATATATGTAATAGAATCATGATGTAATAAATTTTGACCAAAATTATGTTTCCAGATGTGTGTTTAAGTTACATTTTGACTTCCAGTTTTTAAGAATGAAAACGAAAAACAAGTGCAAACATTGTTTTCATTTTGTTGTTTGAAGAAATAGAAAATAGTGCCATAGAATAAGACCTAAGTGAGTTCGCAGTTGCAACAAAACTATCTGGGCAGCTGTACAGGACTTAAGCACTCAGATTTTCCTGACAACTAGTATTCTTTCCTTCTTTCTTCCTTTAAAATACTTCTTTCTAGAGTTCTTTTAGGGTTTTCCCCTAAGTTCCTATTAATTTTTTTTTGATATTTCGAAAGATATTTGTTTTCTGTGGACACTAAGAACGAAAAAGCTTGAATGTTAAGGAACAACAAAACATTTGGAACATGATTTGCATCAACAAAAAATATATATTATTAACATCTACAAACTATTGAGTTCATGGGTAATCAATTTCTGTAATATCTATTCAACAAAGTATATAAATTAGATAATTTAGCTTACTGTGGCGATGACGTGCTTCACGTGCTTTTAGGTAACGTTGTTCTGCTGTGACAGACTCCAATGCTTCTCTAAGCTCCGCAATTTTCACATTAATTGGGTTTAGATGCTCTGCGGTGGGATTAGTTATAAACATTTAGCTAAAGAAAATGAAATTGACATAATACAACATTTACTATATATATGACAGATATCAGTCTAGCATGATAATATTTTTGTTTCACAAAATAGGTATAACAAAAATAATGGTTCACCAATTTTGCTCAATTAATTAGTTCAGATCCTCCAACAAATTGTCTCAGTGAAAACTTCTAGGAAAGAATTTATAAGATCATCGACATTTAATTAGAAGCAGATAAGTTTCTGGCTCCAAGTTTATTGTTACTAACCATCTTTGGCTAGGTCATGTTCATTTGGAATATGGCCTACATGAATGTAAAAGGAGACAGTCTCTGGTGTTCTGTTTGGATTATGAAAGCAGAACTTGTACATTCCACCTCTTGGCGCCTTGAACTCAAACTTGTCACCAGAAGTTCCCTTCAAGGAATGCACAGTGTTACCAGCTGGTGATGTCACCTACAAAAATTTTGATATATTTCAGTAACAATCAAGTACTACAATCTTACCCCCAAAACAACAAATTACATATAAAAATGGAGTCATGCACAGTGGTGGAACATAGCTTGAACAGTCGAACCAGTGAGTGAGAACAAAAGCAACACCAACATGCAGATTATGATCTCAAGATTATTTTTCTTGTGCACCTTAAAAATGTTGACCTTCTTCAGAAAAGAATCCGCAACAACGTTCAAAAGGATGATACAGATTGAAGGAAAGAACTTTGGAAAAATTTTGTTAAAGAAAACTGAAATGTTACAAAATTAAACATAATATAAGAAAGCAATCATGCCAACTTGTTCATGATTTGTTTAATTTTAAAGACCTGTTTCAGAAAGTTACAGTAAAATTATTCAGTTCTGTAAAATACCAAGAACTTAAAAGAGTGTCCATCTCCTGCTCTGTGTTATCCACTTCTTTTTACTCCTTGGAGGTTTCAAATCATCCAGCAGGCTCTTTGATAGAAGATAGAGGATTCCCATATATAACAAGTTTATTTATTCTTCTCTTACACCAAAGTCTTGGATCAGTCAAATGTGATTTTTTCTTTTTCATGATTCCCATATATATATGTATTTTCTTTTGGGTTGTCATGAATTGACTCTAACAGATACCAGTCAGACTGGCTAATCCAAACTGAGAGCAGAAAAACTTTCAGAGCATCAACACCACTCAAATATGTTATAAAGGGTGACCAGAAAAGCTAGTTAATTTACTCACTAGCATCTCATACTACTCACCTAGAACTAATAATAAGGAATAAAATACACAAAAGACAGCTACCAACTTCATGTAGATCAGTGTTCATATTCAAGGTACCAATTTCTTTGATAAATAATTAGTTTCTGGAAGTATCCATTTTATTGGACCTTTAGGTAACAATGTCACATATTATGAAGGTTGACAAGCAAGGAATGTTAGCCAAAAAATAAAAAAGTAGGAGAAACTGTGCAGGATAACTTAAAGCTCTGAAGAATAGTAATTAGGTTCTAGATATGGATGAACGGTGAAAAAGTTATGTAAAAGTTTGGCACGCCACTTCTTCAATGTAGCTTCAAGATTATTGTCGTGGGAAATACCTTTTAATTAAAAAAAAAAGGTCAATACATATGCACAAGAAATAAAATCTTGGTCCTATACATATCAAACTGGCACCCATATCAGTATGGTACCAGTGTGGGTTGATATACCAACACTGATATAAGGAGGAGGCAATCAGTCAGACAAGTAGTAGGAGATAGCAGTGATGTGACAGAGTAGGAAGGAAGATCAGGCAAAGGAGAGGGAAGGGACTCTAACAGAAAAGAAAAAAAGAAAAGAAACAAGAAAACAAAGAAAAATAATCTGCAACAACTGTTAGAAATGAAAAAAGAAAAAGAAATGATACCATAACCAGGTATGGACCAGCTTACAGCCCTTGTAAAGTGGCTTACGAGACTGTCCAACCCATGCCAGATCGACTTGGACAAAATTACATAGTCTGCATCCCGACTGGCTGTTTTACCAGTAAACACTGACCCATACCAACCAGTAGAGGTAGCATTTTAAGCCATTTATGTTGAAAAGTCTTGATTTTGTCAAACTACATAGCCAGTCTATGCAACCATCTGCATGCAGATTACACAGAAACATGCAACTGTATCAATAAGCATGCTTCAAATTCAAGTTGCGTAGATCAGGTTAACCTTTAGATCCTAGGACTATTCAACTATCATCCTTGATACTTCAAATGCATAGTTTAGAGATGAACAGGGAGGATACGCAGCACTAAGCCTGCTATCAAGTATATGCATCAAGCCATGGTAAATGCGGGGAGCGACGAGGGCTGGATGCAAAAGTCACTAAGCATGGTTTTTGAATTAAAGATTTACTTGTTTTTTGGAAAAAAAAATATTTTACTTTCTCACAAGAAAGGGATTTCCTTTCTTATTCAATGAAAAAAGAGGGCAACCTCTGCATCAAGGACTCATTTTTAGCAATACAAAAAGCGAACAGGAGTATAGCAGCAGCCTTGATATGAGTTCAAGAACATGTCCAGAACTAGAAGAAACAAAGTACTGAGCCATGAAAAGATTTGAACTTTCTCTCTAAATAAAGCAAAATATCAGCAAAATTTAAGATTTGAGAAACCAATGATTAGATCTCAGTCAAGGCAGCCTGATGTTGACCTCCAATCGCATAAACCTCAGAAGAAAAATAAAAATTGAAACCCTTAGTGCAAAGAGAAATCGGACGAACTTACGACAAGATCGATGCCAGGGTGATCGGAGCTCCAAAAGATATCGTGATCCACGACAACGAAATTGCCCGAGACGGTATCGCCTTCGTAGAGGACGAACTCGTAGACGCACTCCACGTCGTTGACGGTGACGGACAGAGCGGAGAGACGGCAGGGTACGGTCGCAAGGAGCCCGAGGATCAAGAAGACCTCCGCGAGTCCGACCGATCTCCTCGTCCTCTCCATTGAACGCCAAGCTTGATCTCGATCCCGTTTCCCCTCTCTTCTCCCTCTTTTCGTGGGGATTTCTCCTTCGATCCAGTTCTTGCAGCCGTAGGGTTTGGAAAGCCCTCAATCGAGCTCGTGGGCCGTTTCATTCATCGTATTTGTGTTTGTTTGAGCTTTTTTGTGAATTAGTCCCCCAACGTTTCCGGAATTGTTATTTATAATATCATAATATTCTTTGACGATTTTCCTAAAAAACCTCATTTGTTTAGATTTTTTCCGTAATTATTGTTTTCTTTTTTTCTTTAAATGATGTCTCTATTTTTTATAATATCATAAATGGCTCTTACCACCACTAATTGTCTTGACCAATTATCTTTACCACGTCGAGCATCGTACTCTCCTTATGCATCGTTAATTATCAACTTTAGAACATTCGTCAATCTTGAAACATTCATCACTTTTATCCTTTATTGTTTACTAATTAAAAAAATAAAATAACTCGAAAAAAAAATAAATGATTCTTAACACGATGAGTCATGCAAAGAGAAGGGAGAGAAAGCCCCATGTGACAAAAACATTGGGTATAAAAGGGGTAAAAATACCTAAGTCGATGATCGTATTGTGTAAGGCCCAATTATTTGCATGACAAAAGACGATGATACAAGTATAATTTTTATAATTATTTTTTAAAAAAAATTATCAAAAAAAAAAATAAACTGAATGAAGTTAGATCATTTTGAATTTTTTATATAAGTTTAAAGTGATATATACAACTTTAGAGGGGTATATATGATGGAGAGTACATGAGAAAATGTCACACATAGGGTGAATGTAACTTATGACTATTTATTTAGTTGTAGTTTGATGGTTAAGGTAACTCAAGTCTCACCACTAATATTTAATTATCATACATATTCTAACTATGATATTTGTAAGTTCCCCATCATCCTTCATCTCTATCAAAAGTACATCTAATTGTTCAAGAAAAATATTAATTTGTCATCCTCAATAATTCAACACATTCACCTCAATAATCTAATTTCTACAACACAAACTGTATATACAATTTACCTAATTATTTCAACCTACCTTGCAATCTCAAATGTAATTATGTTAATAGTTCTTCAAGAGAAGTATCATTTTACTGATGAATCTATGCAAATTATTGCTCCAGACTGGTGAATTCACAATGTAAAGAAACACCTCCTGACAGGCACCAACACATTCTAGTGTTCTCCAAATACAAGATTGCTTACAGTCTGCTCAATTGCAAAGAACACATTATGAGAGGCACCAACAAATTCTAGGATCCTCCAAATACAATATTGCTTACAGTCTGCTGCACTGATACGCTTTTGTTATTAACACACTTGTGCTACTAGTGATTTGATTGAGCTGCATGTGGTAGATTACAGCTTGTTGAAGTCAATCACCAGCAATTCTAGGATCCTCCAAAGACACTATTGTTTACAGTCTGCTGCACTGACGCACTTTTGTTAGTAACACACTTGTGCTACTTGTCATTTGATTGAGCTGCATGTGGTAGATTACAGCTTGTTGAAGTCAATCACCAACAAGTTCCGTCCTTCCAATGTGATCTTTGAATTCATGGCCATGGCTGCCTTGTTATGGATGGTTACAGAAGCCATAAGCTCGCTGGATCAGTTCAG
This sequence comes from Musa balbisiana, assembly GCA_004837865.1. Classification (NCBI taxonomy): domain Eukaryota; kingdom Viridiplantae; phylum Streptophyta; class Magnoliopsida; order Zingiberales; family Musaceae; genus Musa; species Musa balbisiana. The sequence goes on along the minus strand of CM017192.1, from coordinate 2,163,774 downwards.
ACAACTCTCACAAGTCATTTCTTGCCAGCCTCTTATTCCTGTTGGGTGAAACTAAAAAAATAAATAAATAAATTTAATCCGATTAAAATTAAGAAAAAAAAATATTTAACATAAACTCAAGACAATTTCTTAAGGGTCATAAAGAGGTTGATGCAGATTTATGAACACTAGAAAAAAAGAACATCTAAACAAAAAACAAATGAGGATGATTGCGAGGAAGACATACTGTATTGGTTGCCGACAACCAAAAGATGATTTAGGAAGCATAAAACTTCAGTCTTTAAAACATTCTTGCAATAAAACAAATGCAACACTTCAAATAACTTAATACATTTTAATAAAGAAATAACAGTATAATAGAAATTTTGAGTTTCCTTGAAATATTTTAATGCTAACAGTACCAGCAGTACCTTTGTCCTATATATAAATATATATAAGGTGGCATCATCAATCTGTAGCTGAGGAATCATTCAGTGACTAAAAATGGAGTTGCAGGACAAGATTCAGACCCCCAGAGTGAAGTTGGGTTCCCAAGGACTAGAGATCACACCTTCTCTGATAAGCTGAAGGGAGATGCTTCCTGCATGATGTTAATGTTGATCTCTTGGGCAATCTTCTCTTTTTGCTTCATTTATTTTCATGCAGGTGTCGAAGCTAGGATTTGGATGCATGGGTCTTAGTGGGATATTCAATGCACCAGTGAGTGACTGAGGTTGGGATGTCCATCATCAAGCATGCTTTTGAGAGTGGCATCACCTTCTTCGACACCTTCAACATTTACGGATTTGCTGAAACGAGAGCTTTACATCACGACAAGATGGTGCCAATCAAGGAAACTGTAAGTCACAAAACCTAGAAGATCTCTATTTGTGTAAGAGACAGACCAATTGTCACAGAGTTAGTTGGATTTACCAAAGCCATACAACATCCTTGTGATACCTGCTCACAAAAGATCAACCTTCCCATGACCTTTGTAGTCACATAGGACCTGCAAAGTGAGAAAACGAATTAGTGAAGAGTAAACACACATGCAATCTTCCTACTAAAACATAAATACTCAGGTCACAGAAGCAAAACAAAAAAATAACACCATAGCAGATGGACAACTTCATGCATGATTGCATGACAAAGGGTCATGCGTTTGTTTGTACCGATCAATCTTCCTCACTTAAGACTTGACATCCCTGATAAAATCTAAATATAGCATAAAATCAAACTTCACAGTGCATGTGAGATTTAACTTAGTAGTAGCTTCGTGTTGTAGATGAAACTACTGATCCACAAATACGTCTTTTTCTACTAGGATCTCTTATCATATCTAATATTGAATACTGTACCTATTACCGAGACCGTTAGAATAATTGATCCATTAAATTAGTCTAAACCACTAGCCCAAAATACTTAAAACCAAGTTAGTAGCAGTACATTCATTCTAACACCTGTAATTGGCTCAATTGTCCTCTCACATCTGATGATGTGGGACTAAACTAGAGTATTGTACATTCTGGTTTGTACTAGATGGGCGAGCTAAAGAAGCTGGTGGAAGAGGGCAAGGCGAAGTATGTCGAACTATCGTAGGCAAGTTCGGAGAATATTCAGCATGCCCACACTGTGTATCCCATAAGTGCAGTGCGGATCAAGTGGTCTCCCTGGTCTCAGGATATTGAGAAAGAAATTATCCCAGTTTGCAGGTATGAGATTATTTTTTGTTACATTCAGAGTCGATTGATACGCAATTTTGCTGGCATTTTCGAAGAGTAACGTGTTGTACTTGTAATGCCAAATTCTTTGTGACCCCATGCACATCCATATGATGATGAGAAGACAAAAGAACAACAAGAGAACAGGTTCACCTGAATTTATCAAGTGATAAGCACTGCACAAGGTGATCCTTGAAACATTGTTAGTGGAAATCCCTGGAAAAGGATGTAAGAATATGTATCAGTTTCACCTAATAACTTAATTGCACCTGGAACACCACAATCATCTCATTCACTAATGTACGAAAAAGGGGCAAAAAACACATGGAAATTCAGTATCATGCCTCCATCTTTAGTACGAAGATGTATCAACAGTGGAAGTCATTCAGTTTGCCTGATTGTTTGTTTGCATACCTTCTTCAAGGTTATCTGATATAGTGTTTGTGATGATTGTTGAAACACAGGGAACTTGGCATTGGAATTGTTCCATATGGTCCTATCGGTCACGGGTTCTTCGCTGGCAAAGGAGTTGCAGAAAGCTTACCTCAGAATTCATATCTGGTAGAGAATTTGACATAAATTAATCTTTCTCGAACTCTGATTCTAGATTTTGATGAAGTTAGGCTTTTGTACTAAAGATATATTGTCATACCTGAATGTTTAAGTGCTATAAGAACAGCCTTTCAACTGATAACCATCCATGAATTTCTCTCAGAATTGGCATCCAAGGTTCACTGGAGAAAACTTGGAAAAGAACAAGAGACTCTTAGAGGATTAGAGAAGTTGGTTGTGAAGCATCACTGTACACCTGCACGACTGGCTCTGGCTTAGCTCCTTCGCCAAGGAGATGATGTGGCTCCTATCCCTGGTAAGTTTACAGAAAAACCTACTATCAGCGGTGTTTCAGATTAGATTTTCTGGTCAAAAATCAGAATCAATGAAAGAGACTGAAATACTTGTTTTATACTAAAATCAAAGGTCATGTCCTCCCTCTGCTTGAAGAAGATTATATTTTGTTCGGGAATCTCAGTTCTGACATATCAAGCATTTTTTGCTGGGTTATGATCCTCTGGTTGCCGCACAGATAAACTCATGATGCCATTATGCTCTGGTATATTACACATTTGTCTGGCACCTGATGTTGTGAATAATATCAGGAACAACCAAGTTCAAGAACTTGGATGACAATGTTGTCACTTCTGAAAGTGAAGCTCACAATCAAAGACCTGAAAGAAATATCTGATGCAGACCCCAGAGATGAAGTGGTAGGTCACACAACCTATGCTTCTGTTGCATCATTCAGTTGGAAGCATGCGAACACTCCCCCTGGTCATGGTAGTCTCTCAGCTTAGGAATTCCTGCTCATCTGCCTAGACAACAATATGCAAATTGTTCTGTTTGCCTGTTTGAAAGTTGTACCAAATCGATGCTATGTAAGACTGGTATATATTGAAGCTTAGCAGTGTCATGCTTCCGAGTTCATGAGACACATGAGTTGGCGTGCTTGTTAATCCAAAAATCTAAATAATGTGTACCATCAGAAACACCCTTATTTTTTATGTGTCTGCCCACATGTGGTAATTTGAATTATTGAATTTTATCAAACTACTAAACTTGTAATCACCACAGGTTTAAATATTTAACAAAATCAACAACCTTATTGCAGATAATGATATCCAGAAATGTCAACAAAAATGATCCAGTTAATCTCCACCAGAATATTTTAAACAAGAAAGATCTTTCCCTTGACTCCCTAGTACAACTATAAATACATATCACAATTTCCATCAGAATTTAGTTTTTGCCAACTAGGAGGATCCTCCCATGTTTAACAAATCTCAGATTTAGAACCTTCCCTTCAGGAGCAGATAAAGCATGAAAACGTCCCTTCAAATTCAAAAGGGTATAATCAATAGCACTGCAATGAAAGGGGTCTGACCAGATTACGGCAACAAAATAATTGAATTTCATGATATAATGGTGCATGTGAAGACCCCAAAGATGACGTGATGCAGCATCACGATGAATGGTTCAATAAAATCTACTCCATGTAAGAAATTTGGGCCTAAATTTCCATATTCTGATGTACAACATGAACCATATCACCATGTGGGAAATGAGAAAATGATGTGCTGAAGGGTGTCTTTAGATTAATTGAACCAATGCAGGGAAGGTAGAAAGACTCCAACCAAGATACGAACTATTGAATTGCCACCCTATCTGGGATTGGTGGAACTAAGAAAGCCTAATTTGTCAGCCAACATATTCACAACCTCGTTACCTCCAGACTCGGTTTCAAATCTACCTTTCTCACCATTGATCCCTTCATTTAGCAAGTCCTCCCAAAATTCATCATTCAGCTCCCCATCTGATTTGACATCTTGCAGCTCAAACTGTTCTTGATTGTTCTCGTCGACCAGTCCCTGTATCTCTAGAGCCAGACTACCCAAACTCGAGACCTCCTCCACATGGAAGTCATGTATATCCTCGGCTTCAATTTTAGTAGAAATATTCAGTTTTGGGTTTCCACTTGTGCCCACATCATCATTCTCAGGGGCTCTATCTATCGGTCGTCTTCGTTTCTTAGAAATGGCCTCTTCAAGCTCTTTAATCCTCTCTTTTTGCTCAACTAACTGCTGTAGGAAGCTGGGGTTCTGCATTAACCGGGCTAAGAATGTCATCATTTGCTGCTGTTTCTGTTCTGTTGCAAGCACCTTCTCTTCCATATCTTTGAGATGGTTTCTTGTGTTCTGCTGATCCTGTCTCAGCTTCACCAGTTCTGTCAATAACAATTGCTTGTCACGTTTTAACCTGTCGATTTCCCCTTCCAACCCAAATTCTCCCACCTCAAGAAAAGAAGAGAGAGGCTGCTGCTGCAAAGGAGGATAAGAGACTTGCTTTCTCCTCTTTATGGTCTTGAGGAGGTGCCTCTGGCCTCTAATAAACCCCTCATTAGCAAATTCCCATCTATCTGGATCCACCTTCCTGAAACCCTGCATGGATATCCAATGTTATAAGAAGCAATACAACAGATGGAAACTCTGACCAATGAAATCTAAAGACATTCTGTTCTCAAAAAACCTCATAATTATGCAGTTGAAAACATGAAAAGCAAACAACTCAGATTTAATAACTGAAAAGCTAATAGGAAAAGCCATGATAGCTGGTGCCAGAAGAACATGGAAACACAACAGCAAAATAGGTTACTCAAACAAAATCGTTTCTACTGGAAGAGTCCACGTCATTCTGTGCATCTTCTTTCTACATTTTCTTCTCTAACTTATGAGACATGCAACTTGTGAGTATTCTCCTACCCAGGAAATAAACAAGAAGATATTACCGAAGAGAAAAACTATAAAACTAAAAGAATACTCCTTCGCCTATGTGCTTATGCAGAGAGTGATGAGAAGATAGCTGCAGAAGCAGGTAAAGTGTTGCTGCATAACCAAAGACTACCTCTTTGGTGCCCTTGTAATCAAATCTTATGGTGTACATATAATTACATTCAATATAACATGGAACCATTAGCAACAGAAGAATTAGAAGTGTGTTAAAATTAAGATTTTCAATTTTGGGTACCGGACTCGTACCATTATGGATCCAAATTCTACAAGCGTACCATAGATTGATACATCAATACCTACCTAATTCTAAAAAAATAAAAAAAAAAGGGTACAGTCGTTTATACTGAGTGATTTATTTATGCACAAAAAAAAGGATTTATTTATGCACAAAAAAAAGGATTTATTTATGCCGACAGATGAACGAGATAACATAATGAATAAACCAAGTAAGCTAAGAATTCGACAGCAGACAACTAGAAGGGTGTATAAAATGAGCCACATTGGAAATACTTACATAGGTATTCAGTTGTCGGACAAAGCTGGAGAAGTTGTTGTGCTTAAAGTATCTTGGGAGCAGAGTCATCGCGAATGCGTGAGGGTTCCAGACCACAAAGCTGTTGTTCCTCGGGCTCCATGACACAACTTGATCGGTGCTGGGGTCATCAACTATCTCGTAAGTCTTCATAAGGAAAGGCGGTGGACCAACATCGTGCAGTCCATCCAATGGCTTAGGAGGATCCATGGCGACATCGGTAGAAGAGGCGGATGCATCAGAGAACTCCTGATGTTCCTCTTTCACTGGGTTCAGATTAGGATCCATGGTTGAAGAGAATGCCAAGAAAGTTGGCAAGATTAGTGAAAACTTGGAAAGGAAGTTACAAGCTCGAAAGGGCTAATGCAACCAAGCAAAAAATAGAATTGAGAACACTTCCTAAATCAACCAAATTTGTAGAAAAAGGATATTTAAAAAGAAAGTTAGTGCTTTGATTTCGCAATGGCAATCTAACTACAAGATTGGAGCAAAGGAAGGTTTTTCCAGGTCATAAAGCCAATAAAACGTACAACATTGCGAACTTGGGAGGCTATGAGTCAACAGATAGAACAGCAATAAAAGGGAAATTGGTCCGCAGCAAAGATCAAGAAAATCAGCGAGAACAAATTTCGCTGTAATGAATGGAATATAACGAAACAGTATCGGGAATGCTGAAGCTTTACGACCAAAACAACGAACAACAGTAAAAGGAGCTACAAAGACCCAATTTTTCCTTCAGAATAACGAGATATCAGAGCATGAAAGAGCCGAGTTCATCAGTGAAGAGGGGAAGAGACAACTTATTGAGGAAAGAAAAAGAAAAGGGCCCATCGGAACGATGACAGGGTGCACGAAAGAGAGGCGAAAGCAATCACAAGTAGAAACTTCGATGAGACGAATGGGATCTAAACGAAGCAGAGCCGGGAATCTCTGAAGCCTTGCAACCAAATCAAAGTAAAAGAAACAAAAGGGAACAACAGTTCTTCAGTAGGGAGCTACAAAGACGCATCCTCCTCCTTCGGATTAACAAGATATCATAGCATGAACGAGTCGAGCTCATCGAACGAGGGCGGAAAAGACAAGATCTCAAGGAAGAAGAAGCCACAAAACCATCGGCAAGATCACGACTCCAAGAGAGAGAGATTGCGGCGAATCAAAGCGTCGAATTCGACGGAAGATTCCTGCAAGGAATCAAAGAAAATGCGGCATCTCGGCGGACCGTGCTGCCGGGAGAGCGGGACCGAGGATGAGCCGAGAAAACCAAAAAAGAGCCCCTTTCCTCTTTTGAGGTGGAAGTTTCTAGAGCATGTGGGGTGGGTCCTAGAAGCTTCTAGCGCCAACCAGGTGGGATCCTGTCGGCTGGCAACCACCAAGCACGGGAAAGGGGAGGAAGTTTCTGGAATCGAACGTGGTGGACAAACGTAGCAATACCAAAACACTACCGTTAGGGACAGTTTCCCTTGACATTAATGAAATGTCATTGGCACACAACCACTGACATAAAATTTTATTTTATATGTCGAATATAAATTTTATTTTCACTATCAATGCTAAAAATTTTATTAATATATTAAATAATATGCTAATATTTTATTATTCAACATGTCAATACATAGTATTGGAATCACTAATAAAAATGTCATGTTATATTTTTATTTTATAGATTAATTTTGTATGGTTTTTTTTTCAATTAATTTCATTCAACGATGATCACACATATCTTATTCTTTACCATCCCAAGTAAATAAGAGAATTGAAAATGAGAGAAAAAAAGAACTTCACGGATTGATTATAATACCTCGATTGCTTTCACATTAAAAGTAGATAAGATTAAAATTAACTTATACGAGTTTGATGAATATATTATTATTAATTATAATTTAAATATTTTGATCAATGATTTAAATCAAATAAAATTAATCCGGGAATCTCTGAAGCCTTGCAACCAAATCAAAGTAAAAGAAACAAAAGGGAACAACAGTTCTTCAGTAGGGAGCTACAAAGACCCAATTTTTCCTTCAGAATAACGAGATATCAGAGCATGAAAGAGCCGAGTTCATCAGTGAAGAGGGGAAGAGACAACTTATTGAGGAAAGAAAAAGAAAAGGGCCCATCGGAACGATGACAGGGTGCACGAAAGAGAGGCGAAAGCAATCACAAGTAGAAACTTCGATGAGACGAATGGGATCTAAACGAAGCAGAGCCGGGAATCTCTGAAGCCTTGCAACCAAATCAAAGTAAAAGAAACAAAAGGGAACAACAGTTCTTCAGTAGGGAGCTACAAAGACGCATCCTCCTCCTTCGGATTAACAAGATATCATAGCATGAACGAGTCGAGCTCATCGAACGAGGGCGGAAAAGACAAGATCTCAAGGAAGAAGAAGCCACAAAACCATCGGCAAGATCACGACTCCAAGAGAGAGAGATTGCGGCGAATCAAAGCGTCGAATTCGACGGAAGATTCCTGCAAGGAATCAAAGAAAATGCGGCATCTCGGCGGACCGTGCTGCCGGGAGAGCGGGACCGAGGATGAGCCGAGAAAACCAAAAAGAGCCCCTTTCCTCTTTTGAGGTGGAAGTTTCTAGAGCATGTGGGGTGGGTCCTAGAAGCTTCTAGCGCCAACCAGGTGGGATCCTGTCGGCTGGCAACCACCAAGCACGGGAAAGGGGAGGAAGTTTCTGGAATCGAACGTGGTGGACAAACGTAGCAATACCAAAACACTACCGTTAGGGACAGTTTCCCTTGACATTAATGAAATGTCATTGGCACACAACCACTGACATAAAATTTTATTTTATATGTCGAATATAAATTTTATTTTATATGTCGAATATAAATTTTATTTTATAGATTAATTTTGTATGGTTTTTTTTTCAATTAATTTCATTCAACGATGATCACACATATCTTATTCTTTACCATCCCAAGTAAATAAGAGAATTGAAAATGAGAGAAAAAAAGAACTTCACGGATTGATTATAATACCTCGATTGCTTTCACATTAAAAGTAGATAAGATTAAAATTAACTTATACGAGTTTGATGAATATATTATTATTAATTATAATTTAAATATTTTGATCAATGATTTAAATCAAATAAAATTAATAAATTTATCAAACTCGGGTCATGATATTTAGTATCAGAGCCGATCTATTAAAACTAATTAGCTTATCAAGTTCGGATCATAACATTGGTTTCACGAGAATCTTTGTCTGCTATTTTATGGCTTTGTTTCATCCTCGTACCAAATAATCATGACATGTAAACAGCAATTCACCAACAGAAATGTGTAGATATTATTATCAGCATTGATTAGCATAGGAGTTGCTGCATTTGAGGCCAAGATCTCAGATGTTTCTATCTTGGTTGTTCCCTGTTGTTTCTTGAAGTCATCAAACTCCTACATTTGTGTGGGATTCCTATTTCTCGCATGTGCTTGTATGGTGCATCATTCTTGTTCTGATTACTATTGCTGCATTCAGCTTCTATCTTGTATCATTCTTGTTCTAATTATTGTTGTTGATGCTTAGTTCCACTCTATTGCACCAGTTTCCTTTTCTTTCTTTTTCTTTGACTAAAACATCCCACAGAAAGAAACATAGATTCTCATCTTATTGATTTTTTGATTCAACAACATAGGAGTTAATTTGGAGATTGGGAAGATGTCATTTTGGAAGCCTCTGTTTCTTGGCATTTTTGTTGTTTGGGAAGAGGTCATCTTATTTATTTTTCTTTGACTGTTTGTCGATTTGATTAGCTACATCGTTCATACTGGATGAATCAACTGCATGTGTGTAGGTACTTCTTTGTCACACAATGCTGAACTTGGAATCTATCTGCATTATAATTGCAAAACCTAATCATCCTATGTTCATTTGACTTCATCTCCTTCTTCACTGCATCAGATTTGAAGCAATGGCCAATCATCTCTTCCAAAGAGTGTCTCAAATGGACATACCATGTGAGATTGGTGGTGAGATGATTTCCTGTCTGTATACATTTAGTGTTTCTTTGTTGATGTAATCGCACTCTAACCAGCAGTCTCCCTGAACATTTTATGGAGCTGGAGAAGAAGATTAGGAACTGAACCATTGTTTTTGTCTGTCTCCTGACAGATACCTTAGCCTTAAGATTATCTCTTGCTAAACTGAATAAAAGATTTGTGAATCACTAGCATTTTTTTGTATGATGTTGCAGTCATGGTTGCTAAATGACTGCCACTAAATCTAAACCAGGAAGAAAGAGAATTGTATGAATTGATTCATCTTCATGATCCTCCAGTCTGTTCACAGTGTCTGTGATGTGCACATCAAGCAACCCATCAAAGCAGTAATGTTCTCACAAATCTGGTGTCTTCACCTTGTACATTCTATCTTATTAAAGTCTGATCAGACCCTTCAGGTGTTTTGTGATCCCTGCATTCAAGCAACAATGAAGTTTGACCACAGATTGGTGGCAGCACTGCCACAGAATAATATCTATTAGCTTGTCAAGCATTCCCTGTTGAAACACCAGACTGGTTTTTGGAACAGGGGAATTTGTAGTTGAAGCTGCAGACTGCTACTATCAAAAATATCTTTTTTGTATTTTGTATCTTTAATATTTAAATATTTAAAAGGTCGAGTTCTTGTCCTCTTCCTGCGAAATCCACTCTCGTCAATCATGAATCTCCGGTTGTATCATCTCTTTTGCAGATAAAGGGACATGAAAAATGTGAAAGGAGGAACAAGAAAAGGAAAAGGGAAGAGGGGGGCAACAGAGCTTTGATCTTTCAACCACAAGATTTGCCTTTTTTGTTTTAGCATCGGTCAAAGATTCTTCCCAGCCATGAGCAGTGAAAGCAAGCGCTGAACACAAATCACTGCTCTTTCCTCCATCGGCAGATGTACAGCAAACCCGGCGAAGAACAAGAAACAAAAAAATATCTAGACTGCACAGGAATCACCGTCGCCTCCCTTCCCGTTCTTTACAATGGCGGATGGATGCCACGCATGCGTGCAGCTCGCAGTTGGCTTTCGATCGTGTCGTGTTCAGGCGACGTGCTTCTTCTCGTTGACGATGTTGAGCAGGCGGGAGACGCCCTGAGTCCACATGTCGTACTCCCTCCGGCTGCGGCACTCGAACTCTATCACGCGTTGCTCCGCCGTCCGCAGCCCGAAGTAGCAGCGCTGCTCGCCGCCCTCCAGTAGGTGCCGCCCCGGCCATGCTTGGATGTCCTTGCAGACGTCCACGACGACATCTGCAAAGGAGCAGTTTTGACGACATGTGAGACCTGGAAGAAAGGGGGAGCTCAGGTGCTTGTCGTCGTGCACGGGACTCACTCTTCTTCTTCTTGGTGATCGTGCTTGCCACATGCCGGCTCTTCATCTTGAGCATCACCTGCAGCGCCAGGAACAACATCAAGAACTCATCGTCTCGAAGTCGGGACTGTAACTGCTGCAATAATCAGATTACCTGACCCATTTTGTTGATGTAAACGGAGACGATCTTCCAGTGAAGTGCGCCTGCCAGTCAAGATCAGCTCGCGAATTGGTTTCACGGAGCTCCCAACAAGAGATGAAATGGTGGAGGGCTGGGAACATCACCTTTCCGTGTGCGTTTGAGCAGCTCGGTGCCTCGAGCGAGGAGCTCCTGGCTGCAGAGGCCCAAGAAGTTCTCCTCGGGGACGAGCTCGTCGCTGAAACTGCTGCTGTTGCTGTCCAATTCCTTCTCTTGCTTGCTGCGGCGGCGGTGGTTGTTGTGGTTCGCCGTCCCTCCCTTCTCGACCGGTATGACGGCGGCGATGTTCCACACCTCCTTCAGCGCCCTCGCCTTCAGCGTCGCCGCCCCTCTCAACGCTGCCAATGCATGGGAAGTCTCATGGACCGACGAATAGACCGAGGAGAACAACCTGGGTCGTGAGCGATAGGATGTCGACATTGTTACCGGTGGCGGCAGCGGCGGTGAGAGTGACGATGTCCCCCGGCGTCCGGACGCTGACAGCAGAACTGACCACCGACGCCAGGTGCTCGCGCTCGGCCCCCATGCTCTCAGCGGCCTCGACGCACTGAGCGGCCACCAGGGTGGCGGCCGAGGCCACGGCCATGTCGGTCCTGGCGGCGCGGTCGTCTTTGCCGGAGCCCGAGGCGGCAGCGGTTGCCGCTGCGATGGCGGCGACCGCCGCGGCCACCCCGGCCACGGAGATCGCGGCATGGAGCTGCGCGTTCTGGGCCCGGGTCTCCTCCTTCTTCTTCTCCTTCCTATCCTTCAGCCACCTCCCAACTGTCTTGCTCGTCCCCCTGTAAGGTTGCGCCTTCGGTGCGTTACCAGCTCCACAGAACTGCATGGATTCCACCATTATTAAGCTGTTGCGATAGCCACGAAATCTAAAGTACTTCCCATGTTCCAAGAATTTGCCAGACCAATTACTTGCAAGTTATTTCCAACACAGCTTAACAGGTTTCAAGAGACAGTAATGGAGGGGAATTGAGGTGATCAGGGATGCAGAGGAGGCTAACACTGAGAGAGAAAGCAGTTTGCCGCTTTAACGAGGGCAAAGAGGAGACAAGCTCTGCACAGAGGAATGACAACTTCTTTGCTCACAAGCAAAACGAAGCCCACATCCCAACGCAGGCTCAGCTCAGAAAGCAACAGGACAAAAGAAGCGTTCTTTGCTCCCATGCGCAAATTGCACAGGACAACAGCAAGTGTAGAAACCAAACCATCAATGAACTGTAAGGTGGATCGATCAAAGCTCGAAAGGTGGCATTTTACGAGGACGGAAGATTACTGGGTGTGTGGAACTGTGAAACCAGAGCTATGTGGGGGGAGCAAAAAGCTCGCAGATGCTAAAGAAAACAGTCGTCCAAAGACGGGCCCTGGAAATGAGATGTCAGTGGTTTTATTGGAAGAAGATAAAGCCTCATTTTCTCTGCCCTTTTTCCGTTCTCTTTTTCTAGCTTTCTTTTTCTCTCTCTCTACGCTGACATTATAGAGAGACGACTGCAGACAGTTCGGTCGTCACTATGACTTCGTGCAGTGTCTCCATCTGACGAAGAATCCGTCGTCTTTGTTCACAAGAAGACATTGTTTTCTTCAACACGAAGAGGAGCAAGAAAGGAAGCAACTGAAGAATTAGCGAGAAGGAGAGAGAGAGAGAGAGAGAGGAGAGGAATGACCTTGACGTCGTCCATGTCGGAGGGGGAGACGGGAGGGCTATCGGAGAGTGATCCGCCGCCGTTGAGAGGTCCACTGCTGTGGGAGAGCCGTCCTGATGTGAGAGGAGCCACTTCCTGCCATGGCAACAAGAACAGGGGAAGGAAACAGAGTAACAAACATCAGACTTCAGCATCAGATAAAAATTTGGTTTGTAGTGGAAGAGAGGATTGATAAGGGAGATGGCACGCGGCTCACCGACTGCGACATGATCCGCTCCATGACGAGCTGCGAGGTAGCGGAAGAGGCGAAGGAGAAGGTGTTCCCTGCGACCGCTGCCGCGACGCCGAGCTCCTCCACCTCGGCGGCGGCGTCCTCGGGGATGGCGGCCGGCTGCGGGGGCGGAGGCGGCGGCGGCGGGGCCAGGGCCAGGGCCTTCGAGACCTCGAGGGCGGAGGCGGCCCAGGAGCGGGAGAGGAACTCCATCGGGTCCTTGGTCGGCTCCGGCGGGCGTTGTAGCTCCGACCGCCACGGCTCGCCAGCTTCTTCCATGGCCGCGGCTTGGCAATGGTATAGTTTCCAAGAGCCAATATTTCGGACGGGGTTTTATAGAGAGAAACGAGAGAGAGAGAGACTGTTTTACCGACAACTCTCTCTTTCTCTATCTTTTGGTCCTATAAATGTAATCTCCCTCACCCTCTCTCTTTCACCTGTAACACATTATAATGTTTGGTGTGATATGCAATCACTAGGACACATTGTAACACCTCAATATATGATATGAAAACATTAAAATGCCATATGATACCGTAAATAATTCCACATCAAGTATAATATCAGAATAAAGGTAATATTAGCTATGTATGGCGAGTAGGTCCAAATAAAATAAATTCGGACTATATTATGATAATTAAATAAAGTTAATATTATTAGAATCAACTTAATCTCCCCTCTTACTATGTATTATATATATATGATTATTAGAATCAGATAGGTCTGGTTCGATCTTATATATATATGTAGATGGAGCAAAATCTCATAACAGTATGATAGAGTCTAAGGAACACATCCTTCAAATTGAATTAATCCAAATTATATTATCTTGCACTTGGTATTTGATAGATGGGGAAATGGAATCAATCCCACCGCCCCACCCTAACATCATTTTGATTTGATTTGTCCTGTAGATTGATTCCCTGCCTTTGGTTGTGTAGGTGAAAGCAGTGATAAGTCTCTGATTGAAGAAGGCCTCACACCGTCGGCATGATGAGTAGGCTGGTCAATTGAAGACAAAAAGGGAACAATTAATGTAGAGATGCTTAGCCGGAGAAGGATATAAAGGGGCGGACATTTACATGATGGTCCAAATTCATGAGCTGTCTCATGAATTGCATCAAAAAGAGTGCATGCACACACACAAACTCAACATTTTGTAGCCAGTCCTCTATTTTGTAGACGATGATATCCAGATCAACTGCCTCAGATAGTTTTTTTTTTTTTCTAAGAATTTAAAAGTAAATGCAGCATTTGATTTTGTAATTATAATAATCGGATCATATCAAACTTTAATGATTTTTGTTTGATATTTATGCCCTTGATCTGTAAGGCTATGCAATTAATATTGTGGGTTCACAAGGTATATGATTAATTACTATTTTTTAATACAGAAATACATCTATTTGATATGTGGGACAGAGATAAAATGGAAGTCAAGCATATTAGAAGAAGGTCTAAGTCTCAGTCAACCTTAGAATTGGTAATTAGATCTCACTAGAAAATTTAACCACCCATATAATAAACCCTTTTGTCCTGAGCCAATCCACCAACCAAGTCCCAGTTCCCTTTGACCATTAGGTGCAAATATTGGTTGAGGGAGGACCACACCACAGGGTCAAGAGGGACCCATGAACCATTGGGTGGTATCGGAGGTGGCCCTTCTGCTGGGCCCCCAGCATCCCAATTTGTTTGCTTCGTCTAAAAGTCCCCACATGCTCTGCTCCCATATCAAGTTTGGGATAAGCATTCTCTTTTTGGCAGATTAGGGATGTGGCCAATTAATGCCCTCAAAACCCTTCACTGGGCAATAAAACATGGAATGTAGAGGAGTCAAACCCCATAAACACGTTCTGAGATAAAGGGGAAAACCCCACCAGCTTTAGCTTTTCTAACCTTTTCTTTGCAACGAGTCAGTTGCAGCAGCAGAACTTTTATCATGTGGATCCTGAATCTTTCACCATGGCTTTACTCACTTATCTTTGCCTTGGCCAAGATGGATACTTCTTTCATGAAGCTGCTCCTCCTAACAGTCACTGTAGTTTCACATTGCTTTTGCTCATGTGGGGAGCTGTTCATTGAAAGCACTTCAGGAAGCCTGCAAAAAGAGAAAATGCTCAAAACATTTTCAGTATGTTTGGTGCAGCTCATGCTATCAGAGAGGACAATTATGCTTTGTCAACCATTAAATATAGGCTCCATCACAAGGTGAGATGCATATTTCCTGGAGTGGTTTGTATTGATTTGAGACTCATGAATATTTAGCTTTTGCTAGAAAGGAATATTGCATTACTTACAAAAAGGAATATTGATCAATGACAGAAAAGCTATGGATCACTCCCCTGGTCAAAATTAATTTTGGCATAGTTGGCTAACCAATTAGGCATTCTATTACTTTCTCCAAGACATATCTAAAGGAGTAAGCATCAAAACTTTGCAAATTTGAGAAAATATCCTTGTTCATAAGAATGTGTATTAGAAGCTCAGAGATGGATTCAAACTGGATTTGTCTGATTCCTACCTTCAATATAGCTTGCAACCCATACTTGACAGCAGCTGCCTTGCAGTAGACTATACTCCAGCTCTCCATAGTTTCATGATCATTGCAATATAACTCTAGAATAGTTCAAACACACAACTTATTATTTTCATATTAATTTTTCTGTATTACATATTCTTCTCCTTAAAAGAAAGCTTTTATCATCTCTAGCTCATTTTATTTCGAAGAAACTTCATTTATTATAACCAAACCATAAGAATGAGAAAAATAATAAAACTGTTCCCAGTAAAAAAAAAAGGTAAAAAAAATATGCAGGCTTGACCCTTTTTTTTTATATTCATTCTATCTTCTGTCTGCTATACATGGTACACTAACAAACTTCTTCTTTGCCGTTGGCCTAGAATTTGATTTGAACTTGCAAAATACTTGGGCAGGCCAGCTGGTGAGAGTAACAAGTGACATGGTGCAAGTTTCTAGGAAAGGAAAGAATCTATTGAAATTTCGGAGAGGACAATGGATGATTACACCAAGCCTCAGCAATTCCGTATACAGTTATTTGTCAGACAAGGGGGAGCTTTTCTTACCTGGGGCTCGTATATGTGACTTCTCCACCATGATGTTGTTGCTCCACTTGTGTTTCCAACCCTATTTTTTCATACAGATATATAGTCAGTTTTAATTGATGAGAGGGTTAAAAAAAAGAAAAAAGAAAACTTCATGCCAAAAAACTTAGTGTGTGAATGAGTGGTAAAGAATCAATTTTAAAGAGATGATATCATTCACTTAATCTAATTCTCCAGAGAGATAAATATAAGCAGAATAGCTAAAAGTTAGAACCTAAAAAAGAAAATTTATGGTCATTTATGAACTCCTCTTGGCTACATGTAAAATAGTGGGTGATTGGTGAAAGGAGATGGTGGAGACAGGAGTATCTTGTGATCATCATGAACCTGCAATAGGTAGGTCCTCACATCTGAAAATAAACTAGGTAAAGAGATATCACAAGCTCCACTCGCACAAACAGGCACAGGAAAGTGTCGCAGGGGAGTTACAGAGTTACCCCTTGACTGTCTTATCTGGAGGAGCTACAAAGGTTCCTGGGGATATGTTGCAGGTGGAACTCATCTTAAGCAGATTTAGTAGCACCAGTTCGATTCCAGGGTTTTGCAGGGTAAATGCAACAAGGAATTAAAGGATCCATCAAATCCTTGTCAAATTTTGTAATGATGCTGACAGATATTCACTAGGCAGCACAAGGGATGTTTCCAGGAGTAATGGTGGAATTAATGGCAGCAACAGCAACATACAGAGACCAGCATTTTGTTTCCCACCACCTTCTTCCTCCAGGTTGGATAAGAACCACCGGCTCACCAAAGCTTGGACTGTGACATGACTGTGGATGGGATATAAATTCCCAGCAGATTTGAGACCAAACTCCATTAGATGTAAGTGGGCATCAAGTACTGGGTGAGTTGCTCCTCACTATCACCGGATTTGATTGGACCAATAAGGCACTTGCCCACCATGATCCCTTCTTTATGATGAGAAAGAAGATAAGTTTCGGGGTGGTTGTCTGGTGCATTAGAGAGGCAAGCATGCTTGCCTTCACCTAAAGCATGTTACGCCTTGTCACGTAAAAGGGATGTCGCAAGTGCTTAGGTTAGTATCAGGTCAATAACACAATCCACAGATGTCCGAGGAAAGCCTAACAACAACAAGCACCACTTAACCATACTTCAATCTACTTTCCAAGGCTTATCTCTTCCCCAGGCCACACCAACGCTGGTCCTACCAGGAGATGAATTCTCACAAACATTTCTTCAAACACATGAGGTGTTGATTAGCCTCCCTACGGAAGTTGGAAGCCTTAATCGCCAACGACCACCACAACGTATGTCCATAAGAGTTTCCCTAAACGACGTAATCCCCAAACTCCTCGGAAGCGATGAACACCTCGTCCAGCACAAGCAACACGTCCAAAGATTCGGATTAAACTATACCATGCAACCAATCTACATCCCACGATACTCCGATCAAAGCATAGTTTGTACCTTTGAATCACCGTGGCGTCAAAAGGAAGAAGAAACCGCTATTGTCATGCCCATGCAAACCGGAAGAGCTTTCCGGGTGCCCAAGTAGATGCAGGGCGATGCCTTTTGTGATAAGGCCACAAAGGCAAACGACAACAGCATCAAATCCAAAGCTGCGAACTCCGAGTCTCGATGACCTACGAATCATCATCATCATCAGGTGTACGGCAAAGAATGAGACCGAAGAGAAACCGAACGATTCGTTGGTCGTTCAAACACAAATCTGAATTAAAAAACCAAGAAAAAAAGGATAAAATAAAAGTCATCACAAAGTTGCCTTAATAAAGCAACAAAGTTTGCACCTTTTTTTTTTCTTTATGATCCAAAGTAATAAAGTTTTAATCCGAATATATTTAATTATATATTATCTTTTGTAATTAGTTAAATCTTTATACTTTTAAAAATTATATTAAAATATTTATATTTATGAAAGTAAAATATTTAATTTTTTTATTTCAAGATTTTTTTAATTTTTTAATCCTATAAATTATTTTTTTATCTATATGGATCTGAATGTTTTACTTTCGTAAATATAAATATCTCAATATAATTTTTTAAAAAATAAAAAATAAAAATATTAAAGATAACTAAATATAAAGAGATAATTTATAATTAACCATCGAAAAGTTTTAGGCTATAAATATTTTATTAAAATAATATCTTAAAGTTTGATGATATCACATGATAATAATCAATTTTGGTAATTTTAATGTGGTAAAATAAATTTTGATCGGTAAGAATATATATATATATATTTTTTCTTGGAAACTATTTTCAAGTAATTAAGATAATTAGGAATCTATTTGCATGGGGAAGGAAAAATAATTAGACAAGACAAGAAGCCAGCGGCAGAGTCGTTGTGATGAGGCCCATTAGCAATAACAACACTCCCGTGACACAGGCAACGGCGCATGCGGCAGCGGCAATGGCGCACGGATCACGGCCGTCCGATCCTTGAGGACCACATCAAGGATCACATCAATGGCCATGTGACCCTGTTCGATGTAAACCTGCTTGTTTCAATCACGCACAGCTGGTGGCAATCATTCACACAACGCCCCCATCACCTCCGCTGCCCCTTCCATTCATCTCGTTGGCTCTACCACAGTCCACAGGCCATAAGGGGGAGCGAGAGAGAGAGAGAGAGAGAGAGAGAGAGAGAGAGAGGGGTTTAGTAGACTCATCAGCCAATTCAATGCGCCGACGCAGATATCAATAAAGTTAAAGGGAGGAAAGGAAGTGAGAGCAGAGGAAGACCGGATAAAGAAGAGACAGAGAGTATGATGGAGATCGGGAAGGCCTGATACTAAGTGCTGTAGTGCCGATGTAGAGGTGTGGTGTAGATCCCATCACGGCATAGAAATGGATGGTCATTTAGGGCCACTAATCATAGGACCAGTACAAGAAGCACACTGTGGGAGCTACAGAAGAGAATCTCACTGCAGTGCCCTACTTGTTGGGTGTCGCACACCCTGTAGAAGTTGCAGTAAGTTGCAGTTCGGAGATCAAGAACAGGTGAGAGATGGTGGAAAGTACATGACAGATTTGAAGTGCCGTGACAGGAGCAATGGTCCTGGCAACACAGGTATACGCTTCACAGGCTCTACAGGGGAGTGTTGCTCCTGCTTCACATCAATGTCTCGGGAGCTATCGTAATTGGCATGACAGACGTCCAAGAAGATGACTCTCACCTACAGGAACTGTAATCACCAGCTGGTAATGTGATCGTGAAAGCTTGGAAGATGTTGGAGGTTCAGTGGCCTTGAGCTTTAACTCTCGCTGTTCACAGGAGGAAACTGACATGGGATCCTAGACACACTAGAATCTCAGAGATTTTGTTGTTCTAAATCAGAAGCCAGCCATTCGATTCGAGACTTGGGATGTTGTGGATGATGCAAGCTTAAGCATGTTGACATCTACAGAAACTTACTGGGCTTACATGGTATGAGGTATGCTTTGATGGAAGATGTTTAACATGAATCAAGTAATCCTTCTCTTTCTCGATTCCTGTCAATGTATCTATCCATAAGCCTTCTTAGCATTGGCTTCATAAGAAGCTCCTTCGACTTTGATCTTTTGTCTATAAGAAAATCTATTCATCGATTATTCATCATTTGCGTAAACATAAGAAGAATTTAAGTAAAAGAACACGTTGTATCCATTTAAATCAAATCAAAATTATGAAACCACCGAAGCTTGCTATGGACACAACTAAACCTTTATTGTTTGTTTCGGTAGAAGTTCAAAGGCATACGTTTTTCCAATGTACATTTGGTTTTGAGTAAATAACAAGTAAAAGAAAATGTTTGGAAGGTTGAGAACTCAAAAAGAAGGGAGGAAAGAGAAAGAACAATACAACTTAAATTTTTGAGTTTGAACTCTATGTCAAGCTTACAACAGAGATTACCTCCATGATTAAACTTGCTGCAAAAATTATGTGCACAAGAATGCAGAATATTGAAGGTTGCTGAAGAATTAATGCTCTCAAGATGTTACCTATGCATCTATAATATTGAAGGTTTTCAAACTTAATTCCTCCGATACTAAATAATAAGATATGTAAAATATAATAGATTTTAGGGAATGAAAATAGAAAAAAAAATATTTATAGTTAGATATCTATAACCATTTATAGTTACGATGATTCGAGTAGATATCTAAATGATCATTGATGTGATATAATTATTGAAATAATGATAAATTAGATGAGATGGTGATTTTAATTGTTGTGATGGCATAACTACTACCATGGTGGTATAACTACTAACAAGGTAGCTGATGGTGGAGCTTAATAGTCACAGGGATGATGACTTCGACCACTGAAGTGACATAATTACTGTGAAGATGATCGATGATGCAATGTGTATGAATCAATTACGATTTTAATAGTATCATTTGTGTCGGTGTTGGAGATATCAATCTGGCCCTTATCAAAAAGTGGAAACAGTGAGATGGAGCCAACGATCTGTTGGTGAATGTGCCCCTTAAGCTAATCGCATGTGTGATAAAGCTGTATAATTTTTTTTAGTTATTATTATTATTATATTTTTTATTTTTATACTGGATGGTATATATTTTATGATATCCTTATATGGCTACCTATTGTGATGAATATATAAATTTTATTTTATATTGGATCACGATGATGTTATGATAATGAGATCAATTCTCCTTTAAACATATATCTTAAATATTCGTGATCATAGATTACTCACGAGGGATATCGAGACAACCAAACAAATTAATGTGCTATATACCTATCAATATGATAAATGTAATTAGCCTTATAACTATTTGTGTGAGGATAATAGGGATATAGTGCAAGAGTTCATTAGATAATTAGTTCACTAAATGATCTACTTATGGAATGCTGGTTAACTTGATACCTCTATCATCAACTGTAATTTTATAGTCTCAATTATGTATCTGATTTTTAAACTTGAGATACCAATGATGTCTTATTTGAGTACTCGATTATTTTATACCAAACTTATATGTTTGAAACTTTTAAGTCTAGTATAATCGATCGTTGAGAATGATAGTCAATCTTAAGAAGGTAATTATGTGTCAATAGAGGATCATCCACTATCAAAAGAAAAATATTTCGTATATTCTTACTCAAGAAAATCCCTAGTCATGATCAATCAGATCGTGATGAATCTGATAAGCGTGAGATTCAAATTGAGAGAGAAGTTCTCCGAAATAATCCGATTAGAGTGAGACTTTGATGGATTCCGTATAGGCCTGACAGTACTATGCTCTGCATACAATCATTGAGATATTAGATTGATGAGAGATTATAGATACATGGTAACTTAGAATATATATGTCCAATGGATTATATCCCTTGTATCGTCTATACTTCTTCCTTCGACCGATTGCCCCCTCTCTAGTGTGAGTAGATAATAAGAGAGATCGATACCTCATTGGTTGCTACAACATGATGATATATAAATACAAGAAAAGAGTGTGCTACACGATGAGGTGTGTCGTTAATTCACTTGCTATATCCATAACCATGAGTTTATGAGAGCTCATTCATCCATAGACTAAGGTCTAAAATTGGGGATATATAATTTCTTCTATATAGGAACTACTCACACCCTTCGTGTGAATTTGTCACTTTTTGAGTTTTACGGTCATAATCTTCTTACAACGATTCGATATGATTATTTTGAGAAACTAGTTTTTATTTTGATTTTTCGCATGATGCTCCCCGAAATTGATCTCAATTACCAATATGTTACATTATGTTATAATCAATCTTTCACATCACATAATTTGTCATTCAATCCGATTATGATAATTTGTCTATGTGATTTAAGCATATATATATATATATCATATTCAATATATATTTTCTTGTTTAGATAGTTTATATTAACCAATAAGATTTTAATTTTTTTATTTTTCAATATTAGTATATTATTCCATAAAATTTGATGAAGTGAAGATCCAAAATACAAAATAAAAAAACATTTCAACGACTCTATCGCTAAGATAATCTTTTTTTATTTAGTCACTTTTTAATGATCACATTTCTTTATGATTAAGAAAAAAAACTTTTTTCCTTATTACATGAATTAAATGTTTAATTTCCTCCGAGAAAAAGTAGAGATATTGAGAAAATATTGTGCAATGTAAATATGTGTGTAAATACATTAATGCGTGAGAAGTGGAGATAAAGTTAGGCCGAAGAACAAACGATCCACTACGCATGTCGACGGTCCAAAATCCAGCTAGAAATGTTAGGCCGCGAGCCGGCCCAAAACTCAACCCTCAGATTTAATTCCGTCGCGCGCCCTATTATAAATTTGGCATCTGCGTGTCGTGACGGCCCACTCGGAAGTCTGTGGAACAACCGCTGCCTCGGCATTGGATGTCGAAATTCTCGCAGGGGCGCTTCCTAAGCCTCCTGGCTCTCAACTTCCCCTCTCCCCCAAAACCCTTCTACCCCTCGCCGTCCCTCATCCTCCTCCTTCGCCGCCGCCTCCCCCTTTCACCGTCCCCGCCGGTCCCCCGTCGTTTCTTCGGAGCCTCCCCAACCCCGTCCACGCCGATGTCTCATCGGGTACGCCCCCAGCCCCGTCCCCCATTTTCTTCCCCCGCTCCGGCATCCTCGATTGTCCTCTCGATCGAATTTTCTTGGTCTCGTCCTCGTTCGTGTTCCTGACCGACGTTTCGCGATGGTCGCTTTTCGATTTCGCCGTCGATTGATGTTTCTTCGTTTCGTCCTAGATCGTTTTCTTGATTTCGACGTCAACATGATTGACGTTTCTTGATTTGGTATTCCTCTCGATCGACATTTCTTAATTTCCTATCGCAGGGAAAGCAGACGACTCAATGGAAGGAGAAGCAGCGGCCTGCAGCCGTGGGATCTCCTCCCTACTCACCAGTTACAGCGTCTGCAGTGGCCGATGGAGTCGGAAGGTTGAGCATCGCCGACAATCCTGCTGCCCGTTCATCTCCGATGCAGCTTGGTGGTGCACCGCTGTCGAACCAGGGATCCGTGAAGAGCCAACAGAAGGGCTTGTGGAAACCTAAATCCTATGTGACTGCTAGCAGTGCTGTGGCTGCTCCGGTTGAGAGCGCCATCAGTTCGGTTCCAACAGAGGAGGAGACGGGCAGTAACGCCAACAACTTGATGAAGCTGTTCAAGGGTCCCATCGGTGCACATTTTAACGTGGATAATAACACCTTCTCACACGCACAAATAAGAGCTACGTTCTATCCAAAATTTGAGAATGAGAAGTCGGATCAGGAGGTATTATCTGCTTGCTGAGTTTCTTATTTCTGTTTTCGTTCATATTTCTGAGAGATTTATTGGAGTTTAAGCATACGATACTTGGTTTATTCATCTGGTGACTCATTTTGAACTTGTTTGATTATGGATATTGTTGCCCCTCTTAATTGCATCTCGCTAAAGTTGGAGACTTGTTGTGTATTTCTCACCATTGGTGCAAATAATTCTTCAGCGTCGGTTTGTACAGCTACACGATATTTTGCCAAATTGGATGATTTGGTAGTTTTTTTTTAATACCAACATTCTTCATTGGCATCTTGACTAGCATCTGTCAGATAATGGGTAAACTGTTTCAATATTCATGTTTAATTAGCAGAGATGAATTCAGGTGCAGATGTTGTATTGCTAAACTTTGTGGTTGTTTTTGTCTACAATGGGCACAAATATGAACCTGGATATGTAGTTGATACTGATTTGAAGCAGGATTTAGGACAGAAATATGTTAATATTACATAATTTTTAATAACACACAAGCAATTAAGATACTAAATCATATGTTCGATTATTTTTCTTGGGTAAGAGATCTCTAAAGCAACTATGAAAGGGTAGAGAGATGAGACAAAGGAAATTTTATTGCATCTATAGAAACCTACTCGAATAGCAGCTATGTCATGTATATTGGTTAGTACTCTTTATTTAAACCCACAATGGGAATGCTGTTGAGAATTGTTAATTCTTTCCAGTTTATATCTCTTGATTATGCTTAATCTTATTCCTGGCAGTTATGTTGGTTTTGCATTATTATATATATTTTTTACAATATAAGTAGTTTGTATTTGGCCTTAAGGACATTCTTAGGTGGTTTTAGAGCCTCAGCAACAGGTTTATGACCTAGGTTAGCTCTATGGCCTTTGTTCATGCATTTTTTTGCCAATATTAAACAAAGTACACATTAATAGAACCATTCTGATCCAAATATACGTTGGCTATGAGAGAGTGATATGATGTACTACTTGACAGAGGAGTTGATGTCAAATTTTAGTGGCATCATCCTCATTGGTTTTTTGAAGAAAAGGTGTGGCTTAGTCCATGAGGTTTCTGGCAGTGCGCTGGTGCATTCTTTGGTGTTTTTGGTGCCTCGTCAGTCAATATCTGGTTAGCTCTATGGCTCTTGCTCATGCATTTTTTTTGCCAATTGAGCAAAGTAAGTCCAAATAGGACCATTTTTGATCCAACTATTGTTTGACCATGAGTCTATGATGTGATATGCCCATTTGACAAAGGAGTCGCTGTTAAGTTTAGTGACATCAGCTTCATCTCTCAGTTGGAAAAAGGCTGGCGAGAGCATGCAGTTTTGAGTGACACAAGGTCTTGGGAGGGCCGATGTGCTACATTCATGTCTTGAAACTTGGTGACCCAGTTTGCAAAGGAGCAACTCTTCCGTGATTTAAAATTTTCTACCATGTGCCATTTGGAACTCATATATGATAACTATAATTTGCTTAGTTGGTAAAGTTGATCGTGTACTTCTTGAAGAATGTTCTAATTGGGTTATTGTGTTTGATGTGCAGATCAGAATGAGAATGATAGAAATGGTCTCTCATGGTCAAGCTACGGTAGAGGTATGAAGTTTGATTCTCTAGGCTCCTCTGATTTTTAGTATATTTATGTTTTCTTTTTTGGTTGCCAAAATTTGAAAAATAAAAGATATTGGAGAAGAATATTTGCTGAACAAATTTGCTAAGTCCATATATTATTATCTTTGTATTTAGTTCTACCTTCTGATTTTTGCAGGTGTCTCTCAAGCACTCTGGTTCCCTTTTTATGTATGCTGGTCATCATGGTGGAGCTTATGCAAAGAACAGTTTCGGAAACATGTATGTTTGGAACAAGTTTGTTTAGTTATTATTGAAGTTTGATTTGTCTACCTCAATAGGTGATACTAAAGACTGCTTTTATATAGTTACACTGCAGTTGGTGTTTTTGTCCTAAGTCGAATGTTTCTTGAGGCGTGGGGCACTGAAGCAGGAAAAATGCAAGCACAATTTAATAATTTTCTGGAGGTACTGTTTATAATTTTGTTAATGAGCTTTTAGTTTGCATAGTTTTGGATGTTCGTTAATGAAGGTATATCAAGTATTGTACAACAAATTTTTATCAATGATTTTTCCAGAGATCTGTTAGCTGTACTCAAGGGTGCCATTTGGCATGTGTTTGTACAGGTTAGAGTGTATTATGCCAAGAAGTATCAGCATACCATGTTGGCCCTTGCTGGTGGTGCTAGCATATGACTGGTCAAATTTCTGGCATAAATCGGCGAGCACAAGGGTGTGTTGCCCAGCTAAAAAAGTGTCAGCACGTGCTTGTGCTAAAAAAAAAATCCTTGGGTATGCTGAAGTTGGACAATTTAAGTTCAGTAACATTTAACATGTTTTCCTTTGGGACACATCTGTTTGATACCTTGAATATATTATTGATAGTAAGTCGTCGATATTTTGGACCAAGGACTGTCTTGTATCGACCACCTGTATCAGTCACTGGCTGTACTCTGTACCAATCAGTATGACAGTACTGTTGTACCAACAGACAGTATATTGGTGTGTACCATATACTCAAAGAGGAAATAGGAGAGGATAAAAAAAGAGAAGTGGTGGAGGAAGGAAGAGGAAGAAAGAAGAGGAGGCAGTGGAGGAAGAGGAGGAAGAAGGGGAGGCAGGTGGAGTTAGAGGAGGAGAAGAGGACGAGAAGCACACCCGGAATCGATGATGCACGATAGGTGGCAGGCGGTGACAAGTAGCTGCAGGCAGCTTGTGGGCGAAGGGGGCTAGCAAATTTGAGCCTTAAACTAGTGTTAGATAGTGTTCTTTTAATAAGTACGACCTGACCGTCAGAAACAAGGGGCCCTCCTTGTACTAGTTCATGCTCGGACTAGTACTAGCAAACTCTTGCTGTTCTTCCGTACCCTCAAGAGTTCCAAATTTTTATTTCTACTACAAGGTTTTGATAACCTATAACTTGTTATCAGAAGCTGCATATAAGCTTAAATAATAAACATGGCCAACAATATGATTTTTTTCAAATTATATAATAAAATGTTTGCATACATTAGGGCCCTCATGTGATAGTTTTCGCTGTTCTCACCACATAATGTTGCTGTGATATCTGAGGTGGTGACATGACATTCTCATAATGGTGGCACAACATTCACATGACATATGGATGCAAATTTTTTTCAGGTCATTGCCATGTGAATGTCACAATGCCACGTTAGTGCAATGCATTACTGTACTTTGTCACATCAACATTAATGAATGTCTCTTTGAATATATTCAATAAAAGGGTATATTAAGTAAACTTTAGGGTGGCTTCTGTGCAAGGATGCAATGAACAATATGTGACACCAGTAATTATGCATTTATATTATTTAAACTTTGTTAGAGTTCATTTCAGAAAGAGGGAAAAAATGGTCTTTTTAATATGCTGATGGTTATTCTCAAATGCTAGTTTGATGGAAACTAATCTTAGGGTTAGGGGCATATAGGATTGTATAGAATAGATCTAGGGCATTCATAAATTCAAACTAGATATCAGAATCTTGGAGTATGTATGATATATAACCTTGATCAGGAATATACAATTTTCTTGATGCATTTGTTATTATTTCCGAAATTTTGTTGAGCTTTTAACTTTCTTGTATCTGTTTGTAACTGAAATATGTATAACTGCCTTACGGTAAAATTCTAGGATGAAAATTTGTTGGCTATGATAAACGACAAATTAGTGTTGGTCTATCGGAAACTAGTTGTAAGGAACTTGTAGATGCATGTGTATGAAAAATTTAAAACATAATTCTTAACGAATAGAAAATATTATTCATTTTCTAATAAATATAAGAAATAGAAGTATTTATACTTCAAATCCATTATCATTCCATAAAAATACTTCCCTCTCGATAAACCAATTTGTAACATATTGGTGGCGTATCATGGTGTCCGTGTCCCGTATCCGTGCTTCTTAGAGTATGCCTTCTTGTCACTTTGAAAAATTTCACTTGAGGATAGAGACACTTCCAAATCAATCAGAGTAAATTAAACATTGTTTTTTATATAACAAAATTCAAAAGACAAATGTATTATATACCGTGCATGAATCATGATTTAGAATATCAGTTGCATTGTTACATACCGACTGATTCAACCAAGCACCATCATATCATTTGGTACTGAATGGTATTCAGTTATTTTTTCTTTTCTTATTAATAGTTTAGTGATGCTGAGAAGCAGATGTTAGTAGACTTCCTGTTTGGGTAACTGCCAAGATGTTGAGACCAAGGTTTTGAATACCGATCCGTATCGATACACTGAGCTCTGCTCGGTACGGTACGTATCGGTATATACCGATGGTACGCTAGGGCGTACCGATGATACACCCTAAAACCTTAAAAATACCTTCACCTACCACGTCAGAGCGTATCGATTGGTATACCTCGGTAATGGTCGAAATTCGGGGCGATACCGGTCGGTACACCACGGTATCGATCAAAACATTGGTACTGCCCAGTAGAGGATGGTCTGTGTATTGATATCCTCTCAGACCGGTACGTATCTCCCGTACCGGGTGGTACATATCGAAATTTAGAACCCTGGTTGAGACTGATATTAGATAGGTGTTTAAAAACTTTGGTGTGTTTACATGGTTGTTTCATGATCTATTATGTGTTTTTGTACATGGGATTATGCTGATGAAGAAGATTTCAAGATCAAATATGACATTGGTTATTGTTTCGATTATGATCATGATTAGTATCACATTCTAATAAGATTGGATCTAGTTGGTCTAGTACATTGATTGCCTAGTGTGGTCGAGCGATGGCAAGCTCCAAACTAGGCAGAGAATTTTCTTCATTGTGATTGAAGGTCAAAATTCATTGTTAGATGTGACATAACTTTAACATATATAACATATAAAAATAAATCAGAGCAGTAGCAATGGCTTAACCAGTATATAAATAACTTCATTTATCATAACAAATGACATCTAAAATTGAGATCGTTGTATTTGATTTAATTATGAATTTATTTGTGTTGCTAAGGTCATCAAATTATAAATTGATCCAAATCTAGATCTAAGAAGTTTGTCTCAAAGCCCCTATTATGATTTAATCCATGGATAATCCAACGAAGAGCATTATATTACAACCTAAAAAGACAATGATAGCTTGTGGGTCCCATTCATATGCTCATTGCAACTCATTTCAAATAAACATATGTTGGATTTGCTGTTTAAAGGCATCATATAAGTTAGTGTAGGAGTAAATGACTTGATTTAAACGCAAGCTTTGACTTCTATTTCACATTGAAAATCACTATTATTGAGGCATAGAATTTAGTATATAGGGAAAAGGGTATGATAAAAATTGCAAATGCTTGACAATAAAATTTTGACATCCCTATTTTCTCATTTAGGAGCTTATTTGATTGTCATATTTTCATTGGCCAGACCTAATTCAGAGTGACTGACTGCCTA
Source organism: Musa balbisiana (assembly GCA_004837865.1). Lineage (NCBI taxonomy): Eukaryota > Viridiplantae > Streptophyta > Magnoliopsida > Zingiberales > Musaceae > Musa > Musa balbisiana. The sequence goes on along the minus strand of CM017192.1, from coordinate 2,134,930 downwards.
GTCGATTATAAGAAATTATATATTTGTTTTGGTACTGGATGTTAAGTTTTATATAACTTATGCGCTTTTTCTAACTTCTTTTGGTGTCAACCATTAATCATTTTAAGAGAGGTGTTTTGCTTGTTTGATGGTCCTTATCATAAAGAGCATAATATAGTTCTCTTTATCTTATCAATCTATTGTATACCTACCCTAAAAAAGAATTTTATCCTTTTCTTGTATTTACCTCCACACATATTGTTTTATTCTTTTTATTTTCAGCATTTCTAGTTAGGTCTTTTGAGTTGTGTTGATGTAAACATCAAATTTTGCAAGTGAATTGGCATGCATTTTGGAACAGTCATTTACCAATTCATTTTTTGTTTCTCAAGGAAAATCGAATCTGTATATCAATGGAATTGGTAACTGCTGTTTTAGGAGACCATGGGCAACGACCTCTCGATGATTATGGTACAAAAATTTCCTTTGCCTTAGCTAATTAGAGCATCAGAGTTTCTTTGATTGCATTATGTGTTTTCATGGTCAATAGTTTCATAATGACATGAGTATAGCTATACTTAACAAAAAAATTGTGCAGAATCCACTTACTCTGTCAAACTTATTACAGTTGGTTCCTTTCTATGCGCTTTCCTTCCTAACTATGGTCTATTGTCTTTTTTCCTATATCCTCTTACTCTTTTTTACTAGAATTTTTATGTAAGTCTAAGTCTAACTAATGATTAGTTTGACCTACCCCAAATTTGGTTAGGAAAATGAAAGTAAAATATATAGTAGTAATTGTAATCTAGGATTGCCTTTTCGAGTATCGGACCGTTATGTATTGATGTACCGACACACAGTATGTTGGTATGTACTGGTGGTTCGACGAGGAAGAAAAAGAGGGAGAAGAGGAAGGGGCGGTGGAGGAATGGAGGAGGAAGAAGGAAGAAGAGGAAAAAGTGGAGGAAGAAGAAGAAATAGGAGGAAAAGAGCAATGACAGCGTTGAAACGGTAGCTTTAAGGAAGCGTCAAAGCAGCAAAGGCGAAGTGGCGTTATCTTATGCGAGAAGAGGGCTTGCATTTGCGAGCCCTAATCTATTTTTTTTTTTTAATTCTGATGTGGGCAGTTTTTTGAATTTTTTTATTAATTTAACTAGTTTGCCCGAAATGGGGTGGTCCATGTATTGGCTCACGCCAGACCGTACCATTTTGGTCAGTACAGAAAACATTGGCTGTAGAAGCATGTATCTTGCTTCATTGACTTTGTAGAGGAAGACCATGTAGTCCTTGCAAAATTTTTTTGAGAGTTTCTTGTTTTCGAACATTTGGATGCATTAGTACTACAAAGTATTGGCATCACCCTTTTTTTATTGTGACAAGAAATGATACTTCAAATACAATACTGGGTCAAAGTTAACTAATCCTCTATCGGCCATAAATTGGGTTCAATAGACTTAGGGTGAAGTGGTGAACCATATAAGGACAGAAGTAAAACTATCATAGTTCTTGTGTTGTAATATTGATTTGAACAGTAAACAATCTAGATAAGGACAGAAGTAAAACTATCATAGTTCTTTTGTTGTTATATTGATTTGAACAGTAAACAATCTTTAAAGATGGCTGCTGGTCTTGGGTGAGTCTCGAGGCAGCAGAGGCAATAGGAGAGGTTATTGGCAACCTGAAAAAGGTTGAGGTAGGTTTATAGTTTGAACTTTGAATCAATTGACTGATTCAGTCTTGCAATAATATAGTTCTATGTTTGTTTTCAGCTCAAGAATGAGAGAATGAAGTTAGATAAGCTCATTGCATTCTAATGTAGCAATTTTGTTTGAGAATTTACATTTTTTGCTCTTGTGTTGAGTTTCAGAACAACATTTGGCAATTTGGCATGTATCTTTTCACCAGCTAACCAGAACCTCGTGTTGAAGGAACTTAAATCTTTGGAAAATATGTTGTTTGTTCCCTGATTAATTACAGAGCCTATGGTTTGCTGACATATTGAACTACGTCCGATTTGCTTCAATTTATGGAAAAGTAGAAATGAAATCAGTGAACAATTTGAGGATTTTTAGAGACCAACAAGGATAAACTTTACCAAAGAAGCTAAACCATACTGAAAGTCATGGTTTGGGTTCAGCTTCAAGAGATTCAGGCCTAGTCTAAAGTAAGTCTGACCACATACTGTGCTTTTAGTTTAGCTTTGTCTGAGGTCTGGACTTGTGAATTGTGCTGCAAAATTCTTCCATTGGTTTACCAAGGCAGTGATTATTTATTTTATATTGGAGGTGGGAATTTACAGTATCTGGTTTTATCAATCGAAAATGCTTAGAATAGTACTTGTTATCTTAAATTTCTTATTTGTTGGTTGTTTAGATTAGGCTGGTGAGAAAATTTTGTTCATGTTTTTGAGCCCTGGTACTCGACTGTCCATGGAAATTAAGGGTCATACACTGAAGTATTCCTGTCTATGACCTTATGACATATGCTATGGTTGCAGTATGTGTTTTCTTGCTCATACTACATACTCCGAAGTCTGATATTGTTTTTTGTCTCTTTATTCTCTCATTACATTTTTCTTGCTTGCTTAGGAGCTCCTCTCTGTTACTTTTTTCTTTGACTTGTTTCATGTTTGCATCTTTTTTTTAAATACTTTTTCCTTGGTTAGTTAGATAGTGATACTGACTTCAAGTTGTTGTGATTTGTTCAGAATCAGTTGTATTGTCATTCTTTCTGATGTTTTAATTATTTTAATATAGTTGCTTCGTTACTGGTAATTTGCCTGGAACCCCCAAAGGCTTTTTCCTTGTATTTGTATCTTTTTGTTTCCATTTCTTTTAACTTCTTTTTTTTTTGTTGTACCTCATGATGTTATTCTTTATATCCTTAATATTATAATTTTCCCAAGAAGTTCTGGCTATTGTTATGACGTTCTGATGTATTGTTCACATTTTTGACAGTTGTGGTCACAGCTGTAACAGATTTGGGCCATGGCAAGCCAAAATTCTACTCTACTCCTGAATTAATTGCATTCTGCCGGAAATGGCGTCTCCCCACAAATCATGTTTGGTTGTTCTCAACAAGGTGGAGTTTGGTCATTTATTATACTACCTGATAGTGTTAAAAATAAAATTTCTGCTTTGTTTATAACAAATGGACTAAGTGCAAATAGATATTCCTTCACTGATGAGTTTGCTTTTGGGAGCTGGTAAAATGAGACCGTGCATCTGACATGAAGAAGGGTGGCATTGTACTTTAAACGCCAGCTACTTGATTAAATTTTCTTTTAAAATGAATATCTATATTTATTCAATCAGTGTAGATCTAGATAAATTCAAATCTAAACAAAAAGCGAAAAAACATGTTGAAGTATTGACATAATGTAGTCCAAGGATTTAAATATTAACTGCTTCTGCCGGTGCAAACTAGTATTTACTGATCCAATCAAGTATTGGTTTCAGAAAATATTGCTCGATATTGGTACAACACAATTTGTTTTTTTTATATTTAATGATATTGGATGTTATAGATTGGTATGCCACTCATTATACTAGTATCATATTGGTCTTATGATTAGCAAAACCGGTGTTGTATCTGGCATTGGCTTCCCTTTGGCTGCTGAAACTCTGTTGGTTGTGCAGCCATTTTTAACCCAAAGTGGTCTTTGATGATTAATATGACAAATTGTCCAAGGGATCTTGGATGTCAAATTTTAATATTTTGATAACAACATAGATCCTGAGGTTTATCATATTGTGCAAGGGAAACACCTTGTTTTCCTTACAGTGATTATTTGCTTCTTTGCCAACTTATTCCGGTATTTTCTAGACCAAGGCGTATGCTAAAATGGAGAGTTTGTATGGGTTAAACAATTCCAAATGTTCTCTTTGTCTTTTTCTTGTTTAGCTTTTTAGTGGTGTGGGTTGTCGGTTTTAATACACTTGTTTGTGGTGCAGGCCATTACTGCTCTATTCTGTTCTATCTTCACATCTCTATTTCCTAGTGTTCAAAGTTGTGTAACTTCTTTTAAATCTTTGAACAATCTCTCTTTTATTCTCGACTTTTTTCTTGTTTAGGAAATCTGTCGCATCTTTTTTTGCTGCATATGATGCCTTGTGTGAAGAAGGAACTGCAACGCCTGTGTGTAAGGCTCTCAACGAAGTAGCAGACATATCTGTGCCAGGTAATAATAACTAATTGCTGCAAGATTTACTTTACCTCATGTTAATGTTCTAATTACTAGTGATCCCAAGCTGAAACTTGAAAAGCTTTCATTTCTGGTGTTGGTTAAGTTCTTAACTAGTCTTAACTCATAAGTACTCTTTGTTTCTTTGTATTCCATAAAATTTTGGTCCTGTGCTCCATGATATTTTTTATAGCTGGACATGTTTTTGTTTTTCCTTTTGCAGGGTCAAAAGATCACATAAAGGTGCAAGGCGAGATCCTGGAAGGGTTGGTTGCCCGTGTTGTCAGCTGTGATAGCTCAAAACATATGGAGAAAGTTCTGAAAGACTTCCCTCCGCCAGCATTAGATGGAGGTGAGCTGGGTTCCAAAACTACATCTTTCCCCAGCATTTTGGTCAATGTGCAATCTGTCAGTGCGATTTAGTTATGGAGTTTCTTTGTGTTTGATGCCAAGATGAAAGATAAGCTTAGCGTCATATATATTTAAAGGGGTTAGTTTAAAAGTGACAGAAATAGGAATGAAGAAATCAGTCAGTGAACAGAAGAGGTGAAACCAATCCGAAAAGTTAAAAGATATCAAAGTAAAGCATCCACATTTTGAATCAATCCGCAGAACCTTGACACCTCAGCTACTTCCCCTTTCTTATCCTTTTTCTTTTTAGCTGATATGCAAACAATTTTTTTGGTGGCACACACATGTTGGCTGGTGGTTGGCATGGGATGTGCCATTTGCATGACATGATGCACCATAGGGCTGACCTTCTTGTGTTCTGATAGATAATGAGTCAGAAAAAAGTGACAAGGAAAACAAAGGAGAGAAGAGGAAGGAAAAAGACAAAACTGAAATGTATCATGTTCTCTACATCTTATGTGGTTTCTTGTAGATGTTCATTGGTCCTGCAGTAGCCAGATCTCATACACAAGGGTCATGGCTGAGTTGTCCTGATACCACCTATATATTTTAGGTCTGAGTAGACTGAACCTGTTTGATATAATTCTGTCAACTAGTTTAGGAATTAAATTTATCAGCTTGACAAGAAGGCTTGATACCATTGCATATCATTTCATTTTTTTATTGTTTTATATGGTTATAGTGGTATGTATTGTTATTACTGGCCGGTATACTGAGCCTGATAGATTACTTAAATTGATACTGGACTAATGCTTAAAATCCTTGAGACAAATATTAAGTATTCTAATCTGTTGATACATATCTGTTTAACTGACTAATATTTACTGGGTATGTACTACCCAAGGATAGATATTGAACCATCTTTGTCAGTTTGGCCTGTATGCAATTTATTATTGGTTTTTCTGGTGGTACTGGGTGGTATAGTTCCATATAACACCAGAAAGAAAAATATAAAGTTTGTATCATGATAAAGCTACAGTAGAAATTATGCACTTCCACCTTCACTGTTGGTATTACCCCCTTTTTCTCTTCATAATTTAGTTCTTTCTGATAATAAATGCTGATGCTATTTTCTACTTCCAGCTCTTAAATCTTTCATCTTCGAAAGCAATCTTCTCTCAGAATTATCCAAAATTCTAGGGATGTTAAAACTTGAGGATGTGTGTGGTTATTGGTAATCCAGAGTATGTTCCTCTGGTCTCTATCAACTATCAACTTCTAGCGAGTAATGGCAGAGCCACAGATATAATTCTGGGTCTACATTGTCCATGCAAGTCGGGGACACCAAGATATGATACCCGCATTCTACTTGATCGTCAACCCATACCTTATATTTTTTGAATATTACTCTACAAGTTGACTTGAGGAGACTGTTTCACATTTATGCAATGATAAAAGTGCATGTTGCTGGCTGAGATGATTGGATCTCATTAGTGTGTGAGTGAGAAATTTTGACATTAATAAGTTACTGTATCCTGACTGGATTGTCACTCATCTCATGGATGTCTAATAGATATTTCTAAGAAAGCAATTCTCGGTCGAATTTACTTGATGAACTGACAATAGAATGGTGTTCTTTAAAACACAATTAATGGTTGAATCTGCTGATGATTTGATTGTGCATTGGTCACAAAGAATATCCATGTTTATATCAAAGAAGATAATACCAAGAACTGCAATAGTAGGTCCTAGACCTGGAGCAGTCCATGTCCAGACTGGTACAGGTCCAGTCCATGCCATCATACTGATAAAGGATACACTGGTATGTACCGTGGTACCAGGACAGTTTTGCAATCCTTGGACGATACCTTTTTCATTCCTTTTTTTTTAACTTTATTTTGGATGTCATGTCTGTCTTGTTGATTGTATTTGTCTGTTTGTTTTGGGTGGCAGTTGGACTTGATCTAGGACCAACTTTGCGAGAAGTGTGTGCTGCAAATAGGTCAGATGAGAAGCAGGTAATTCACCTTGATGATGTTTGGACCCTCAGCCTTCCTCTTTTGTCTTTAAAGTTCTTTCATCTTGATGGATGACACTACTCCCTCCCTTTTTATTGTTTAAGGCATTCTTATTTTTGTTTGTTTGTGTACACTGTGCAGCAAGTTAAAGCACTTCTTCAAAATGCTGGCACCTCTATGTGCCCTGACTATGCTGATTGGTTTGGGATTGACGAGTCTGGTGTCCATTCTCGTCAAGCTGATCGATCAGTCCTTTCAAAATTTTTACAAGCTCATCCTACTGACTATGCAACAACAAAGTTGCAGGTATGGTACACCGACTTTCTTGATTATAATTCTACGTGGAGTGTTCAATTTAGTTTAGCCATGAGAGCATGACACATTCGAAACAATTTTGGTATCCTAGCTTATCATTGCTTCATAACAATGAAACTTTGCGTAATTTGTATATTATGTATGTTTCTGTCTGTATGGAGAACACACAATCTAATTCTTGTCTAGAAGCATAGAATTGACGTAGATAGTGCATGATGGTCCATCTCTAGGTCAGAAATTAAGATCTGATTTTTTTTATCTCTTAAACTTCTTATACCATGGAAGACTCTGTAGGCTTTCATGTGCTTGGTCAAGATTGTAGTTCTTTGGAGAATCAGTTTTCGTATCTTTCCAATTGGTTTCACTAGAATTATCTTCACATCTTCCTCTCTTCTCTTCTTTTCCTTTTTGTAAAAATAATAGAGGATTGAAGAGACTCATTGTTATTGAGGCTTTTATGCCCTAAAAAATGATTTCTTGGACCTGGCATGGGTTTTACCATTTTATAACATGCTGGGCTATACCTCCATATGGGGCGGAGTTGGTGCGAAACGTGGCCGCAGTGAGAATGCCAGCCCTCTACATGGTTCTGTTTGCCTAAACCAAAAGTATTAATTTAGATGGTTTTGAGTCAAATACCTGTTGTGAATCATTTTGAAACTTGGATTGGATTATAAATGATCAGTGTAGCTTTATGTTGATGTTCACAATTTTGATATTTAACTTCCCGAGTGCTAGCTCGTTGCAAATTTTTTTATTTTACAAAGAGGACTTATGACAACCATTTGACAAGAATTTTTAACTTCAGATAGCCATAAGTTGCACAAGTAATAGGGGGCGGAAGGAACCATGATAGTAATAGGAAAGCATGATTGTATACTTCAAATTTTTATCCATTAAAAGATTAGAATCTTTAAGAACAATCAACCTGCTTGTAGAGTCAACTCGTTACCATATTATTAATTATTATCTTCCAATATATCTATGAAATTCCCCATAATTAAGGTTTACGAGCTTGAGTTTTAGTTGAAACCCTGATTTGATTCACACTTGTCCGACCTACTAAGTTTCACTTCCCAATATGGTATATTTATGTAGTAGATCTTATTGAAAGGTGATTGAGAATAAGTCTTTTTGTGTTTTATAGAACAACGAAATACAAGAGAGCATCAGTTTCACTTGTCAAGGCTTTCTCCAATTTAAGCACAAAAGGTCTTCTCAAATCCCCAAGAAGATAAAAAAAAGGAGGAAATTAACCTAAAATTTGCATTACAAAAAGAAGATAACTAGAGTAATAATCGTAACTTAGTGTTTTATCACCACTACAAGTTTTACTCTACTAGAGGCTGTCTAGAGATTTTTTTTATTTAATCTTGTCAGCCCCCAAAAACCTATCAAAAGAGACCTCTAGAACTCTCCGTATATTACTCCTAGTTGCTAGACAACTTGCATAGTCTACACTATTAGCATCATGGTTTTCAATTTCGTCTACCAACTCGTCCTTGTCAATGGTCGGGTCGATAGTAGTCCGTTCTGATGTATTAGAGGGGGAAGAGGTATTGACGATGAAAAAGAAGACGATGAGGTGGTGGAGTACTGATTCGATGAGGGGTTATTTTAGGGTTTTTAATGGGTAGAAACTAAAAATGGAACTGAGTATCCTGCCAGGTCTAGAGTAAACCATGTTTGGCAAGTGGACTGTCCATGGTCTTTGTTCTGGTACGCGTACCCGTATGTACCAAGCAGTATGTATCGGTTTGCCTGATTTGTTGAAATATGTTCAGAGTGTTGGGATGATATGATGCCAATTAGACTTTAAATCAGATTCTAGATATTTCCTTGAATATTACTGAAAAAATGTTGACAATTTCTTTCCCAAATTAGATGGAAAATTGAAAATTTCAAACCAATTATAAAACATGGCTAGAAAGTTATGTACCTCCTTTTCCCTAACTTAACTTGGAATGAGCTGATGATTGCTTCATATTACTTTCCCAGCCCTTATATCTACCTCGTATGTGAAAACGATAGTTCAGGGCCATGCTATTAGATTATATCCTTCGTCATTGTCTTTGCCTTTTTCTTATCGAGTGATTGAGGGATAATATGGTTTCCATTGTAGTGAATAAATTGTCATGTCGATCTTCAGAATGTGGGCAAGGTGTGAAATGAATCTTCAGAAGTTGTTGCACAGGATGAGATAGTGGATCTCTTGGTCAAATCGAGCTTTAATTGCATTGGAACTGGTAGCATGGGTGCCTCACTACTTGCATGATCGGATAAATACGTGTTTGATAGTTTATTGGCCTCTTGGATGATGCCAACTGCTGTCAAAAGTGCTTGTAATGAGAGGAGTGGACAGCAGCAGTGGGAGAAGTTGCATCAGCACGGAGGAGAGGTGGAGCCTAGAGGGAAGATTAAAGAGAGGGTGACAGGGAACCTGCATAGAAAGGGGAGAAAGAAGTGAGGGGAAAGAGGGAAGAGAAAACAGAAGGGAGAGAACAGAGGAGGAGATGTACTAGACACAGAGGAGATGCAGCTGATGGAAAGTTTGCTGTAAAGATCCCATGGTAACATGCAGGTGTTCGCTGTGGCTTTTTTTACTAATTGGCCTATGTGGTCGAACCAGGGAGCCACTTGTGTAGACAGCACCTAGTTGAAGGTGCCTCCACCAGGCCCCATCGAGGCGCTTAGGCTTCACTTAAATGCCTTATGATATCAGCAGGATGGCCTAAAAATGGTAAATTGCTGCTGGTCCGAGGCTTCATAGTAAAGATTGAAATTTTGTACCGTACCGATGTATCGAGCTTTGCTCGGTACGATATGGTACGGGAGTACCGAGCGGTACATATATATATAATATAATATAATATAAAAAATTAAAAAAGGAGGCTTAAGTTGCCTCGATGATGTCACCTCCTCTTCTCGTCACCTTAGATGAGGAGAAAAACACAATCTCCTTCATCTCCTCATCTGCGGTGTTTGGTGAAGAAGGCGGCGAAGACGTCAAAGGTCGCAGACGTCTCCGGCCTTCAGCGAAGAAGAAGGCGTAGAATCGCAGACCAGGCGATGAAGGAGACCGCCTCTTTCGATGCTTTAGTCGTCGCTTGGCCGTTACCTCCTGGATCGGGTCGTCGAGGGAGGGCGGCGTCGGATTAGGACGCGTTGAGGTTCTCTCTATTCTCCCTCTGCTTCTCCTTCTTTGAATGCTCTCTCTTTCTTCTTCCTTCTCCCTCGACATTGCTTCTTCCCTCGCCGCAGCCAGGCTCATGCCGCACGATAGTGGTTGTGCGGTCACAATCGAAATCGACCTTTATTGCCCGATACAGTCCTGTATTGTCTGATACGAGGCTATATCAAGCGTTCCGCCTGGTAGCGAGTGGTCCGCGTATCGGTCTGCTGGCGGACCAGTACGTATCGCCCAGTACGAGCGGTATCATTCGAAATTTAGAACCTTGCTTCATAGTGTGATTCTAGAGCAAGCTGTTGACTACTCCATGCCAATGTAGAGGGTTGTCGAGAATTCTAAAATTTCTTTCAAGGTCCAGAGGCGATGGTAGAATGTGTTGAAGATGCCATACAATTGTTGACCCTTGAGAATGTATCTTGGAATCCTCACATTCTTACATTTTGTTCTTACCGCACATGACTTGCACTCGCAGCATTAAGATTTGTCTCTGGTATGAAATAGTGGTGAATCTCCACCAGTGATTTTGCACAATTAAGATGCAATTTGTCACGGCAGTTGGTGATGTCAGAAGACATGGTAAATTGCCTTACTTTAATACCAGTTGATAGTATATGATCTTTCTATCATGGCTTTCTCCATTTCAAGATCGGCCTGCCTCTGAGTGAGAAAAAACAAGAGATATGTAACTTATATGAATATTTAAGTGCGTCAATGAAAAACCTGTCTCATAACCATTTATGTTTTATCCAGAGGGCTTGGGAGGAAACTTTTTCCTTTTTTTGGTAATCGTATCATTCCTCCAATCATTTAAAGAGATTACTACTATAAATACATCCTCATAATCAAACAACTTGCTCTAACTATATTAAGGCCCCCAGACACAAATAGACTTAGAATTGCACTCTAGATTCCCTGAAATATCACAATAATAATAACAAAAGTACTTTCAGAAGTAACTGTAAAATAATAAAGTCCTATTACTCCTACGACTTTCTGAGAGAGCTTGATAATAGTACTACTTTCTCACTCAATTAAGAATGACTTGAGAAGGCCACAATTGTTTCATCGATGGGTCAAAATCCTTTGAAAGTAATTTGTATGTTCTCCCTTTACTCAATTTTCTAGATTGGATTTGCATGCATGATTCTAGTGATCATGTTGACGTTGAAAGCAACTTAGTGAATACTGATAGGCTTTTTCATTGTTCATCTCTAGTTGCATCGGCTCTGGTTGAATTAGATTCTGCCTACTTTTACTTATACAAGCATGCTAAGTAGTAAGTAATGACCATGCAGTATCAATTTGAAGAAAATAAATTGAACCAAAACAGAGGACTTTTGTCTTGCCTCAGGCATTGAGAGTGGGGTCTGGGTTGGGCCTTGTTTCTTTTTTCTTTATTTTTGGCATTTCATTGGCCATGATAGATGCTTTTATAGTTTTTTTTGTACCTGTAGTTGAAGGTAGGGTTTGGATTTGGATGTTCTGTTTTTTTCCTTTTTCTCCATTTCGTTGGCCATTATAGATGCTCTAAAGGAATTATCCCTTTATTTCATAAGGCATCTGGTAGATTGTGAAGTTCCTACAGTTGGCTTTAGAAACAGTTCAATTTATGCAGTTCTGCTTATAATAAGCGTTTTGTGGTGGATGGTCAGTTGTTTTAATAATTTTATTTTTTTAAAGGCCCTAGTAGCTTGTTGTCTCTAGTCTTTATTCATGATTCTATATTAAATTTGCAACAGGAGATGATACGGTTAATTAGACAAAGGCATTTTCCTGCTGCTTTTAAGTGCTACTACAACTTCCACAAAGTCAACTCCTTATCAAGTGACAATATCCACTATAAGATGGTTATCCATATCCACAGTGATTCTGTTTTCCGAAGATATCAGCAAGAGATGAGGTACACATTGCTTATCTCCCAAGATTATTTAACCTTTTCTCTTCAAATGTGTACAACTTAGTTGTAAACATCCATGTATTTTGAACTATAAATGCTTCTTTAATCTTCCAGGAGAAACCAAGGATTGTGGCCATTATACAGGGGTATTGGACGTCTTTCCATAAGTGTCTTTTTCCTGTTTTTCTATGTTCAATTTCTTCATTATCTATTGAAATCAAACACTGTAGACCTAGTTTCCTGTCATGGTTCTTATACGAGCTGCTGTATTTCTTCTTTTGATGTTAGGTTTCTTTGTCGATGTTAACTTGTTCAAAGTTAACAAAGAAAGAGCTACTGATTTAGCAAAAGACAGTAATTCTTTACTGAAGAATATTAATGGCAACCTCGAGGCCAGTTCATTAGTGGCAGATGGTCTTGCAGATGAGGATGCAAATCTGATGATCAAATTAAAATTTCTGACATACAAGGTATGATTTCTTTCTTTTGTGATATGAAGCACATGAGCATTATGACACAGTTGTTACTGTTAGCAGAGACCTTTCTATAACATACAGTAGTTACAATAGGAATTTAGTATTTCTGTTTCTCTGGCTATCATGTAATCTGGAATCTGGATATATTTTTATTATTAACAAAGTCTTTGCAATGCCAACCAATACCTGTTAACTTCTGGAAAAAGTTTCTCTGAGCATGCTTGTTTTCTTTTGGGTACTATTTTTGTTTGTTATTATGTGCAGTTAAGGACGTTCTTGATCCGAAATGGTTTATCTATACTTTTCAAGGATGGTCCGTCGGCCTATAAAACTTACTATTTGAGGCAAGCATCCACTTCTTTATTCTAAACAAAATCGTGGAATATGTAAATTATGTTTTTGTAAGTATTAAGGTTCTTTTAAAACATCTTTGAATATTTAGGAGACAACGTCATTACAAAGATCACATTCTAGTTGTGACATTATCATGCATTCCAGTATCATTCTGCTTCTTTTTTTTGTTTGGTCATTTTGTCTATCTTATTATTCTACATTTTATCCAATAAAAAACCAATACTTTTTAAATATTAGTTGTCTGCATCTTCATCTAGCTAAGATTAACTTCGTTGGTAAAACCCCCAAGATGGACGTCCAACTTAAACTTAGTCTCATTTATTTTCAGTAATGGTGCCCATACAAGTAAATGAAAAAACTATGGTCTCTGACTATTTTCGATGAAGCTACTGAAGCTTTGACACTCTACGGTAACTATATGTTGGACTTTTGTAGGAATATATAAGCAAATGGCATGAGTGGATAAGTCAGCATTGTTTGGACTATCAATTTGGTAGTTACAAGACTTCATAGATTTGTATGATATTGAAGCCAGGAAAGAGTTTAGCAAATTGTTACTTGAAATGTTATCTTTTTTTTTCTTTAGGAACAGGGCATCTGAAAATCATTTAAATACAGAAAGTAGTGGAAGAAATTTACAGATTTGTATATGTTGAAGAAATTTACATGCATGGTCCGCTAAGGTGAACAAACCATGAAGTCTTTATTTTCTGGTTTCTATTCAAATGTCCTAAATGAACCAAGATAGGTACAATACTAGATGTATTTGATAATTATGATAATCAGAGCTGTAAATTGCAAGCAATTTATTCAGTAATGTGGATAAAGTTCCACTACATTTTTTTTCAGGAGGATTGACCTCCAGTTAGTAGGTCAAGTACATTGGTGGATGCAAATGTCAATCCAGTATCCAGTGCTGTGCATTAAACAAAAACTAAATGGTGCTTATGGAGATTGGACATTTAAAATGCATCTTTTTGTTCCTCTTTTGCATTAAAATTGTCTCAGCCAAAGCTTAATGGTGTGTATTTCTGATTTCAGTGTTCTTTTATTGTGTCTCATCTGATAGGATAAAGGCCTGGAATCCTCCCATTGAGTTCTAACTTTGCTGTTATCTGTATGTACTAGGTAAAACATAATTGAAAGAATAACTAAGATACCAAAAGTTAATTCTATTTTCTTGAGCTCCTGTATTTGCCTGTGCTGACATTATTAGTGCTAGATGATCCAATGACTGATTTTCAGTCATTGTTCCCTGGATTTTGTATGCATCCTGAACATCCTGGACACATACTATATGTGCCTAGGATTCTGTGCTGCCACCGATGAAAAAGAATAAGATGAGAGGAGAAGAAGAATAAGAGGCAGAGAGGAAGCAGGCCACTTTATTGCTGCTCTGCTGCCCTGTGTCAGTCACTTGACAAACCTTAAAGCAAAGAGAGAGAGAGAGAGGCATCTCACCCAAATGTTTAAACCAAGGTTCTTAACTTCATACCGCACCAGTTTTTCGAGGTTTGCTCGATACAGTATGGTACACGCATACCGAGTGGCACGTCAGGGTGTACCGCTCAATATATATATATATATATATTATAATATAAAAATATAAAAATATATATATATAAATATAAAAAATAAAAAAGGAGGCGTATGTTGCCTCCTTTTTTTTCTCCTTGTTGCGTCAGACACTGTCCTCGTTGCGTCAGATGAGGAGGCGTATGCGGTCTTCTCCTCATCTGAATCGTTCGACGAAGATGTCGAAGGCCGTAGATGTCTCTGACCTTCGACGAAGGTTGTAGGCGTCTCCGGCCTTCGATAAAGAACGCAGCGAAGAAGTCGAGCCGTCACCTCTCTATTACCTCTTGGATCGGGATTGTCGAGAGAGGGCGGCGTCAGATCAAGAAGCGTCGAAGTTCTCTCAATTCTCCCTCTTCTTCGAGCACCTTCTCCCTCGACGCTTTTTCTTCCCTCGTTGCAGCCAGGCTGATACCGCCCGATTATGGGCGGCGATGGTCGAAATCGATCATTATCGATATTTCGATTGTTACTACTGGATACAGCCCCGTATCATCCGATACGGGGCTAGATCAACGATACTGCCCGGTAGTGACCGGTCGGCCCAGTAGACCGATACGTATCGGGTGGTATCATTCGAAATTAAAATCTCTGAATATAATTATTAGAACAATAAAATGAGTGTCATACTAAACAATACTAATTTACTTTGTCCACTTCCAGTACTTGTTTGGACTATAAATACTGTTGGTTATGCATTTATTTGATCAGCATTTTAAACCATGATCTTATTCATGCTTCCATGCCCCATGCCCCATGCCCAATGCTGGAAGAGTGAAGGTCCTTCAAACCACTTAGTAAATGCTGTAAGCCTGTAACTCAATTAACCTTTAGGTGTTGGTTCTTTATTTCTTTTGGTTTACTTAGTCAGTTAATGCTGTAATTTTCATGTTTGATCAATATTATTTATACATATTCTTCATATTTTGGAGAAAGCATTTGCTTATATGTTAATCTTGCTGACATGTTTTGTTCTTTTTTTTTTTTCCAAATGACATATCATTAACACATTTGGAGCATCTTCTGAATCTATGTTCACTATAAAAACAGTGTCCTTTTGTTTGATTTGATAGGCAGATGAAAATATGGGGAACATCAGCTGGCAAGCAGCGAGAGCTTAGCAAAATGTTGGACGAATGGTATTAGGATTTCCTTGATAGTCAAATTTTTGTTGCTTATATCTAGCTGGATTTTATGATCTTGATATTCAAATTAGCATTCCCCATATGTGCATTGATTGAACTGTTACCATTATCAGGGCTGTTTATATACGAAGGAAGTATGGAAACAAACAGTTGTCGACATCAACTTACCTTAGTGAGGCAGAGCCCTTCCTGGAGCAATATGCTACTCGAAGTCCACAAAACCAGGTATTGGTTGGAGCGGCAGGCAACTTGGTTAGGACTGAGAATTTATTGGCTATAATAGAGGCAGGTAGAGATGAAGAAGGTGACATTCATCATGATGTGGAAGCACCTTCAAGTCCCACTCATGCAGCCAAGGATACAGTTCTGAAAGATGAGGGTCTTATTGTATTCTTTCCAGGTATATCTTTTACATCTGGTTGTGCCAACCTCCTTTCTGTAGTAAAAGCATTTCTGCAACTATTTCTGGAGGAATTTGATCATTCATATGCATTTTATTGGCAGACTATTTTAGTTCAACTGTCATCAACATAGTGGCTGAATAGTTACGAAACAAGCTTAATGCATCTTGTAAAACAATTAGATAATGTTAGCTGGAGGAAAAAGAACAATTGCTATGTCAGTGATATTACTTAAAGGCCTCTTTATTAAAATGCAAAATTCTTCTAAGTGGTTAGACTGGTCTAGGAAGTGATGTTCTAATTTTTTGTAGAGAGTAGATTTAGGACATTACGGTTGGTTGAGATTACAAGGTAAGCAATTAAAGTCAAATGAGACATCAGACTTCTTCTGCTGTTTCTTCTCAGGCATGATGTTTCCTGTACCATACTAATAGCTTGCTTTCTTTTTGTTGCCTTTTCAAGAATCTCTATCATTTCATTAATGATTCTGATAAGTTTATTCCACCTTATTATTTTTGTTTCTACCTTATCAGGTATACCAGGCTGTGCTAAGTCTGCTCTATGCAAAGAAATACTGAATGCTCCTGGTGGCCTTGGCGATAACCGCCCTGTGCACAGCTTGATGGGTGATCTTATAAAAGGTCTGTGAATATTCATAAGGCTTAGATTTATGATGAATATTATGCAGTGATATATTACTGTTCATGATTTTTAATATATTTATTGAGCAGGAAAATACATGTCCTGGTTATTTCACCAAATGGTATTGCTCTATCATGTTTTAAATAGTTGGCACACTGTTCTAATTAGATAGTTATCTAGGTTCTGGACAGCTGGTACATAAGATTGCACTGCCCATGATCTCTGTATACACGTGCACAATTTGTGATTGTTCTGTTCTGCATTTCCAAAAGCTTGATACAATGCAGTGATGCCTACTATGCCCTTCCAGCCAGTACAACAAGTTTTGGTTATGGGATCAGCCAGACAAACATTTAAAATATGTAAATTTATACTTTTTGATGACTTCGTACGTGTTTGGCACATTTTAAAATTTTGTTTTCCTCAGTTGGGTACTCTTTGGTGTGGAGAATTTCGAATCATGGATTGAGAACTTAGTTGGTCCATTCAGTCAAAGATTAAGATTTTAGTGAACTTATTTAACTAATGACTAAAATCTCAATCCAATGTTGCTGCAGTTACTCTCATGGACTGGTACAGTATCATTATGCACCTATGTAGCACATCAAAACAGGTTGTTGACTGGTAAGAGCCTAACTGTCAGACCTATTTACTCCCTCTTGGTTTTAAATAAAAACTAAGTTTTTTTCTCCATAATGAATCAAAATTTGTTTTCAGGATTATAGATAAATCATATATCTAGAAAAAATGTGTAAGAATGATTGCAAAGGGTGCTGGAATAAGTATATGCCAAGTAAAAGTCAAAATTATAAATGTCATACGAGTAGCTAGATTACCAAAAATCTTAACTCTTTGGAACTTGTTGCGGGACATAGTCCCCAACATTAGATAGTTGTAGATTAAAATTATAGGTTTATGAAATTGATGACTGATAATGCTCCTTCGTCATCTAAAATTGTGTCACACATGAAGTAAATTAAAAATAGCTGCATATAGGGAGTATGGTCAAGGTACTATTCACTATTGGGTTTATTGTTTTGAGCCCAAGAATGGGACTATTATGGTTATTTCCCCTGCGTGCGATGTCGCACAACCAAAAATATTTCTGAGTTTTAGAAGGCAAAAAGAAAAACACACACTTGCAAGAAAACAATATGGGGCTGACATTACGACTTTATGCACTGTACAAGCTGCCTATGAGATAAATACTCATCGATAGTCAACTGTAACACAACATTGAATAGTCAACTGAGCATCATCATGCATCAAACAGCTTGGTTGTATCACTGCATGATATTCTCCTACTTATTCCTTCGATGCCCTCGACAAAGCCTTTTTAAATGCCGCAACTTGATCATCTCATTTTGCAACGTGCTTCTTATCTTCTACTAATGAGTCGATTTTAATCCTCCCACTTTGTTCCAACTTGCCGCTGAACATGTTCAGTTGAGGAGTTGGCAGAGTTGGTTTGCTCCTTATTGAATCCCTTGGATTTGTTGGTCGATAATTGAAGAACCTTCATGCTTGCAATCAATCCTTTTTGAGGTGTCAACCTACAAGAGATTGAATGCTGCTGGTTAGAGCTTTGCCAATACCATATCATAGAACTTCAATAGTCTATGGATTTCTCCCGCGAAATTCTCCCTGACAACTTTGAATCCTTCATCATCTCCTCCAAGTAGGTCTCCACTATTTCCCTTTCTTTAGGTACTGCAATAAGATGATATACTTCCTTTAGTCAATCACCCAAAGGTGAGGAGTGGATGGTTGTCGGGTTCTAAGCACTTCGAAGGGACTTCCCATTGATGCTCCATTGTTTAGTTCATGAGAATTTGGTTAGTTTGATCTGTTACACCCAAATTCCCATTCCTTTCTTTGATAGCTTTGGTCATGCCTTTGGGATCACATCCCATTTATGACAGAAACTGTGCTCTCCCCTCCTGAACATAGTTTGGTTATTGCTCGGAAGACCCATTGATGTGGTACCATGCCCCATTCTTTGATGTTCATGGCCTTCTGTCCGACACTGGTACATCCAAGTTCTTCTTGGGTAGCCGAGTTTGGCCTTGACTTGACGTCTCCACAATGCCTTGCCTCTGCTAACCAATTACAATAGCCAAATTCATGATATCATGACCTAAAGGTAATGAATTCACAAGTTTACAAATTTCATTCAACAACGAATAAGCAAAAGTTTTGAATTTAATGTTCAAAGTTAAAAAATGGCAAATGCGCTGAGTTGGGCTTGAAGGAAAAGGTTGCCAAATTGAGGTACCAACAATATGCTTACCACTAAGTGCACTTGGGTCTAACTGTCGGGTAGAATGCCTAGTATTAATGGTGGGCAAAACTGGTCAGTTCACATATTAATTCATTCAGTGTCTGTCCAGTATATACCAATTTGTATTCTACTGATATGCTTGAAATTTTTGAAAATTTGTTTGGTTGAGGTATTTCAGGTATCACGGCATCTGGTTTGTATTGGCAATTGAAGTATCCAATTGTACCCCACTTGTTTAGCATATGTTTCTTAAATTTACAATACATTTGGAGAGAGAATTCTTGTTTTTTATATCTTTGACTGGTGCCATTAATAGTAACATCCAATGTGTTTGGGGAGAATATCTTCCTTTTTTTCTTTCATCTGAAATTTTGATCCATCTAATTTGTTCTCCTGTTCATGGAAATAGTTATTTCTGGAATCTATTATTGGTGAATAAATTAAAGAACTAAATAACAACATACACAATGTTTCTTTCTTATGGATAGATATTTTAAAATATTTTGTTGATTTGAGAGTTTATCTGATGACCAGGAGCATGACATATTCAATAACAAGATTGATATGACCAAAAGGAATACATTCTCATAGATGTTTAGCAGATTAGGTATAGAAGAGGATTATAGACTTGTGATGGGCTACCTATTTATGAAGGATGTTTTTGCAACTATCGGTAGATTATCTTGCGAGCAGTACTGTTTAATGGTGTGAGGGTGTGCTGACAGCATTCCCGGCTAGCATAATCTAAAAACTGGCCTAGCCATATGTTTTTACGTCTTCCATGGGTCAGTATAATGCATCTCAATACCTTTCTAGAATGATACATCTTGATTTGTGGTTATGGACCATGCCAATTTTTGGTACCTTGTATGCAAGTTGTGATGGCAGAGTTGCAGAAGTTGGCAATAGTACCATATGAAACCCTAAATAGGGAAAAAAAGGAGAAAACTGGTTGGTTGCCCGAATAAAATTGTCTCCTTATTTTGGGATTTTTGATGGTTCTACCATTAAGTGGATTCCTCAGCGTTAGTGAGTATACGCCACCGGTCTAGTTTTCATTAATTGGACGTCTCAGCTGATGGTTGATTTTTAAGAACCCAGATCACTTTACCTTGCAACTGCTTCTGTTCAACATCATCAACCAATGAGAGAATTGATACGAGTTCAGGTGCTGAGTGTCATATCCCTCTCTTTCATATAGTTGGCTAGGAGAAGCTCTTGATATATGTGAGCTTGTATACCTTTATTAATCGTACATGTAGATGTATATTGTCTTGGGCTGGAACTCCATGTACCGGATCTCATATAGTTTGGACGTTATGACTTGTTTAACTATAAAAATTTTCTTGGCTTGTGAACCAGATCTCCAATCAGTGTAAATGAAACCTTTGTTTGATTTGTGATGTACATGAGGTTTCCTTTTATGATGTGTTTGACAAACATGATAAAGCATATCGTTGCAGGAAGATATTGGCAAAAGGTTGCTGATGAGCGTAAGAAAAGACCCTATGCCATAACTCTTGCTGACAAAAATGCACCGAACGAGGAAGTGTGGAAGCAGGTACGCAAATCTCGTAGTTACTGTTATATACTTCTTTATTGAAGGTTTTTCTTTGTTTGGAAGTAAACTTTAAAGGGTTTGTCCAAATTCCAGATCGAGGATATGTGCCGAAGCACAAAGGCCTCTGCTGTTCCTGTCATACCTGAATCCGAAGGTTTGCTTTGTTGGTTTTTGGCAAGTTAATCTTTTCCTATTTGTTTTTGCATTCTTGACTTTCTGCAACTTTTATGGCCCTTCTGGATGGATAGAAGGGGAGAGAAGAGAAGTAGGTTCTTATATTTGATAAGGAGAGAATTGGAGAGAGAGTAGCTTTCTTTTGTTTGGTTAAAGTTATGAAAGAGGTGTTAAAAATTCTCTCGACACCCTTTTCATATCCTCCAATAGTTGGAGAGATTTGGAGAGAAGGAAGATATAAAAGTGATCCTTTCTCTTCCTTCTGTTGATCCAGACAAGGTAAGGGAAAGTGGTCTTCTCTTCTTCTTTCTTCTCCTTGCCTATCTTCTTTTTCCTTGCCTCTTTTCTTTCTCTTTGTTATCTCATTAAATTATTATTTAAAGTATGGTTTCAAATGTTGGTTTGACTAATACGAGCCAACAGTAACATAACAAAGGACCAATGTTGGATCATATGGCTCTATGCCAGTTGGTATTCACTTTTTAACATTTTTTAATGATACCAGACAGTACAGTTTGATATATTGCCCAATATACTAGTGCCATATCAGTTTGAAAATGTGTTGGAATTGGTATCAATTTGGTATTCAAAGTGAAAACCATGATCCAAATAGACCCATAATTAGTATAAGCAATGCCAACAATTTTCTGTTTACCTTTCTTTTATCCGTAGCTAGTCCTAATATTAAATAAAATGTTGAAAGTTTTAAGGTTGCCTATAGATTTGATGCTTCAAATCAAGGTTCGAAATACCGTACCGTATCGACGTTTCGACGTTCGCTCAGTACGGTATGGAATGGTATACCGTGCCTATCTCTTTTTCCTTGCCTCTTTCTTCTCTTTGTTATCTCATTAAATTATTATTTAAAGTATGGTTTCAAATGTTGGTTTGACTAATACGAGCCAACAGTAACAAAGGACCAATGTTGGATCATATGGCTCTATGCCAGTTGGTATTCACTTTTTAACATTTTTTAATGATACCAGACAGTACAGTTTGATATATTGCCCAATATACTAGTGCCATATCAGTTTGAAAATGTGTTGTGTATCAATTTGGTATTCAAAGTGAAAACCATGATCCAAATAGACCCATAATTAGTATAAGCAATGCCAACAATTTTCTGTTTACCTTTCTTTTATCCGTAGCTAGTCCTAATATTAAATAAAATGTTGAAAGTTTTAAGGTTGCCTATAGATTTTGATGCTTCAAATCAAGGTTCGAAATACCGTACCGTATCGACGTTTCGACGTTCGCTCAGTACGGTATGGAATGGTATACCGTTCGGTATATTAATATATATATATATATAAGATTATATATATATATATATTATTTAAAAGCCGACGTTGCATCGCTTCGGCGACGTCGCCTTTTCCTTCCCCACGCAAGGCGACGTCGCCGAGCCTTTTTCTAAAATATTTATATATAAATATAAATAAATATATATTATTTTATTATTATTATTTGTTCCGCCCGGTAGTGGGCGGTCCGCGTACCGGTATATTGTCGGACCGGTATGTACCGCCCATACCGAGCGGTATTATTTGGTATTGCCTACCTTGCTTCAAATAGTAAGCTTTAAACTCCAATTAATGTGAATGATTATACCTATTTTTAAAGTGAAACTGTGTTCTTGTATTACATTTTTACTTTTAATGGAAACATTCTAGATCAGTAGGATTCATTTACATGTTGTTCAAGTTCCTTGATTACATCAGAGAACACCTTGCTTTTGGCTTCAAATTATTTTGAGCATTTGGCTCAATAAGTTGAAATCTCAGGACAATTGGCCCATGTAACCTGCAAACTTGTGAAATGTGCTACATATTTCGCAAAAATTGTGAATATCTCACTTACCCCTTTAAAGCTTGGAAGCTCTACAGGTAGCCTTTTCCATCACCTCTATTCTTGGCTAAACTGGGTGTATATATGATTATTAGCACTAAGGGGCCAAAAGACCATATTACCCTCAAGTGGACACGTCAACACAAACTGGCCATGTCTTGCTAATGTGGTATCTTATTGCCGGTGATGTCTATCCATGTTATAGTGACATGGCTATGCCACCAACACATTAATTAGTTATAATGATGCTAGTCAAAGAGAAAGCTATTGTTTTTGCTGCACAGCCATCCGTCTCAAAGGTTTAACTGAAAGGCATTTGCATTTATTTTGAAAGTTTGCAAGGAAATACTTGATATTTACACTTGATAGGTTATATGAATTATCAAACCCTTGGCTTGTGATGCACGCGCCCCCCTTTAACTTTTAGATACTTGAATTTGTGAATCTAGCATGTTGCTACACCATTGTTATTGAATTAGATGATAAAATCCGACATTCTAATTGCCATGTTTACAAAGTCCTTGCTAGTTTTTTTTTTCCTTTCCTATCAATCGCCTTATTTTTTAGGAAGGATGGTTTCTTCCAAGAAAAGTTTGAGAAACAAAAGAGATTGAGATAACAAAGAATGCTAAGAAACTATAGAGTAATAGTCTTGAGATCTACAAAATTGTCAAGCCTTCAAGGGTCGTGATTTTCTTATCTATAGACTCTCTCCTTTCATTCCTGTCATAAATCATCTAGAGACAATATCAATTAGGAAATTATCTCCTAATTCAACTAGGCTTTTTTTTTTTTTGGTACTAGGTAAAATAGAGTGTCACCTTCTCCATTTAAGATTAGAAGGGTCTTCTAGTGGCATTAGAAGATCCTTTTAGGCAAAAGGGCCAACCGAGAATCAGTCAAGCTTTGACTCCAGCTTTGATTCAGGCCTTGATTTGAGTTTGGTTCAGTCATGTTACCTAGGTTGGGTTGGATATTGGAACCAAGGTTTTTAATTTCAAATGATACCGCCCGGTATAGGCGGTATGTATCGGTCCACCAGCAGACCGATACACGGACCGCCCGCTACCAAGCAGGACCGTCGATTGGGGTTGTTTTCGCTCCGGGCGGTGACCGAGGGAGAAGAAAGAAGATAAGGGTGGTATTAGCCGAGGGAAGAAAGAAAAGGGAGAAGAAGAGGAGAACCTGGAGTTAGCGCTGCTCTCCTTCCTTGTCTGTCGGCAACTTCTCCTCATTCGCGCGGGAAGAAGAATCCTCGACGTCACGGGGAGAAGAGAAGTGATGTTGGCGAAAATGGTTTTTATTTATTTTTATATATATATAAAGGCGACGTTGCCTCATTTTTCTACGACATCGCAGAAAACGATAATATATATATACACACACACACACACCGAGCGGTATATCGAAATGTACTGCTCAGTATACAGTATCGTACCGTACCAATCTCAAAACTCCGATATGGTTCGAAATTTTAATCCTTGATTAGAACCCAGTAGTGGGTCCATGCAGATATTGTGGGGTCAATAATACTAGGGTTGGCACCTTTAGGCTATTTGGTTGTCACTCCCCAAACTTGGAGATGAGAGAATTGGCCAGAAGCCCATTGGCTAGGCTAGTTCAAGTCCAACCATGTCTCTTTGAATCATCTCAACCCATAGTCATCCAAGGTGCTTATACATTTGAGTCATGTGATCTTGTTATATATAGCATGACAAAAAACTAGACTGTTAATAATAGCAGCAGATGCCATAATATACAACCTAAACACAAGAATCAAAGCTACATCTAAATGTTTTACCAAAGTATAAAAGTGAATAAAATGATTAATGTATTACAGAAATATATATCGCACATATCCTTCAATGCATCTCTCTATGAATGCAATTATTGGACCCTCTAATTTGCATTAGCCTGTGATACATCATTATCTCCATCAACCAGTAGGAACATTCTGGAAATAGTTGGTTCACCTATAAATAGTTGGTTTGCATAAAAGCATCATGCATCAAATTAATGTGCGATTCGCATACAAGTAGTTGGTTCACCTGAGAGATCCATGAAATTCATTCGTTGTAGTTGGCTTGGACCATTCTTGCGTTACCATGAGTTTCTGTGCATATTATGTTGCTGCAACTTGGGATGGATTCTGCCCCCAAGTAGGAGATGATGATCTTGAAGGAGCATTTGCGCTAAAGTAAAAGATGATGATTGTCTTAAAAGAGCATTTGTTTGCTTTGTGGTACAGTTGATTACGTCTTAACATTTCTAGTACGTATATAAGAGTGTCATCAATGAAAAATAATGCATACTTTTTTAAGAATGAACGGAAGATGCTGCATGGAAAGATGTCATTCAAATTGGGATGTTGTTTAGTTGGACAAATAGTAGCTGCTGCCCAAGAAGGCTGGATAACTACTGGCAGATTGAAAGTTGCTACAACTGATTTGTCATTTTCTAGATTGCTTTGTTGTTGTCCAATGGGATTCTAGCCACAGGAAAGCCAGAGGTGAGTTGAAATTTTGTAAAATTTACTTGGGAGTGACTAGTTCAGGGGTTTTGTGTTTCCACAACTCTGCCTCCTGGCCAATCTTGTTATGCTTAATCCTTTTTTCATCGCGCACACAATCTTTACAAATAAGGAATGGAAATCTTTTTGTTACATGCTCAAATGTTTCATTTCATATGGGAAATGCCATCCCTTTCTAGACACAGTCTTTTGTCATCCAATCCACTTGCTTTCCATTATGTTGAAATAGATTTGATAAATATTGACAATTCTTTATTATACTATTACAACAAACAGATCTGCTAGATAATGAAATATTGAGCTTTTTTTGGCAATGAATCAGCAATTTGAAGGCTTTTTTTACATATTCTGGTAAACCAGCATTAATATTGTTGATGAACTAACATTAATATTACTGATGAACGAGCATATTCTTGACTGACAATTTTTTGTTTGATTGTCTGGTGCATATAAAAGACGAGATTTGACTATGGAAGGTATCGGCTAACTTAGCTGATAAAAATCTTGACAGTTTATCATAAGGTTTTGGACTTGAATCCCGCTTTCGTCACTTATCTTTACACCAAAAAAAAACTATGAACCGATACATAGTTATATCTAACAGGACCAATAGATTGGGGGCCATTTTAAATAATAGGTGAAATTGACAACCATGAATTGCAATGAATTTCACCTGTAGTTGGTATCAACCATGTACTGGTAACCCATTTCCCTTCAGTCTCCCTCCAGCATCCCCAGGTGGCTCCACCTGAGCCATGATGCACATGGTGTAGCTTTTAGAAGCCATCACATGCCTATGCATGCCTTACAAGTGGTTCAGCCTTAAGCCACTATGTTTCTAAGTTGTTGGTCTGCATAATATTTTAAAGGTTAGTCAGCTGTGCTCTAAATGCTTGTTTATCCTACACTCCTAAGCCTGGCTGGGGCCCGAAGAAGGCAACCAACTGATTATAAAAATTGCATTACTTATCTAATCTATTTAGGCTAATTAAGAGTCGATATGGGCATTAAACTCCCTGTGTCCAATCCATTTTTTATCAACAGTGCTTTAAAATATCTGCAATTAGTTGTATATTTTGTTTTTTTCCACTAAATAGATGTTTTTTATTAATAATGCAATGTTTTCTTTGTGAATGCTGGTGAAGTTTATAATGTGAAATTGCTTCTATATACAATGTAAACTTCTAGAGATTGTTCTGTTCAAAACTCATGGTTTGGAAAGTACATATCTTGATGATTGATATTAATTTGCAGGAACTGATTCTAATCCGTTTTCACTTGATGCTTTGGCTATCTTCATATTTCGTGTACTTCAACGAGTAAACCATCCGGTATTTGCTATGTGCTGATTTTCGGTTGTG
Organism: Musa balbisiana; assembly: GCA_004837865.1. NCBI lineage: Eukaryota > Viridiplantae > Streptophyta > Magnoliopsida > Zingiberales > Musaceae > Musa > Musa balbisiana. The sequence continues at coordinate 2,108,649 of CM017192.1, read as the reverse complement.
ATTTAGTAAAATGATGCTTTATTTATGATTTTTGTAATTTTTTACTTATAATTATTTGTGCTTTACTTTTAAAGGGAAATCTGGACAAGGCATCTCCAAATGCTGGTTATGTTTTGCTGATGTTTTACCACCTCTATGATGGCAAGGCATGTAAATTTAATAGTCTTTGGTACGGTGTATTAAGATGAGGAATTTATATACTATTCAGTTCATTTTGATAAATGGACATTGGGCATTTTATTCAGAACCGCAGAGAATTTGAAAGTGAACTATATGAACGTTTTGGCTCATTGGTCAAGATGCCTTTGCTCAAGCCAGATAGGTATGAACTATAAAGACTATTATAACATTGTTTTAATGAAAACATTGTGAACTAAGTTGTAACTTCATTACCCTACAACATTGGGATTTAGTTTATATTTCTTACTCAATTAGTCTACAGAACTTGCATCGTTTGGTGACTTTTGTCCTACATTATTTCCTTATGATGCAGAAGGTATTTGTGCTGTTTTCCAGGAATCCACTACCTGATCCTGTTAAGGATATACTAAATGAAGGCATAAATCTTTACAGACTTCACACAAACAGGCATGGAAGGTAAAATACAATACGTATTAAGATATCTCTGTATTAGTATTTCTGAAGAATTCATTAGTCTACTGGTGTTCATGCAGTAGTATTGGCATGTAAATTAGCCTACAGAAAATAGCCATTTCTGTTATATGATTGTCATTAATAATATGCATATTTGCTGAAGTATATGAAAATATGAAATTAATTCCAAATTACTTTGGAATATGACGAACTCTTAAAGCACCCACTCTGACATAAGGATAAGTTTGGCATTGCTTGTTCACTTCACTTGACTTTCCAACTTGGCAATTGATAATTAATATGACAGGCTTTTCAGTACTGAATGGGGAAGAGAAGCGGGAACCATATTTAATGCAAAGTGGTTGGGAGGTTCGGCCTGAAATTCTTTAATCAGTTGGTGAATTAGGTGGATTTATTGGACTTGACCAGCGGATGGCCATTAGGAGTCCAAGTCATTTTGAGTGGAAAAGAAAATCTATCTGCAGGAAATTACAAGGAAAATTTTGGGGATAATATTTTTTTTCTTATTTCTTAATAGGAGCCTCTCTGCACTCGAAAACATAGTTACCGTGAGTCTCATATGTTCAAATAGAACTAGAGAAAATTTATTGAATAAAAATATATCAACTGAATCTTAGTTTCATAGGCCAAATGACCCTTGTTTATCTTCTTCCCTTAACGTTTGCGTTATTACACCTGATTCTTTGTTTTTCCTATTTACCCCTTCTACCTTTCCGTCCCTTTCACTCCCTTAATTTTAAACAACTGTCTTATATGTTGTTGTATGGAAACACTCTTTAAGTTCTAGTGAGTAGTGAACACTATGTTATGTATGTTATTGTGATGAATCTGATGATGACCTCTCTCTGTGACCTCTGATTAAGATTAGACTAGTATTTAAATCATGACTTTATCTTTGTTCAATATAGATTTGGATGAGACATTAACTACTAACAAACTTTCTTTATACATGAGGTTTTTAGAACTTCTTTGTTGCAAACTTTCATGTAGGTTTTGTGGATTCATTCACCTTACAAATCAAACACAAGTTTTCAACGATAAAATCTTGGTCTGATACTAATACTGATTGGTGACCAAATCGATATGTATAAACATAGTTATCAGATTCTGACTGAACCGAGTGTTGGACCAGAAAAATCAAGAACCAAACCACTAACTGGTCTAATTTACTTGTTGGATCAGTTATTGTTAAAAAATTGGAAAAAACTGGTTGACCTGACCTGTTTTTGGATAACCCATATGAATTGGCCAGATCAATAAAATCAATTCAGTTTTGTAAATATAGATAAGAATCATAAGATTACTCAAATACCCATTACTTAAATGTTTTTATTAATTAAGAGGGTAATTGTATCAATTTTGAAATTAGGCTTAACATGAGAAAGAAAGTAATCCTCTCTTATTTAATCGCATCATTTTTTAAGATGCCCTCTCTTCCTCCAACCATCTCTCTCCCCTGCCTCATCCCCTCCAATCATTATTCTCTCTCCACCTCTCTTCTCATATATTCTCTTCACCTCCTCTCTCCTCTCATATATTCTGTTCATATTGCAACACTCTGTTTTAGTAACTGCTAGTTTTGAAAATGTAATAATCAGTAATTGTTGCTGTTGATGGTGCAGCCAATCACTTGTGATGTGGACAGTGTTGTTGTTCATCTTACACCTTTGAGCAATACCTAGTATTAATGTAATGCCTTCCTGTTGCGTGCCCAGCCCTATTTTTGTTCTTTGAAAGAGAATAATCCATTCTTCTGAAGTTATTGCCCCAATAATAAAAGAATTTGGATGAAACCATCGAGTCATTTTTTGACCTAAAGCTAGATTAACTGCAGATGATTGTATATATCGGAATAAAAAAATTAATCATGTCTCTAAATTTCTTTCCAATAAATTGGTTTTCCATTTTTTTAATTTACTCGTCTATCTTAATAGCTAAATGGAAATGATTCTTAATAACTCTCTGGGTCCTATTGTTCTCATGTTGATTTCCTATTGCATGTTAACTAACAAAACATTGTCAACATAGAATGGAACCTGCCAAAGGCTCATATGCAAAAGAGTGGGCTCGTTGGGAGAAAAGGCTGCGAGAGATTTTGTTTGGAAATGCTGATCATCTTAACTCCATTCAGGTGCAAGACCGTGTTAGGTTTTTATTTTGCACACATTGTACAATTTCTTTTACTACAGTCAGCAAAGGTGATTTCTTTCTGTCCATGGTTCCAGTTTAAATTCATGTAGTACATTATCATGGCTGTGACAGCATCTTTGTGCACCCTATATATATGCATATCATTTAACCTGACCATCTAGTATGTAATTGTTATTAAAGTTACAATTTGAAAAAAAACATTTGTTCAATGTACTATGTAGAATCTACTTAAAAGCAATAATATCATTATCTGTATAAGTAAATGCTATAAAAGTTATTTCCACAAGGCATATAATCTTAATATCTATTATAACAACCTTTATCATATGCAATATCTCCTTAATTAGTTATTCTATCGACTATTGATTTCATTAGCTAAGGTGGATTTCATTCTTCTCTTGTTTGGTCTCCATCAAGGAAGTTATTTCCATCGTCAACTCATTTTGATTTGTCAAGAACTAACATTATGAACAAGAGACACACCAGTAGAGTTCGGTAAGTTGTTTATTTGTTCATATTCATCTGAGATATGTTGGCATCTACTTTCTAGGTTCCATTTGACTTTGCTGTGAAACAAGTCCTAGAGCAGCTGAAGGATGTGGCAAAAGGCGAGTACAAGACCCCTGATACTGAGAAGAGGAAGTTTGGTAACATTGTTTTTGCTGCTGTCACACTGCCTGTCGGAGAAATTAAAAACCTCTTGGATAAGGTAATACCTGATCTATGCATTCTTGTATGCAGTATTTTGGACCTCACAATCCCTCAAATTCCATTGGCACCATTCCTGTTCTTACCTACTCTCACTGTAATTTTACAATTTGTTAACTGTCGTCTAGTGATACTACAGTAACCTCAAACTTTTGTTTCTGAAACAGTTGGCGAATGAGGATCCAAAAGCCAAGAGTTTCCTCGAGGACAAAAACTTGGTGAACAATCTGATGAAAGCTCATGTAACGCTTGCCCATAAAAGAAGTCATGGTGTCACTACTGTTGCTAGTTATGGTGTCTTTTTGAATCAGAATCTCCCTGTTGATTTTACGGCATTGCTATTCTCTGACAAGCTAGCTGCTTTAGAAGCACAACTGGGGTCGATCAATGGTGAAAAGATAAACTCCAAAAATGAGTGGCCTCATGCGACGCTTTGGACTGCACCAGGCACAGCACCAAAGGAGGCTAATACACTGCCTCAATTGGTTTCCGAAGGTAAAGCAACAAGGATCGACATTGTACCACCAGTTACTGTAAGTGGTGAACTGGATTTCTATTAAGTGCTCTGACCAGGCTGCCCCTGCACCTTGGTGCAAGAATTGAACCACAAATTAATAAAAGGGAGATTTCTGGATGAGGCCTGTGGATTCTGTACAAAGCAGATAGACGTTCTATGCAAGTTGTTCGTTGCAGTTTTGTAGGGAAATAAGAAAGATGTTTTAGCCATGGAGTCCAAGAGCATGTCCTCCTGGGAGTTGTGCTGTTTTGCTTTTATTTATCCCATTATTTTTATGAGCTTGAATTTTTGTAACACGGAGCTTCAGTTTTGACACATAGGATATGATTCTCAACATTACATGGACACAGCCTTTGTAAGTTGTTTGCATGAGTTGAGTTGAATTCCAAGGAGAAGGGTTGACCACCTGCTTTCCCTGATTGTTTTGGTGATGGATAGTGCTTTCCTAAAGAGAGAGATTTTTTTCTTCCAGGATAGCAACAAGTCTAACTAACTTGTGTTTTTTTCCCGCGTTCGTTATCAGTCCAATTACCTTTCTCTACGAGCGTTTGAGTGAGCTATTCAGCAGAGATGAAATCTCTACGTGATATCTGCTCTTTTTCTCGATTCAATAGGCAAATTATCTTCTTGATATCAGCAGTGATGAAATCTCTACGTGATATCTCTACGTGAAAACATTTGGAAACATTGTTCACTCAATAAATCAGTATTACTGTTCGTTTTTCTCCCCTCTTTCATATTGATTTCTTCTCGTCTATTTATGTTCGACAGAGCCAGTCAAAAAAATCGTCCCTACATTACGCCTCGAGGGTACAACTCCAGCATTTAGAGAGCCAAAGTTGCTTTATCAGGAGGAACTCCCATATCATGTACTCCTCGTTTATATAGCGAAAGAGAGCTACAAGAAAATGACATTGAGGAAAAGGCCAGCAGGATGCGGGCACATGTTCGCACAAAACCATTAGAAAGAGTAAAGCTCAATGAGCTCGGTATATGGAGGGGAGGGGTCTTAAAGCTGAAAAAAAGAAAGGAGAGGGAGCGAGAAAATACTTTGCTCAAAGTTTTGTTAGATCTCTCCTTTGACTACCCTTTCTCTCTCCTCGCGCATATAACCAACTCCACATGTTGTGCAGATTGCAAACATAGAGATGATTTCCAAGGGATCCGAGTAAAGAAAACTGGTGAGAATAATAAAATGAATTCTATGCTTAAACGTAAAACAATGAGTTACAACAATCTCTCTCTCTCTCTCTCTCTCTCTCTCTCTCTCTCTCTCTCTCTCTCTCTCTCTCTTCATGTAATAAATATAATTATGGATGTACGTCGCTGGCAATTTGTCATGCTGATCCACTGAAGTTTGCACATACACTCAATGGGCTGTACCTCGCATGTGAATCTTGAATGATCTCCATCAAAATTGTGACTTTGACAATGGACTCCGAATTCACATGATCTTTCCAAAATTGTTTAAACAACTAGTGGCATTTCGGGACTGAAGGTGCTGTCACACCCTAACAATCAATCAACACAGTCTCTCTAACAATCAAAAGAAGTGGAAATCAGTGAGTGCAGCTTTTGAGTTCTTGCAGCCGCTGGGACTTTCTACGTTCAAAACTCATATAGAGTGCTTCACCTTCACAAGTCGCCTACACCTTCACTTTCTACGTTCAAAACAGTAGCTTGCTGTTTTGCTCAACGCAGCTGCTCTTCATCACAGAGGACGATCCCATGTTCCCAACTTGATCTTCTATATTGTGATCTTAATATCTAATCTTTGTTACCGTCAGACGTCGGCATGTGACTCTCGGTGTGGCTGTAAGCACAGAGTATTTTAGTATGGAAGAACCTTTAGATCTAATCCCTGTTGGTACTGCTTACCCATTGACTCTCTGTGTCTCCTCCTTTTTTTATGCTAACAATTCACACACCGAATTCAACTTCTTCATGAGCCGAATCCAATGGCGATGAGCCACTCACTTAGTCTTCCTGTAGCCGATATCAGTGTGATCATCATGGATTCATCGAATCCAAGTCGTCTCTGAGATCTCATTGAACCCCCCACCCCCACCCCCACCCCCCATGAGTGGGGAATCCAGAAGTGGAGCTCGAACGAGGGAAAAGCATTGGCATTCATCTCACGAGTGCACTAGTGATATCACTCGTGCACTTCCATCTCTCTCTCTCTTTTCTTCTTCCATCCACAACTTTCAGAGGACACCTCCTCCTCCTCCTCTTGTGCATGCAATGATGCATGAATCACACTAGTCCGATGCCCACTTGCAGAGCATGAGATGCAATCTCCAGCCTTTCGATGCTCTCCAAACTCTCGTTACACATAATTTGCGTAATCAAATCATAATTTCTCTGAGCCAAATCTAAGCACGCAATAGTGTCATCCTAGACTGGTGCAGTTCAGACCTCAAAACAGTGGCCATTTGAGGAGCTAAATCAAGCAATAGTGTCATCCAATTGCTTTGTGCATCCAAAGGCAGGACTAGGCCTCTCTACCTCCTCATCAAGCATCGAGCCAGCTCTACGGCGACCTCCAAGGTAGGCATCGGCCAGCATCGAGTAGCCCAAAGTTCAAGGAACACACTTGGATCTATCTCTCAGAAGCTAAACCCTACCTTTCTCCATGCAACCAACAAAAAAGTGGGAATTCCTTTAAACATTCCCATTCCCTGTAGATCACAGCCCTGTAAGCGAAGGATGACAGTGGTCTCACTGTCTTGGAAGGGATGAAAGGACAAAATGGAACTCAAAGAGAGGAGAGACACACTACTCTCACACCCCCCATTCTTCCAACACTTGTACTCATCTACGCAAACTAGCCTATCAATGAGATTTTTTTTTTCTCCCAGTAGATGCGAGGATTTCATCTACAGAAGTGACAGTGAGAAGCAGAACAATGATCTCACTGCACCAGAAGAAATAAAGGGGTAAATAAATATATATATATATATATATGATATTTTTATTTAGATTAGTAGTCTCTAAATTAATCATTATGATATTAAAAATTATTTTTTCAATATAAGATAAATCATCCTACAACTCGGTGTTAGATGGGGCTCCCAAGTAGCAAGATGATATTGCACTCTACGTTGCTCATCATCCTCCGTTGCTCGCTTACATAGTTAAAAATCGATGTTAGATTGTTTTCGAATTATTTTCGTGTGCTATGTCAACTATGAAACATTACATAGGTTACGAAGTACGTCAATCATCTCAGTACCTTGAAATCCCGATTTGCATAGGACTAAATGAGGCTTCCAAATAAAAATTAATTCTATCTTAAGATATTTTATACCGATCAAAATCATTACCATATATGCAAATTAATATTTTCAAAATATCTATTTAGGTTTTCAAACCTTAATTTTTTATAGATAAATTCCATATCTCATCATTAAATTAAAATTTTAGGTTAAAAAAACATTGAATTCTAAAATCTTAAGTATTTTATTTTTATTTACTTTGTGATTTAAATTCATTAATATTAATAATGATTACAAGTGGTTAATCTGGTTTTGTAAAACGGATTTTCACGATAGTGGCATATAATTTCTTAGTATAATATATATCAATAAAATTATGGCAAAATGATATTTTTCAGGATATTTAAGTAAAAGAATTTTATTTCTTCCCTATTTATTCATCAGCTTTGCTCCGATTTTGGGTAACCAAAAAAAAGCCTCAAAGAGGAGAGGGAGAGAGAGAGAGAGCGCTCAACGCTTGCGCTTTATTCTCTTCGCTACAAATTGGATACTTTGCTGTGCCCCGAGGACGAGGTTGAGGAGAAAGAAAGGGCGGTGTCTGTGAATGTGAGCGCTCCATTGCTTCCCCTATTCTCCCATTCTCTCTTTTTTCTTCCGTTCAGTGCCCGTATCGGAGTTTCTGTATCCAAAATCTGATCTTTACCACCCCCCATTGCGTTAGACTTGTAGCCCGAAGATTTAAATCGAAGTCCCATTTGCGAAAGGAGAGGTTTTTCGTTCCTTTTCCGCTTTGGACTGGAGAGGATCCTCAGGCTCCTGCTCGGTTCTCGTTGTTTTCCGCGATAGACCCTCGGGTGATGTACCTTTGTCGAGGGTGATAGCCGGCTTTCTCTTTTCCTGCGGCTTCCTAGTTCCCTGATCCATCTCCGTGGGAAAATCTTTCGAATCGGTCTTTTGTCAAGTAGCACGCAGAAAAAGGGCGGCTTTTGCTGTTCTTCTCCATTGGGATCCAAACAAGGCCCAGATTTCTGAAGGCTTCTAGGTGGGGAGGGGAACCACCTCGCGGCGGCTGCATGAAGGAGTGCTGAAACAATGAGAGATGAGAACTCGAAGAAAAGCAAGGTTTTCCTGCCGAAAGATTTTATTTTTATCGTTGTGCCTCTGTTTGGTCTGAAAGATTGCTGATTTGGTCCTGTTTTTCCCTCTCATTTTGTTGGAGAAGCTATCATGGTCCAAGACGCTTGTTAGGAAATGGTTCAACATCAAGAGCAAGCCTCAGGATTTCCATGCGGATGATGATTTAGCTGGAGAAGGTAGTTCTAATTGCTTCTATTCCTTTGGCAGTTGTTCTCATGCTTACAGCTTTAAGTTGTTTTGTGTTGACTTCTCACGTGGTGTCTTGGGTTAGAAATTTCAACTACATGAATTTGGATAGGGGATATTATATTTCTTCTTGATTGCTTTGCCATATGCCCTGCTTATTAGTAGGCTTTCCCTTACATCTGCAACTGAAATATCATCCTGTTGATGTGTTGTGCAGTACCAAATCTGTTCCTTTGGCTATGCATAAACTCATAAAAGTCATTAGAATATAAGTACACCAGCCAGTAGCCACACCCTTTTTCTTGGTCTCTTCCTTTTCTTTATTCGTTATTCTCTGTGTTCATCAGGAGGTGATGGGGAATGGAGGACCAGCTTCACAGAAAGGGAGACATGCACAGTGAAGAAAAGCAGAACAGGTATAAAGTATTGGGCTTTCTCTGGTTAATAACTTTGGACCACAACTACAGAGCTAGTTTCTTTTGTTTCGCCTGTTCCGTCTTTCACAATTTCTTTCTTGATAATTTTCCTTCGTGGTCCTCAGAGCGATTGTACAAGAAGAATTACGATCGAGTTTGGCGAGGAAAATTAGATGTTGACGCAGCTCAAAGTACAGATGTTGAGGACTACAAGTAATCTTCCTTCTTTTTTTTTTTTGGCTCCTTTCAATCTTTTTATCTTTGAGTGGCCTCCAATTTGATATGTGATCCAAAAATGTTCTACTCTTTGGTTTCTAGAATTTTTCTCTCGACATGGAATGTAGGTGGGAAGTCTCCACCAAGAAATTTGAATCTTGAGGAGTGGATCCATGCTTCACCTCCTGCAGACATATATGTTTTGGGGTTAATTTTTCTGCTTTCCTCCTGTAAATTTTAAGATATTTGAGAGAAAATAGAAACATGCTATAGCAGTATAAAATTAGTGATGTTGAAGTAGTTTATGTCAACTATCTTCCTTTTTTCCTTTTAGATTTCAAGAGATCGTTCCTCTCAATGCTGGAAACGTCCTCGGTGCAGAAGACAATGTTCCAGCAAAGAAATGGCTGGCGCTTATTAGAAAAACACTGAATACTCTTCCTGGCACATACAGTTGCAGCAGCTATAGTATATCATCCCCTGTTCCTGATCCACTCGTGGAACTAGATGCTGATTTTGAGGGGTCCTCAACAAGGAAGAAGAATTCATCATTCTTCCACCGGCGTTCATTCCATTCCATGAGTCATAGTATGAGTATTGATGGTGATATCATGGTAATGCAACCGAGGTTGGAACGCCGGTTTAGTGTTTGTGATCCGGTGAGCATTGTGAGCAGACCAAGTAACTTTGATCCCGGTTTTAGATGTGGAGGCTTATTCGATGACAAGAAATTTGGGGGAGAATCACCTTCTACAGGTTTTTTCTCACCATTGTCATGTGCTTATGGTGATCCAGCGTATGTGGAGGAACGGGATATATCATCATATCACTCTAGGTACTTCCTAACAATGATTTCATCAATTTGATTTGGTTCCGTTCTTAGTGATAAGTTTTATATCTTTTAGAAATTCTGAATAATGCTATGTTACAGTTCTAGATATTGCTTGGTCGCAAGTAAACAGATGGTTGGCATATTTCTCACAGTTTGGGTACGAAGTGAAATCAGAGGTAACGTGAAGAACTTGAAGGTTTCTTGTGTTGGCAGGGGATTAATGGGTTATCTTGGAAATAAGGTAATCCTGGTCATGGACTGATGTTCTACTTCACTTACTATCTCATGCCTTAAATGATATGAATGCTGCAAAATCATCTCTTCTTGACTCCTGATTGATTTAATTTCTGAAGTCTTGCTAAAACCATCCCTCTTCACCCCCACCCCTCCCTCAAATCCTTTTGTTTTTGCATTTGTATTTGTTGCAACTTCTACAGTTCCTTTTGTGTGTGCTTGGCCTGAATAAAAAGAACTCTTCTTCTTTTCTTTCCAGGGTTCAATATCAATCAGCATGTCTTTGCACCAAACTAGCTTCTGCTTCATCTGTAGTCATTTGACATCAGGACAGAAAGAGGGGGATGAACTACGGAGGAACTCAGATGTTATGGAAATTTTAAGAAAAACTAGATTCCCTCCAGTGCAAAGAATATGTGATGAGAAGTCTCCCGAAACAATTCTGGATCATGAGTAAGCCTGTTATATTGCTATTCAATTCACTCATGTTTCTCTCAGACCACAAAGGGCCAACACTCATGAGAAGCATGCTCTCATTCCTTTTCTTATGTCAGTCGTATCATATGGCTTGGAGATTTGAACTACCGCATTGCTCTTTCCTATCAGTCAGCAAAGGCTCTAGTTGAGATGCACAACTGGAGAGCACTGTTGGAAAAAGATCAGGTGGTTCGCCATTCTTTTCGACGACATGTTTCTTAGTGTTGCTTTTTGGTTAGCATATTGTAAGATTATTCTAAAGTATGGAAATCTCTCATGGTATTGAATCTAGTTCCTTTTAGATTCTCTCTTAGGAGTGCATAAAGGTCTCGTGTGGCCGAGGAAAAGCCATTATTCTTCAATTCCTCTTTATGCATTCATAAACTGGTTGTATAAGTATCTAATCCCTTTTTGTCAGAACAGCTTCGGATAGAGCAAAGATGTGGACGTGTTTTTGAAGGGTGGAAAGAAGGAAGAATATTTTTTCCTCCAACCTATAAATATTCAAACAACTCAGACAGATATGCAGGGGATGACATACACCGAAAAGAGAAGCGGCGGACACCTGCATGGTAGAATCTTAAATAACCTCTTTGGCAAAAGCTTCTCATTATGTGTTCTTTGTTTCTAAAAGTTGCATCTTTGGCTTTTTTATTATATCCTCAATTTTCTGAAGCTAATAAGGGCCCCTTTTTTCTTTTTTTTTTTCTGTTGAAGGTGTGACCGAATACTATGGCATGGTAGAGGTCTTACTCAATTGACTTACTTGCATGGAGAGTCTAGATTCTCCGATCATAGACCTGTATACAGCATTTTCAATGCAGAGGTTGAAATTATCAATCGCAACCGGGTTAGGAACATGGGCTGTTCTAGCTCTCGGGTAGAGGTGGAAGAACTCTTGCCTTACTCACATGGTTTCACAGAACCCAGTTTCTACTGTTGAGGCTGAAAATGACTGAATAAAAATAAAGGTCATAAATTTTGTCTTTTATTGAAGAATCAGCCAGGCATGCCATCATTACAACTCCTTTTGCCCTTTTCTACGTGACATCGTGCATTGTTGATCACTTCCTGTCATTATTGATTTCTTTTCTCATCACTGCAGGTTGTTCTGCACTTATTCGGCCCAATAATTAGCTTCATAACCTTTCTGTACTCGGCATCTACCAAGGACAGCAGGTGCTTTTTCCTCATTTAAACAAATCCAATAGTTCAAGTAACTGCATTCTTTTATATCTATAAAATTTGTCTGTGAACAGTTCAACATCTTTCCAAACATAATATTTTTGATCAGATTTCTTACACAAAGTAAATTTCAACTATGGCATGTTTGTATTTGAATTCTATAGACCTGCAATTTGAGCTAAATTTATCTTGTCATCCATGGTTTCCAGCAATCACCAGGGAACAGACACTTAGAGATTAACCCAAAGGTAATTGCTTTTCCTTTCCATTTGAACTCATCTCTGAAACTACTTTTGAATTTACAGCTTGCATTTTCTGCTTGTCTGACTGCCAGGAGAAACTATTTGGTTGCTGAACATCCAGTCAAAAGGCTTGTTCAAGGACCCCATTCCAAAATCATTTGGCTACTACTAACAACACAAATTAACCAGCTAATTCTTTTCTTTCATTCAAACAAGCAGTCGGACAGTTCATTAGGTTGATCAAGGAAGATGCCCAGTGAACCTGGATCACTGTGGTACTGTTAAATAGGTGTCATCAGATCTCAAGTTTTGATCCATAATTGTTCTGACTGAGTGTAGGGAATTTTTGGTAGAGAGGATTAAGGCAACAAACAACTGTGTGTACAGTTCTTTCTGTTATACATGTTGGGAAAAGGGAAGGTGGAGATCTGAGTTCACTCATTGCCACAGTGATAAAGGAATGTGGCTATTATATGTTTAAAGGTCATGACAGATGGTGTTTTCACTGAAAAAGATGTGCCATTGATGATATATATATGTTACTTTTCTTTTTTTTTTAGCTTCTTTTTTTACTGGGAAATTGTTCTAAAAGCATGAACATGACAGATCTGGTTGGCAGACCTGGAGACATTAACTTTATGAGGACCCAAGAAATTGTCAGAGTACAAGTGTGTGTATATATATATATAAATTGGGCTATACCTTTTTGGTAGTTGAAAGATCAAGTGGGGGCATTCATTACAAATCCATGGATCACAGTATAAAACTGCTGTTTGGGCTTCTCTTTTGGATGAACAGTGAGTTACATCTCATGGATATCATTTAAACTATTTGAGATGAGTTGACATATGCAATCTTTCACTCTTTTTATCATGCAAATCAGATGTTGAAATTAATTTATTGATATAAAAAACAGGGCAACCAATCCTAATGATGGAAACTTATTAGTTTTGGGTTAAGAACTAAACCTAGTGAAGTGTTTTCATCATCCTAATGTCTAATGAGTTGGACATTTGCTGAGCCCATAATGTAGAATTAGATTCAGATATCCAAAATTTGTAAGATTATGAACTTGTTTGCGACTTGATACAAACATGCATACAAATTCATCAAAATATATCTTAATCCACCTTGAACATGAACTGCTATAAGTGCATCAGAGTTCAGCAAGACAGAGCTCAGCTTACAACACCTGCATCTGAGCAAAGCTAATAATAACCAATGCCAACAACCAAGCTTTGAGGCCGACGAGTTGTTCTTGACATGGTTTACGTTGGCACAGAGATCTGAGACTGCTCAGGTCACACCAATCTCCTCCTCTTTCAACGCAGACCTGTCAATGTTGTCAGAAGTACTTGAAGCACTGCCTTGACAAATTGCATAGAAAATGCTCTGACGAGACATCCAGCCACAAGTAAACATGAACTCAGCTTTTATCTCTGCAGCCATGAAAATTGTCACTCCATGTACAAAGTTTCTGAGGGAAGCTGTGAGACTTGTTTTGATTGGAAGAAGACTGCTCAGCTGAACAAAGAAAGAGAGAGATGGGAGAGATTTCTGCACTATCTACCTTTGTGTTGTTCTCTCTCTCTCTCTCTCTCTCTCTCTCTCTCTCTCTCTCTGAGAGAGAGAGAGAGAGAGAGAGAGAGAGAGAGAGAGAGAGAGAGAGAGAGAGAGAGAGAGAGAGAGAGAGAGAGAGAGAGAGAGAGAGAGAGAGAGAGAGAGAGAGAGAGAGAGAGAGAGAGAGAGAGAGAGAGAGAGAGAGAGAGAGAGAGAGAGAGAGAGAGAGAGAGAGAGAGAGAGAGAGAGAGAGAGAGAGAGAGAGAGAGAGAGAGAGAGAGAGAGAGAGAGAGAGAGAGAGAGAGAGAGAGAGAGAGAGAGAGAGAGAGAGAGAGAGAGAGAGAGAGAGAGAGAGAGAGAGAGAGAGAGAGAGAGAGAGAGAGAGAGAGAGAGAGAGAGAGAGAGAGAGAGAGAGAGAGAGAGAGAGAGAGAGAGAGAGAGAGAGAGAGAGAGAGAGAGAGAGAGAGAGAGAGAGAGAGAGAGAGAGAGAGAGAGAGAGAGAGAGAGAGAGAGAGAGAGAGAGAGAGAGAGAGAGAGAGAGAGAGAGAGAGAGAGAGAGAGAGAGAGAGAGAGAGAGAGAGAGAGAGAGAGAGAGAGAGAGAGAGAGAGAGAGAGAGAGAGAGAGAGAGAGAGAGAGAGAGAGAGAGAGAGAGAGAGAGAGAGAGAGAGAGAGAGAGAGAGAGAGAGAGAGAGAGAGAGAGAGAGAGAGAGAGAGAGAGAGAGAGAGAGAGAGAGAGAGAGAGAGAGAGAGAGAGAGAGAGAGAGAGAGAGAGAGAGAGAGAGAGAGAGAGAGAGAGAGAGAGAGAGAGAGAGAGAGAGAGAGAGAGAGAGAGAGAGAGAGAGAGAGAGAGAGAGAGAGAGAGAGAGAGAGAGAGAGAGAGAGAGAGAGAGAGAGAGAGAGAGAGAGAGAGAGAGAGAGAGAGAGAGAGAGAGAGAGAGAGAGAGAGAGAGAGAGAGAGAGAGAGAGAGAGAGAGAGAGAGAGAGAGAGAGAGAGAGAGAGAGAGAGAGAGAGAGAGAGAGAGAGAGAGAGGAACGAGGTGACGGAAGTGGCTGAGATTGGACTCTCTCTCTCTCTCTCTCTCTCTCTCTCTCTCTCTCTCAGCTTTTGGACAATCCATCAAGCGACCTGTGTTGATCTTTTGCAACCAACACGTATTTTTGATGTCTCATTGCAGAAGGATCTCAAATATACTCAAAAGAACCATCACACCACGGTAGACATGCTGAAGAAGAAGAAGAAGAATGCGTATCCACGATTCTGCCAAACCTCGGACGTCGGCACGAGCGGCGAGACACGCGTGGGAGGGAGGCGGGAAACGACTCGACGGGGCACGTACGTCAGCGTTCGTACGTGCCTGCTCGTCAATCAAGCCCGACGCGCGTACGACTTCCGAGGCTCGTCGCAAAGAAGTCTACGTGATGTGTGCATGGCTCTGTCTCGGCACGTACGTCATGAGGTGACTCTTTCCTTGGCTCACTCGCTGGTCGTATAAGAGGCTTGTGTCAGAGAGAGAGAGAGAGAGAGAGAGAGAGGAACGAGGTGACGGAAGTGGCTGAGATTGGAGATCACTGTTTCACGTCTTTGTGCACGTTACTGTGCTATTAACGTTGAGAGAAAGATACGTAACATCTGCAGTTATAACATAAGAGAGGTATAGAGAAGGATTACCATATGATAGATACAATACTAATCGGATAAAGCTCACATTTTTTGTTGCACGGCTCAGTGGAGTTCTTCTGTAAGATGATTGAAACGACACCAAACGTTTTACTTGAAAGATGATCGATCAACATGAAATGCCTCGACAGAATCTGCTACGTATATCGTAGCCTACTTCGACACACACACACACACACACGCATCATTTATTGGATATGATCAAGTTAGATGGGTGATGAACTGAACTGGTGCTTGCAGGAGCATCATGTGGCGTGCGTATCAAGTTGTCAGGTGTGTGTGTCGGGCTCTCTTTTGTGTGCTTGAGTTGATGGTGCCATTTGAACAGTGCTTCTCATGGGACTGTGTGTTTTGGGCAACAAGAAGCAAGAGAGAGAGAGAGAGAGAGGAGACTGATGATGTCACACGAGTTGGGGCGTCTGCAATGGTGACATGGTGTGTTCCCCGTGGCAGTTCCCAAGGAGGTATTGGGGTCACGCACCGATGCATGCTCGAAAGGCAGATGAGATACATCGCCGAAAGGGAAAGCCAAAAGATAAAGTAACATGCCATATGTCGTCACCCTCGCGTGACACTTTTTATATGGCTCGGCTTCAATGGTTTCTAATTTTATCCTTTCCTTTTACTGCCATTTGCATGTCCTCCGAAGGTTGCCACGATAAATTCTCGAAAAATATTTTTAAGTTTGAGAAGTTTTCAAGAATTTTTCGGAGAGTATTCAAACTTTAAAAAAAAATTATAGAATAATCTCAATGACATGCAAATATTATTTTACTTTAGTTTTCGTCGAGCTTGCACCATCGCCTCCGTCACCGCCCATGCGCTATCGTCGGACCAAAGATATTACAGGCATGGCGTGGGTGCCTATGCCAACAATAATTACCCTAGTCATACGTGCGAAATGGACAATTAGAGATGTTAGCCCACGCTTGAAGGTGTAGATAATCAAGAGATAGATATAGATGACTGACGCGCAGGTGAAGGTACAACGGGGAATTCTCAAAGTCAGAGACTTTCTTTAGGAATTCGTTAGTCCTCTACTTTATCATCGTCTTTTTGTCTCGTTGGAGTCGTCATATGTAGCTATTGTGAGAGGAAGGAGGGTAGCAAGCGCTATCGTCGGACCAAAGATATTACAGGCAATGGGCGTGGGTGCCTATGCCAACAATAATTACCCTAGTCATACGTGCGAAATGGACAATTAGAGATGTTAGCCCACGCTTGAAGGTGTAGATAATCAAGAGAATAGATATAGATGACTGACGAGAAGGTGAAGGTACAAACAACCACGAGAGAAGAGGGGGTGGCAGACTAGGCATTGCAGGTAATCAACGAGGCGAAGGACAATAGTCGACATGAGTATGATGGTTATTTTTGAAAGAAAAATATTTTTTTAAGTTTGAGAAGTTTTCAAGAATTTTTCGGAGAGTATTCAAACTTTAAAAAAAAATTATAGAATAATCTCAATGAATGCCCAATATTATTTTACTTTAGTTTTCGTCGAGCTTGCACCATCGCCTCCGTCACCGCCCATGCGCTACGTCGGACCAAAGATATTACAGGCAATGGGCGTGGGTGCCTATGCCAACAATAATTACCCTAGTCATACGTGCGAAATGGACAATTAGAGATGTTAGCCCACGCTTGAAGGTGTAGATAATCAAGAGAATAGATATAGATGACTGACGAGAAGGTGAAGGTACAAACAACCACGAGAGAAGAGGGGGTGGCAGACTAGGCATTGCAGGTAATCAACGAGGCGAAGGACAATAGTCGACATGAGTATGATGGTTATTTTTGAAAGAAAAATATTATTTTGTGAGAATTTTTTAAAATTTGGATACTATTCGGGGAATTCTCAAAGTCAGAGACTTTCTTTAGGAATTCGTTAGTCCTCTACTTTATCATCGTCTTTTTGTCTCGTTGGAGTCGTCATATGTAGCTATTGTGAGAGGAAGGAGGGTATGCAAGAGCTATCGTCGGCCCCCTATTTTGCTATCACTATTTGCCTTGTCACTCGTAGCTCTCGCATGCGAAATGAGACGACCCTCTCACTCCCTCTTTTCTTGCACAAGAGTTATATGCGACGACTCTAGTGGGGTAAAGGGTGACAATAGAGCATAAGGCTAACAAAAGTTATAGTGTCCCATTTTTCATAATACGAAGGTTATAAACAACAACACTAATGAGATAGAGGGAGGGGGACACGATATAAGGAGGAGGAGGCAACAACGATGAAAGAGTGGAGGAGGGGGACAATTTAGATTGTTTTCAAATTAGAAATAAGGTGGAGAAAAATTAAAATATGAATAACTATTTAAAAATACTCAAAATATTTTTTTAAAAAATCACCCCTTTATATATATTATATATAAAGTATTTTGAGTGATAATGTGTCGTATAACTTAACTATTGCATCAAATCTTCTCTACATTATTTATTTTTTAATATTTATATATCTTTATATTTAATTGATTTACATCATTTATTTTGATTTGATTCACGCATCAACTCTAATATGTCTTACATATGAGGTAATCGAACCTCTAACTAGTTCCGTTCACTAATCAAATTATTTTGAGTATGAAATGATTGAATTACCCTTAAAATTACTTTAAATTATCTTTATTCTATAAAGCAAATCGATTTTCCTACTGCATCCCACATGAGTAAATATAGTCCAAAATCAAATTATACCTCATATTGGTGTTATTTCTCACAATATATGATGAATTACTAGCACATTGAAATGTTTGGATCTAAAATAAGTGATAGGCCCAACATAGTCCCATGAGGCAACTCAACCCCTCTCTGTGTGAAGCATGATTTAGGTAATAATACATTTGAAATTAATTCATTGAATTTTGGACTCTTAGAAACATATCGTAAACGATTTCATATTCAGGATTTCAACATGTTTCTATGTGCTCGAGTCAATTAACAAATATTACAAGAGACAATAATTAATTAAATAACTCGGTTCAACTAGAACGATCCAACATGATTATATATATTTGAATTCTAAAACCAGGTCGGATTAGATCCATGTCTTAAACATCGAGCGAAAAAAAAAGAAAAGGAACTCTAAGTCGATATCAAATTATTTGTTTTTAACAAACCTATTTTTAATATTTTTGTTTTATTGTATCATCTAGTTATTCTTTCTAATGATTCATCTCTTTTTAATATTAAACATGAAATTAAAATGTCTCCGTTGAGACATCCGATTGGTGAGTATATTGTTGCATAAGTGATCAAATTCAGGTTTAAATTCATGTATGAGTATTTTGTATATCATTTAGTTTAATATTTTTAAAAACATGAAACTAAAATTATTTCTTAAGACTAAATTAGAATGGATACGATATCTGACACAAACGTCATGTGGCCCAAAACAATGTGGGCCAACAATTCCAATCCGGCCCAAATATCACTCCGTGGACTTATATATATATATATATATATATATATATATATATATATATATATATATATATATATAGTGAGCAATTAATTAATAATAATAATATTACAAAGAAGGGGCAGCCGGCGCGGGGCTAAACACGCAGCTCAAAGGCGGCGCCGAGCCAACCGTCTCAAAGACTCAAAACCCTTGAAAACCCTCGGCGTCTTTACCTCTCTCTCTCTTCCGCCCTCGACACCGCGGGAGAGAAGCAGCGCAGCGGCCCTTGCCGTCCTTCTACAATGGCGACCTCGCAGTCGCACGCTGTCAAGTCGCTCAACACCTCCTCCGGCCGTCGGCGCTTCGTCGTAAGCTTCCTCGCAAACCCTAATTTCACTCCTCTTTTCTCGCTCGAGATTCTGTGCTGGAAATCTATAATTCTGCCCTTCCTTGTAGTTCAAAAGCTTCTCCCAGCGGGTGGAGGAGATCGATATCAACGTGTACCGTAGTCTGGACCCCGTGAAGGCTCAGCCCTCCGCTGGCTCCTCCTTCCTACGAGAGAGTCTCGTTTACTGGAGGGTATGTGTGCCTCTCTACCCCCTCCGTTCTCGCTGTCTTTTCTGTATAATTCGTGCGTCTACGATTAGTCGTGGATGGAAGCTGGCCGCACAAGATTGCTCCTTTACGTGACGGGAATCGAACAATTCCGATTTTTATTTGTTTTTATTTTTTTCTATTACAGGAATTGAATACGGCGGAGGACTTCATCTCGTTTTATGAAAAGATGATGCCGTTGGTTCAGACGCTCCCGCAGGTCATCCTGCACAAGGAAATTATAATGTCAGAGCTTCTTGATAGATTGCATGTGAAAGCAAGATTGTCACTCGAACCAATCCTAATGTATGTGGTGTTCACTATTTGCTACCTTTTTCTTTATACTTATGTTTCATGCTTTATCCTTGAATTGATTCTTTATATGTTTTATATTTGAGAACATGAAACCTCTGGGATTATTTACTTTGTTGTGTTGACATTAGAAGCTAATTCTTATACTATGTAGATGCTCTTTGGTGTGACTTGTCCTCAGTTCTTGTTATGAAAACACAAATATTAACAAGAGTTGGTTAAACTGCAATTCTAGTGGTTGACAAATGAGATTCACCTGCCGAACATTGTTTCCTCTCCAACTTGTTAATAGTCATTATTGTATTTGAACTTCCTCTGAGAAAATTGAGATATTTTAAGCAACTGCTAGTCACTGTTGGAGAACTACTGAAAAGAGTCAAGTAAACCATATAGATTTGTGTTGCGATATTATAGGTTTGCCCATAAGTCACTTATAGTCGTGTAGAATCTTGGCGAGGATTTGAAAGGTGAAACAAAATAAGAGAGAGAATTTCTAGAAGATACTATGAAACTGAAGAGAATTAAACATGGTGGTGTCATTCTGCTAGAATATCTCAACTTGGTGCGGTTGAAGGAGTAAGGCCTTTGAACAAGAGGTTGTATCATAAAATGCTTGTAAAATAAAGAAAAACAACTTATGATTTTTATTTAGAAGATTCTTATTGTGATACCAGATAGCTTGGCTGGTAACTGTCACCATCTTTCTCCTTTCCTAATTATTTTCTCCTTGTGAAGTCTCTTCATGAAGTTGGTAATATGTTCTCCACTATCATGCACCATACTGATATTATGTTACATGGATTCTTAAGTCTTCATCCAAAAAACATGTGGATAAGCATCCATAAGTCCATGAGTCAGATTCTTGTAAGACTCTTTACTTACGCCTTCTCGATTCCAAGTTTTGTAACAATATTAGTAGTGGATTTTTTTTATTCCAGGCTTCTTATGTAATTAATTTTGGGTTTCACATTTTACAATGTAAGTATTATATTGCTGGTTTTTTTTATTCTTCTCACTGGAGTCCTTGTATCATCAGTTTGTCCATCTAATTGTTGATTTGGACATCTGGATGCATGTCTGTGATAGATTTTCTTGTCTGCTTTCATGAAATGCAGATTGGTATGTTTTTACTGCATATTTGCAGTTATTGTCATGCTAAAATAAGCAATTCGGTAAGGACTACTTATATATTGTGCTGCATATGAGACATGTATTAATCTATGTGTGCTTTCCTTTCATGATCTGTCCGCATCATGATATCTTATAGCTGTGTGGACTGAAATATCAACCCTTTATGAGATGAACGCTGGGTCCAATATTAGCAGTTCCATGATAACATCTTTTGTACTGGTTGCTTTAAGAATAGCATTCAACAAGGAAATAATAGAACTTCCTCTACTCTGCAGGGCTGAAGGCTGTTATAAGAGATCTGTTGATTTTCTACTTGTTTGATGTTCATTCAATTAGACAACATTCTATATATTTTCTTATAAGCTATTTTTGACATGCAGGTTAATCTCAGCATTGTCCAGAGATTTACTAGATGAGTTTCTACCGTAAGTCCTCTTTGTTGGTTCCTGATATTACAAAACGTTTTTTCTGGTTTTTCTCTTCTTGTGCTTTCGTTCCTTCTATGATTTTAATCTTGACTTTTTATGTAAAAATCTGTGGTCATTTACATATTTCTTCTTTTCTTATATGTGATAATGTCATCAAGCAAAATAAACTAAATGATGAGTTTTATGAATAAAATTGGTTGTGCTTCTACTTATGTTTTCTGTTCACTGCTTACAAATGTTAAATTTTCTGCAGTTTTTTGCAAAGGCTTGCAAATGCTTTAGTAGATCTTCTTAGAAATGGCGGCGATCATGATCCTGAAATCTTAGAACAGGTCATTATGTAATATTCAGATTTTTAACTTCTTTGCTATTATTGCTCAAAATTATAGCTGAATTTGTAAGGTTACTGTGGTTTCAGGTCTTTACATCTTGGTCATATATCATGATGTATATGCAGAAGTATCTTGTGAAGGATGTTGTTTATGTTCTCAAGTAAGTATCTCAGAATAATTTATCCCATACTTCATTATAATTTTATAGAAATTGTCCACACTCTCCTTGCAATGTCATGCTACTCATGTTGTACTATGCTAATGCGGAATTGGCGTGATGTACATGTTCATATGTCGATGTTCCATATAAAGGAAGGACTGCGTCCTTGTGGCTTGTGCTGCTTGAGACATTCATATGATCAAGAGCTTTGCACATGACATTGGAATCCATGCCTGTGTCTGTGTGTGTTTCCTTCTTGTTGTCACACAAATAATGATTCATTATGAAGGCACCTCATATTGTAGTTCTGTTTTACATGGGATTTAAAGAGTGCACAGTTAATGTTTGGAGGCATCTATGATGAAGTTAGTCTTTATCCCTATTTTTTGGATTACAAGTTACTAAATATTGTTTTTTGGTTTTGTTGATAAAAGGATGACAATCCACTTAAGATATTTCCCAAAAGATTATATCCAAGAATTTATGGCTGAGGCTGTTTCATTCTTGCTGAGGAATGCATGCAAAGTCCAGCTGTGGAAAGGTACAATATTTTGCCATACTTCTTTGTTAGGGTGTTAGATGATTTGATTGTTCATATCTGTTCAACACACACACAAATGTCTGAAGATTTGAACAGGCTGTTGTGTCTTGGCCTTAGAGTTATTTTGCTGTGTTGCTCATAATTGCACCGAGTACCAGAATTATTTTAGCACAGAGAACAATGCCGAATTCTGATCTGTTGTTAGTAAAAATAGTAAAACAAGGATAATAGATGTTTCGTCATTGGTTAATTGCTTCTGTTTGCATTATCATATTATCAATGGTTTGAAAAATTACTTATTCACAAAGTTGCTTTAAGAGAATCATGCAAATATTATACTGCTTGCCTTGCTCATCATGATTGATTTATGTATCTGTTTGGAGCAGACTAACTCAAACTGTTGCATAATAGATTCTGCTAGCTTTGCGATGGACTTTTGTGATGTAAAAAATTCCATGGCATACAGAGACTTCAATATGGTTTCGGGACTTGTATCAGAATCTGTGTTCATAATTAACCACTACATATCAAATATGACAGATACTTCTTGGAATTATCTTTTTTTTGTAACTATTAAAATAATCGAGTACTTGAGATACTTTACAAATACTTATTAGGTGTACTTTATTTATCATATTTGGTGATGGATTTGTTATACACGATTTTGGAAAATTTTGAAGTCATCTTTATTGAGAATCAAATGCAAATCAAACTAAGAGTTTTATCTTACTTATTTCTAAATAGTTCTAGCTGCCTTCTGCATGTTATGTTTTCAGTAACATCTTTGATGAATATATTAGCATGTAGAGATGCTTCTTTGTTTTATTTGATATTCTTTTCATAAGCTTTATTACATGATCGATTGTGAAATGAACAAAATTTTGTGATGTACTGCATTTAAATTATTATGGTCATATCCACGCTTAATGAGTTTGATTTGTTCATGTCAAGTAATATTCGAGCATTGGTATATGCTTCTTAGATGAAAATTTGCTAACAAAGCTTGCCTGATGCTACAAACTGTACTAGATCTTTTTTGCCCCTTGACCTGTTGCCACTGGGTGTGCTCTTGTGTGGGTGATGAAAATTCTAATATGTGATTGTTTAGTCAGCCTGTCATTTTTGTGTGATTGTTACTTAAGAAGTAATAGTTGCCTTGGTTCAGATTTGTATATCTCTGTTGATTTTTTCAAATGGAAACAAAAGGAATGATCACTGATGCTACAGGTGTTAGCAAGGTTATAATGGAAGTCGCAAAAAGTTCATCTATGAGGAGAACAGGAGTTACTGCTTTGCTGTGGCATGTGATGCGGGGGGCTCCATCAATGCTTCACTCAAAAGCTGAAACAGTCTGGCACCTCTTGATGGACAAGTCCATTTTTAGTCTTGGTGAAAAATATCCTGAAGGCAAGTTTCTTTTGTATATGTTATTAACTCTCTTTTTTTATTTGTGCTCCATATGTTGCTGAAATGTTTTCATTATTGTTTATCTGATAGAAGAGCTAATATTTGATTATGGTAACCGATTAAGTGATATAATGACTTAATAGTACATGAAGTTTATGTTGAGCATCATGATTTAGCATAATTAAGTTAATAGTATAATATAAATTCATATTATCATTTTTTTTTCTCTTATATGCCATCTTGGTCTCTGCCATTCAAATCCTTGATGTCTTAGTCAGGATTTGTTGGACTAGCATGATCTTTTTTAGTGTAGTGGGTACCAGGTGCTTCATGCGCCCATTGTGCTAATGTCATGAATGCTGGGAACCCAGTCCCCAATTGAGCTGGTGTTCACTTAGATGTATCTTAGGTTTCTCTAGCAGTCTTACACATCATAAATGACGTCCTAATTGGACTTGCCAATTAAGGATGGCCATAGTTTTCACTCATGGGTTCAATACAGAATAGAGAAGATGTCACTAACACAATATATGGCTGGTAGGATTGCTTCTGATTAGTTTCCATTTCATGATCTGTTGGTACTTGTATGAAAATGATCTAGCCAATTGGCTCAAACTTCTTAACCCCAAGCTGTTAGTGTTTCTCATGTCCATATCCACCAATAATTTTACCTTTTCTAGCTGAAATTCTAGACCCCCTCATTGGGCACCATAACTGTCCTCACTCAAATTACTGACATTCTAGGTAGGTCACCACTAAATCTATGTATATCCTTATATCTTCTTTGGAGTTCCAGTGTGATAATAACTGGATGAAACCTCCATGTTGGTAGACATGAGAAACCTCCCATGTGCCCCACATGAAGGGCTCAAATTATTATGACATGTTAATCTACTATGTTGTGAGTAGTATCGAAGGGGCTTGGTCATGGGTCCACCACAAATTAAGCCTGTCATTAGTAGGTTGCCCATATTTTCAGTTGTTTTACTCTCACCATGCTGAAGATATCACCTTGTACACCAACATCCCCACAGCTTGTAGCACATATTTCGCAGCCTACAAAGTCGTTTGGGCATCCTACAGTATGACTGATTTAACCTACCTACTTAATAAGTTATATGGAACAGTTTGAGAGGTGTATCGAATGTGTAAAGTTATTGATGACACATGTTATATCTATATCAATAATTGTTACACACTTTTTATTTTGTCTAGTAATACTGGCTTACTACACAATTGCCTCGGAAATCCATCTTGAAGGATAAAAAGGCGAGGCAAGGGAGATTGGACTAAAGTTCACTGTGGCTGTGGCTAGATGGTGGTAGCCAAAGTCAGAGGAGGGAATACTTGATGTGTTTCTGACCCAGGATCATCCATATTTAAAAAAAATGAAGTGCTTGATATTGAAGTTTGAAGTTTTGAATACTAGACATCTACTTGGCGGTGGGGCAATAGATGGGCAAGCGATGAGCTAAGGCTAGGAGAGATGCAATTAGGGTCTCACGACTTCCATCCAGGGGTAGATCAAAAAATGGAGGGGTAGAAGAGAGTTGGTGTTTTCGGGGGATGTGGTTTGGGAGGGAGAGGGGGAGCAGGACTGCCTGAAGGGGGTGGTCTACATCCTGATTCACATCCCAACCATCAAATTCTGGCTGGTATTTATCAGATGGAGCGAACCAAATCCCTGGTTGAAATAACTTTCTAGTGATTGATGGCCCAATTTTTGTTTACAACATTTTCCTCATTTGGGGATTATTGGGATACCAATATGTACATCAAAAGAGGACAATAAATGGAAAATTGAGTTTTCCATAGTTCATCATCATCATCATGGTTGTTGCTATCACTATTAGTTAACTGATAGAAACACTAAAAAGGCTTTCTGCAGGTCAGGATGCTCTTCTTCAGGTTACAATAGGCATTATCCGTCGGTTATGCAATGAGATCAACCCTGAAGAACTGAAAGTGATATTCCACTCTTTGATCAAAGAAATATCAAACTGCATCAGTGATGGTGACTTGGAACACCTGAATCATTTATTGTCTCTTCTTACAGTTGCTGTCTGCAATATTGATGGGTGCAAAGTGTATGGTGAGATGCAGCATTCTTATAATTATGACTCCTTACTAGGCATTTGATCATTTTTCACTAGTTATTTTCTCTTGCTTTTCTTATTTTGTGTGAATCTGCTACCATAACTGTATTCTTTATTTTTGTGCAGATAGACAAAAGATACTTGATCTTGTTAGCTCACTCGTACAATCATTTGTTGTGCCTTCCATTAGTGTAGAAATGGAAGACCTCCCATCTAAAGTTCTTAGTAGAGTACTGGAATTGATGCTCTGCCTTCTAGATGTTCCGCTTATTTCTGTTGATATGTCTAGCATCTTGCTGCTGTATGCTCCTGTATTCAAGTTGAAAAGTTCAAGGTAATTGTTGCAGACTATTATCATTGCTTGGAATATGTTTTTTGGTTTATTATTCTGTATACTATTGCATGCTCGATTATTATTTCTTGATAGACCAATTTATTGGTTTTCAGGCTACTGGAATTTTTAAGGGGGTTTATCCTGAAAGATCCTGAGATAGTGTATGTATTTAGAAGCCATATATTAAGGTACTATATTACTTTTTTTCTCTCTATTTACAAATACCAATCTACTGGAGAAGTACATGAGAAATGATGTTTTTAGTTGTCATTGCAGTGTCATGGGTGATTTAGTTGAAGTTTCTCCCGAAGAAGCTCTTTTTTTTATGATGGCATTCTTTGAAAAACAAAGGAAACAACAAATTTGTGATGTTGTAGGAGTATCTGAAGACAAGGTTCTTAAGTTGTGCAAATTTTCAAAAGAGATCATCATATACTGGATCAAGTTATTACATGATAACACAGGAAACAATGATCAATTAAATGAGCAAGTTTCTGAAATGGAGATGGCTATCCTATGGGGAGTTGTTAGTTGCTATCCTTATTTACCATATTCACAGGATAGTTTGGTGCTCATAAAAGATCTCATTGTTACTATTGATCAACTTCTGGAAACTGAGATAGGTAAGGATTAGTTGCTTCATCTAATGCTTGACAATTATTAAGATGAAACTCTTTGGAGATGATTCCCTACTATGGTTGTCTGCAGAAAAAAATGCAAGTTTTCCAAAGTCCACTTGGCAGAGTATTATTGGTGCTGCATTGAGTTCTTTTCATAAACTACTACTAGTCAAGAAGCTTGGACCTTCAGAAACAAGCATATTTTTGCATCTTGCAAAGAGACACAAATCATCTCTCCAAGTATTGTCTGCAGTTGCTGAATATTCGGATTCTGTCTTTAGGTATTTTTTTCTCTTTCTCCATATTATTAGCTTAGTTTCTTCTGACTATTGCATGTCATCATTCTAAAACTCACAATTCTAAGTATAGGTCCAAGGCTGAGGGAGCTTCCAGTTGGAATGTATTTCAAGAGTTTGATGTTCAGGATGTTATAGACTCAGTGACTTCATTTGCAGATAATTTGAGTCTTCCGAATAAGGCAGTTCGGGTATCCACTTTGAGAATATTGTCCCATTATGCACCATTAGATCAAACTCTGCTCACAAGTGATGTGCGTCCTCATAAGAAATTAAAAACTGAAGAATCTGAAGCAAGCGTTGTAGCCTCCCAGTGCATTGATGTATGTTCCTTTATTTAAGTAAAAATTTCCAGTCTTTTGTATGTTCTGCTGACTTTTGTTATTGTCCTAAACCAGGTTATTGAGCTTCTCCTTTCTGTTGAGATGACTCCTCTTTCTATCTCCACAAGCCGGAAAATAGTTATACTTCTTTCCAAGTTACAAATGAGTCTTTCTTCAGGAAGGATTAATGATCTTTATATTCCTCTTCTCTTAAATGGAATTATTGGAATCTTACATAATCGGTTTAGCCATATATGGGAGCCAGCATTAGATTGCCTCACTATTTTGATAGGCAGACATAAGGAGCTTGCTTGGAATAGCTTTGTTCATTATCTTGATAGCTGTCAGTCCAAATTTTTATGCTCTGGCAATCACTTGGTGAAGCTTAATTCTGGAAGTTCTCAACCAAAAGGTATGACATCTATCCTGTATGTGTATGTTAGATATCTTATTGGGAATCATTGGATTTTATTTTATATTATATTATTTGAATTGTGAAATGAATAATTTGAGCTTAGAAACCTTGTTAGATCTTTTACTTCTGGATAGTTTTTGCTTGAGTTTTTTTATATCTTAAATTGATGGATTCCTGAACCAGGTTGTGAGATCTCAGAGTTGCACTTTTGGCTTGCATGGGTGGAATTTCATGTTCTTAAATTACTAAAGGAAATTTAGAAGAAAGCGACTTTACAGAAATTTCATTCATTCTTTTTCTTTTTTGTTTCACTGTATAAATTTTGTTCTTGGTTTATGAGCCACTGCCTGACAAATATCTGTAAATGTTTCTTTCTGTTGCATTAACTGTGGCTATGGATATCAGATAGTTCCTCATGGTGCAATTTGGTTTGGGATAGAAGTTAAGAACCCCTCGAATATCCCATACTGAACAATATCTAAATTTGCATTCTTTTTTTCAGATCTGATTGACTGCTTCAAATTATTTCTTGTTCCTGAATTTGATTGCACGCCTTCCATGATGGTAACAACACTGTTACTTCAATCACTTCAAAAGATCCCTGAGATTGCTGAATCTCGCTCTCGACAACTTATACCATTGTTCTTCAAATTTCTGGGTTACAGTGGTGATGATTGTTTGAGGTATCTTTTTAATAAAACAATGTTTATGATAGTTTGACTGTACTGATCAACCTGTCATTGTTAATACTTAATAGTTATTTGCTGTCTTTTCTGTTTATCACAGTGTTGAATCATATACTGATCATGCTTGCAAAGGAATGGATTGGAAGATGATACTCAAAGAGTGGCTGAACTTACTGGTACAAATGCGTAATGCTCGATCTTTATATCGCAGTCCAGTTCTCAAGGAAGTTCTAGTGAAAAGGTCGGTCATAACCAACATGTACAATTAGTACTGTATGCCATTTCCTATAGTGTCTACAACATATGTTAACATGTTAAAAAAATTTGTGTTACTGGTTATCTTAGGCTTCTTGACGAAGTCGATCCCAACATACAGTTAAAAGTTCTGGATTGCTTGTTGAATTGGAAGAATGACTTTCTGGTCTCATACAATGAACATCTTAAGAATTTGATCTTGTCAAAGAACATCCGCAACGAACTTACTACATGGGCTGTTTCAGAAGAGTCAGAGTGCATTCAAGAAGGACACAGGCATCACCTTATTCCTATAATAATCAGATTGTTAACACCAAAAGTTAGGAAGCTAAAGACACTTGGTTCACGGAAGGTTAAATTTCTTAACATACTAATTATGATTAATTTTTCTTAACATGCTGATTGTTTAGTTGGTCTGTTCTCTGTGATTCATGTTTGCAGCATACAGGTGTAAGTCACAGAAGGGCAGTTCTTTGTTTCTTGGCACAGCTTGAAGTTGAGGAGCTTCAGCTTTTTTTTTCTTTACTTCTAAAGCCATTAATTCCCAGGCGTCTTACAAATGAACTCTTTGATTCTTTGAATGATGAGCCATCTGGAGGGTTGATAGGTGGATCTCAGTCATCCATCCTTATCAAATGTTCAACCTCAATTGAGGTAGCTAATGTTTCATGGAAAAAGAAAAATGGCTTCGTGCATGTCGTTGAAGAAATTCTAAGAACTTTTGATGAGTCACGCATCAAGCCATATCTCAATCCACTAATGATGATTGTTGTTTGGATACTGGAGAACTGCATGTTGAATCTTGCAAGTGAAAACAGAAATAGAGCTGTTAATATTGCAGAGAGTTTATCTGGTAACTTACCAGACTATGAGACAAGGACTGCAGCAACAGATTCTGTTTTGGTATGAACTTTCTTATATTTGTTCTTTTGGTAGATAATCTGTAGTTCTTACTGAATTATGAAACTTTTGAATCTTTTGGCTCATTGATAAGGATGTTTTGGTCAATCACTTGAGTAATTAATATTAAACTCTTATCTATGGAAAATAAATACTGGAGAATAGTTGTATGTTGTAGGGCAATCATATTTTTCTAGTGAGGAAATTTTTTACCTTGCTTCTTTGTGTTATATGATGCTTGGTTTTTGTTTTCTTTTTGGGTTAAATTTTCATATTTTAGTATGTTTTCCTAGAT
Organism: Musa balbisiana; assembly: GCA_004837865.1. Lineage (NCBI taxonomy): Eukaryota > Viridiplantae > Streptophyta > Magnoliopsida > Zingiberales > Musaceae > Musa > Musa balbisiana. The sequence goes on along the minus strand of CM017192.1, from coordinate 2,078,748 downwards.
CTTGTACTGCATCTCCATACCTCTTCTTTTCCTCCTTGTTGGCAGCATCTTGTTAATGTCGTGAAATATCTGCCTTTTGATATTCTGATATTTGACTCATTTCCAATTAGCATGCTTTTGGTTAGTAGCGTCTGCATTTATTCATTGATGCAACTGTCCAGTACTCTTGTATGCCTACATGCTAAATTAAAATGTTTACCTTGTTATGGAACTTGATGTTTTTTGTACAGATCACTGCCAAACAATTCAAGGATTTGCGGTCCTTATGCTTAAAGGTCATTTCTTTTGTTCTTAACAAGTACGGGAGTCATGATTTTGGATCAGATTTCTGGAACATCTTCTTTAGTTCTGTAAAGCCATTAATAGACAGCTTTAAACATGAGGGTTCCAGCAGTGAAAAGCCAAGCTCACTTCTTTCGTGCTTTGTTGCAATGAGCAGAAGCCATGTGCTTGTTCCATTATTAGATAAGGAGGCAAATCTTGTCCCTACAATTTTTTCAATGTTAACCGTGAGGACTGCATCGGATGCCATCATATCTTCTGTACTCAGTTTTATTGAAAATTTGTTGAATTTGGATAACAGTGAGGATCATCAAGAGAATGATTCTCCAAAAGGAATTTTGGTGCCTCATCTAGATGTACTCATTCAGAGTTTCCATTTGCTTTTGCAGTCACGAAAAGTTCACCGGTAATTACTACTATTAATTTTTATTCAACTAGTTTATAACATAATTTGTTCAGAAACAACTTTTTCTTTCCAGCAGTTACACTTCTTCACTTTCACATTTATTAGGTTTTGTTCATTTCAGTTGAGTTTCTGACTTATGGGTGTTCTTCCTAGTTACGTCATAAATCTGAACAAGGATATTCAAAATGTTACTATGAAGAAACTAGATGGAGATTCATCCTACTTATGTTGTAAACCTAATATTAAAAAAATATTTACAATTTATGATGTCAAGCTTATACTGCCTTCTGTTTAGATGGGATATTACTAGGTGAATGTGGTACCTCGGAAGATTTCCATTTTTGATTTTGTGGTATGCTTGCATTATTAGCTTCTCTTGAAAATTTTGCTTCTATTTTTGTGCCTTTTTTGTTATGTTTTATTTTATAATTTATTTTTGAAGAATTGACCCATAATTCAGATGTTGCTGGTGTAGTTACTTTCACGGAGTGTTTGATTATCCTTGTTTCTGGTTTTAGGTCTGTTGTCTGCAAGATTCTTTGTCCTACTTTCTTTTTAAAGGTAAAAGTAACATTCACATCTTGTTCCTTCTGCAAAATGAAGGCAGACATTTAGGAAGAGGAGAGGCCACACAACACACGCTGATTGGTATCTTGGATAATGGAGATCATGATATCTGGGCATACTGAAATATGGATGATTCTTGACATTTTGACCTGTGTGACACGAGATAGTGTCTTCAGTGAGGGAGGGGACAGTTATTCACAGATTTAGAGATGGGGAAGTGGTACTTATGCTGAAGATATTAAGATGATAGATAGACATTTATCAAACACTATTTGTCATCATTTGACAAATTTAGACTAGAGCCAAACTGGGCAACATCTTGTTTTGTGCTGATTCTGCCATGCCTGTTCACTTGGTTGTGGGTTGGCTGGGTAGTAGAGAGGCGTAATCCATTCAGATAACTATTTAGGTAGTTAGACATTCGGCTATCTTAAGAGATACATAATTGTTTTTATCGATAGTCTAAACCTAGCTTATGTCCTTATTGGCAGGTGAACAACATAGCACTTGGTGAATTTTGTTTTATAATGTCCAATGATCAAAAAGCAATATTGTTTTTGATGTTTGGATGCTATCAGCTAGATAACTCTATGGTGACTTTCATTGTATCTATTCTGAAATTCAAATTTCAAATGAGTTTTTACGGTTTTACCCAAGGTTTTTAATTTCGTACCGTACCAGTGTACCAAGCTTTGCTTGGTATGGTACGGTATGGCATATCGAGCGGTACACCTTTTAAGAAGAAACCATCACCCCCTTTCCATCTCGAGAGACGGAAAGGAGGTGATGGCGAAGCGGGCGAGGATGCAATGATACGCCTCCGTCCCTAGCTTAAACTCTTTTCTCGCGAGGCACTCTGCAATGCTCTCGCGGCAGCCAGATTCGGTGGGGATCCAGCTCAGGGCGAGCTCATCTCCCGCTCCCTCGCTGTCGTCGCCCTCAGCGACTGTGAGGAAGAAGACCAAGATGACGACAAGAGCGAGAAGGGGAAGCAGTAGTCCAACCTGGACCAGAATCCCTTCTTTCGCTATCGATTGTGACCTCTTTGACCACAGCGGCCATGATCCCTCCACTACCTACTGTGTTTCGCCCGACGGAGTGAGGACCTGCCCCCTACAATGTTCCACCCGACGAAGCGAGGACCCTCCCCCTACCGCGTTTCGCCCAATGGAGCGCTTCTTCATGTCCCGCCACGTCGAACTCTCTTCTCTGTCATGCCTTCTCCGTCTTACGAGTGTCGCAGCCTTGTCTTCCTCGCTGTCGTGCTCCTCGTCCTGTCCGCCAGGTGATGCCACCCGGTAGCGAGATTCGAATGCTTGGTTTTACCTTTACGCTGAGTTCTTAGAATACCTGCATTAAGTTCTGGTATTTGTCCAAAAAACTATTGATTTGAATTGAATCTTTTTTAAAGACTCTTTAATTAGGTTGAACCAACTTATAAATGAAATCAATCATTAAACTGTAACAAAAACTAATGATTTTTCAATTGTGGTGATTAAAAGATTATTTCTCATGATCTTCCACCATGGTCTTTGACTTGTTACAAGTTTTGTGTTATTCTTGCTGGCATTGTATTGGAGTTCATGCTGGTGGCCACAAACCCCATGCCTAGTTGTCAGAAATGCAAGCCACGCCACGTTAGCAGCTTGTCCCTGTTCTGGGAAGTTTAAAATCTTGCTACCACCACAAGGAGTCAAGTTGGCTGTCTTGAACTAGACACATGCATTAAAATGATTGAGTAGGATCCTTTAAAAGATCAGTTTGTCCTAACTAAAGGAGTCAAGTTTGGCCCTCTTGAACTAGACCCATGCGTTAAAATGATTGAATAGGATCCATTAAAATGTCAGTTTGGCCTAACTGAACGTTAAGGAAACCAGTCCTAAAACAGCGCAAATCAACATTTAGGATTACCTAACTTGGACTTGGTTTGTGGACCCATTAGGCTTGGTTAGACTGGTGTGGTGCTTGTTTCAGTTGATCCAAAGGATAGCTTATGTTTTGGCCTCTAATATTTCTTGGTTTGTAGTCTTCCATGTTTATTGTCCATTTTGCACATGACTACTTTTGGATCTAATAATACAGAAATATGACACTTTTGCCATAATACAGAAATATGGTACCTTGTCAGCTCACCTTTTGAGATAACAAATGTCACTGCTGATGAAGAGATCAGAGTATAGTAAATTGTTTCATATCTTTTTCTCAAGTTGAAAGCTTATGTTGCTATATGTTCAACTGTTAGTTGTTGTTTGTATTCTTTTTCACATAGACTCCATTTTCTATGTTGCTGTTTCATTCGAGCTTATGATTAGATCAAGGTAATACCACCAAACTTCATTAATGGGATGTCATCTACTGGCAAAGGAGGTTTGCTAATGAGTTGCTTTTATTTAAGGACTAACCTCTTATGCAAGAACATGCTTTCTGTTCCTTTATGGAGGTATGTTTCAGCCTTGAGGTTTTGACAAGGCTCATACATTTTCAGAAGAATTTGCTCAGGCAGAAATCTATTTGATGGAATTGTATTTGAATTTTTACGCTCTTAATGTTGGAAATTTACTTTTGGATTCTCTATTTACTTGTGTTACCTTGTGACAATGATAGGAAATGTACCACATGGCCTGGAACTACAGAATTGAGAATATTTAAACTTTTGGTGAGATATATCACCGACCCTACCATAGCTGAGCAATTCGTGGACATACTTATGCCTTTATTTAAAAAGAAAGACAGCAGTCCTGGTGCGTTATATATATGCAGCTTCCATGTTCTATATGATTACTTTGTACATATCTTTTAAAAAACCATCAGTTATGGTCTTGATTAAAATTGTCTGTATTTGCTTGTTCAATTAGATGAGGCCTTGGAAGGTTTATATGTTCTCAAAGGGATCCTGCCAGTTGTGGGGTCTGAATCATCTGGCAAAATTCTAGAGGCCATCCACCCCTTGCTAGTTTCTGCTGGATTGGAATTGCGGTTATGCATATGCGATATTCTGAATAGCCTTGTGTTAATTGATCCTTCATTAGCCTTTGTGGTAATGATCACTTCTCACATGTCTTATTTTTATACTTGGTCTTTTGTTCATGAATGAGCTAAAGCTCTTATAACATTCATGTGGCTCATTGCTTTGATGCCTTTTTCTTGGTCTTGATTCCAGGCCAGGCTTTTGCATGGGTTGAATGCAGTTTCTTCGTCGGAAATTGGTGAGCTTGATTATGACACAAGAGTCAATGCTTATGAGACAGTAAGGCCAGAGTTGTTTGCTAAGCTGAAAGTGGAGCATGCGTTGTTGATATTATCACATTGTGTATATGACATGGCATCTGATGAACTGATCTTTCGACAAAGTGCATCTAGGGCATTGCTTTCATTCATTCATTTTTCTGCATCAGTTTTGAACAACAGTGAGAGCAATTCTGCAGATATGTTGTTCAATGATGGATCACATGAAGACACAACAAATCTAATCGTGAAAAAAGAAGATACTGTAATTACTTGGACAAAATCCTGCATCAAGCAGATAGTGAATAAAACATTTCTGAAGAATATAGGGGATGCTATGACCAAAGACATTTCCGTCCAGAAAGTGTGTATGCTGAACTTGTATTTGTCTTTTCTCTGTTCACGTTGGTGTCTAACTAATTTGTATCTGTGCTCTTAGGAATGGATTGCTGTGCTACGTGATATGGTTTATCATTTTCAGGGATTGCCATCTCTGAATTCATTTAGACCTCTGTGCAGTGATGATCCTGAAGTAGATTTTTTTAATAATATTCTTCACTTGCAGGTAACCTTCTTGATGGCCTGATGCTAATATGTGATAAGATAACTTATTAGTTTCTGATTTGCATTTGCACTCTCTTATGCAGATCCATAGGAGAAGAAGGGCACTGTCACGTTTTAGAAATGTCCTTGGTGCAGGGAACCTAACAGAGGTGATGATCGGAAAAAGTTTTAGAATATATTATTTTTATTTTTACTGCATAGCAAAAACTACGAGTTGCAAATAATAATTTCTATTGTATTGTACTATTAGTATATCTAAACATTGATTTTTCTAGTCTTCTTTTAAGGTGTCTTTTTCCTAGTGTGATTCTGAAGTAGTTGCCTTAATACCTCATCTGTCATGTAGACCATCAGCAACTCTCATCAGTTTTGTTTAAATTTCTTGACTCTCTTTGAATTGCAGGATGTTATCCTCAAAGTATTTCTTCCACTGTTTTTCAATATGTTGATTGTGGTTCAAGATGGAAAGGGAGAGGATATCAGAAATGCATGTATGGAAACACTTGCTTCTATTTCAGGTCATATGCATTGGGAACCCTACCGTCGCTTTTTAATGAGATGCTTCAGAGAGATGATCCGTAGGCCTGACAAACAAAAAATCCTGTTGCGTTTGATATGTGCCATCCTAGATATGTTCCATTTCTCGCACATGAATCTCAGTGAAGCCGTGGAAGGCGGGACTGAACTAACTGCTGAAGTGAAGTCCACAAATGCATTGCCTTCAATTGAGTCCCACTCAGATGTCTCTGAAGTACAAAAGTTTTTGCAAAATATACTCCTTATGCAGATTCAAAAGCTACTGACTTCAGACACCGAGAAGGTCAATGTTAACATCAGTCTTGCTGCCATCAAAGTACTAAAGCTGCTCCCAGTGGAAATCATGGAATCACAGCTTTCAAGCATAGTTCATCAGATTTGCACCTTTTTGAAGAATCGTCTCGAAAGCATACGGGATGAAGCAAGATCTGCCTTAGCTGCCTGTGTGAAGGAGCTTGGACTGGAATACCTGCAGTTTGTAGTTAAGATTTTGCAAGCAATACTAAAAAGAGGATATGAGTTGCATGTTTTAGGTTATACCCTTAACTTTATATTATTGAAGACTCTTTCTAATCCAGCTGTTGGTAAACTTGATTATTGTTTGGATGAACTACTCTTTGTGGCTGAGAATGATATTCTTGGAGATGTTGCTGAGGAAAAAGACGTTGATAAGATTGCCTCAAAAATGAAAGAGACAAGAAAGAAGAAGTCATTTGAGACTCTGAAATTGATTTCTCAGAGCATTACATTCAGAACACATGCTATGAAGTTGCTTTTACCTGTCAAGGCACAGCTCCAGAAATACACCACACCAAAGATGAAGGTGAGGCTTGAGATGATGCTGCAACATATTGCTCTAGGTATTGAATGCAATTCTTCTGTTGAATTGTCTGAGCTTTTTATTTTCGTCTATGGGCTCATTGAGGATGGCATCAGTCCAGAAGGATCTCATGGCAACGAGATATCCACTAATGGGATAAATAAGAAACCTGTTCATGATGGGTCTCAAAACAGGGATACTTCAAGTCACTGTAAACTGGGGCCACATAATTCTCATCTGATTGTTGTATTTGCCCTTGGATTATTGCATAATCGTTTGAAGAATATGAAGTTGGAGGAAGATGAACAACTATTGTCAATGTTAGACCCCTTCGTAAAGCTGCTGGGAGACTGCTTGAGTTCTAAATATGAAGGTGTTTTGGCAGCTTCTTTCAGATGTCTTGCTCCATTGGTGAGACTTCCTTTGCCATCCCTTCAAGATTATGCTGATAAAATCAAGATTTTGCTTTTGGAAATTGCTCAAAAATCAGGAAATGTTGGCAGTCCGTTGGTGCAGTCCTGTCTAAAGCTGCTAACAGTGCTACTACGAAGTACTAGAATTTCACTGTCAAAAGATCAGCTGCACATGCTAATTCAGTTTCCAGTTTTTATAGATCTTCAAACTAAACCATCCCCTGTTGCTCTCACTCTTTTGAAGTCAATAGTTGATCGAAAGCTGGTTGCCCATGAAATATATGACATTGTTATGCAAGTTGCTGAACTGATGGTAACAAGTCATTCAGAACCAATACGCAAGAAGAGCAGCCAAGTTCTGTTGCAATTTCTACTTGATTATCGTCTTTCTGATAAGCGCCTGCAACAACATATGGATTTCTTACTATCAAATTTAAGGCAAGTACATTACTGGTTCTCTTATACCCTTATAATATTCTCAGTTTCCCTTGTTCATTCTTAATTGTTTGGCAGCTATGAACATTCATCCGGAAGAGAAGCTGTGCTTGAGATGTTGCATGCCATCTTGATCAAGTTTCCCAAAAGTGTTGTTGATAATCAGGCACAATCCTTTTTCCTCCATTTGGTGGTGGCTCTAGCAAACGAATCTGATAGTAAAATGCGAGCCATGGCTGCTACAGTGATAAAGGTACTGTTAAGTCGCACGAGCCAACATGCAACACGTCCTATTTTGGGGTACAGTTTGTCATGGTATATGGGTGAAAAGCAGCACTTATGGAGTGCTTCTGCGGAGGTATGTAATTCGATACCCTTCTTATGTTTGCATGTGCATGGCATATATTTGTTTGTTAGTTGCTTTTGAGTTGTCATTACACACTGCTTGTTATGTACATAAATTCATTCATGGTATTCATATATGGTACTACAGATTCTTCTGGTAATCATTATGTGTGACTTTCTTTTTGGTACTAATAATTTAAATATTTGATTTCTTGTTTGCCATACATGGCATTATGACAACTACAAATTCAATTTTTCCTCTCAAAGCCTGAGATTTAAACACTCCAAATTCTGATGGTTCAGTTGGTCATGGAAATGCCTTTTTGAACGATTTGGTCTGTGCAAATTTAGCACACTGTAAAATGATGAAGTTGCCCTTATTGTGGTGTCAGTTCTGATCACAGCTCAGCCAAGCCTTTTCGTTTTTGGAATCAGATTATTTTGCTTACTCCCGAAGTTGAAAGAACACTTTGAAATCAGTATTTCCTTTTTAGTTGTAAAGAACCTACATGCACAATCGTAATAACTTCAATGTTTTCTATATTTCTGAAATTGCATCTTTAACACTGTTTATCCGATGTGCATGCCAATCCTTTGTTCATAAGTAAATGCGAATATTCTTATTTCAACTACAAAACGGATTCTGGAATTAAAAACTTTTAAGATTTTATGAAGATAGCATGTTAAATAAGAATCTGTTTTCATATATATGTAGTTGCATGTTATAGCTGACAGCAATAACGAATGACCTGACACTTAAACCATGAATTCAAAAGTGCAAGGCTGATCAGAGGTTCTTATAGTTGAGTTATAAGGGCATCTGGACCGAAATTGAGATGTTGGATGGCAAGTGTAGGCATGCCTTCTTGCAGCAGGAGAAAATGTTCCAACTTTTTATCTCCTCCTTTAATATATTATTTAAAAAGATAATGCCTAGGACCATCTTTTATCTCGATCCAGGTAGTTGTAAATTCGCTGACAATCTAGTTATTAAATGTTTGGAAACAAAGTTTAAGAATCTCGTCTGCCTGTGCAAAACAAATGCAGGGTTCTATTATGTATAATTATCTACATGCACATAAAGTAGAGTGGATAGGCATAGCCTAAGCTTCTCCTTAAGCAGTGAAGCAACAACTAGTAACAGTAATGGAATAGGTAAACAGTTATGCAGCTTTAGCGACTGGAGGAGTATTAGGAGTTGGCGAATGAACATAAGATGTGTCGGTGGACGAAAACACTACCTGGCCTTTCTCTTACTTCAATACAATATTGGTTTAACCCTGCCTGGTAATATCTTGACGAAACAGTTGTGCAGCTTAAACAACTGGAAGGTTACTACTAGGTATTGCTGGAGATAAACACTATCTAGCCTTTCTTTCACTTTAAACCAAGACCAGTTTAACACTGTCTGATAATATCTTTTGATCAAACATATTTACTTTTATTAGGTTTTCTTAGGTTGTAAGAGAAAATAATAAGAGTTCTACGTAATGATCTGAACCAGTTCATCGTTTATTTTAATTTGCAAGACCTTCTAGGACTCCAGCAATCAGGAAAGGAATGATGCGGATGAGATTTATGAAAGGACAGCTTATCTACACTAAAGATTAGATTTATCAACACATATCGAGTTGTCCATATTAAGGTTCTCCACTGGCCTCACAGAATTTGTCCTGCTGCTACTTGTAATATTCCTCAGGTGGTGATTACCTGCTTTAACAAGTCATTATCTTCTGAAAGATAGCTTCAAGGTGAAAAGATCCTGCAATTTGCTCCTCTCTGTATTCTTTCAGTTCCTCGACATTATCCATTTTGGAACTATTCGAGAGGTTTTCTTATTGGAAACTTGAGGGCCATAGATTGACTTATTTCACTGTCATACCAAATTTTATATTAGTACACTGATCTTGCAGTTTTGCTTGTTCATACTTGAGGTAACCTTATTTAGATATCAATAATCTATAGCAAGGTTTGACTTACCGATCCGAGTCATACTGGTGTACTGACACATGGTACACCAGTGCGTTCCGATGTTTCGATGAGGAGGAAAAAGAGGTTTAAGTGGAAGGTTCAGCGGAGGAACAAAGGAGGTGCAGTGACAGTGTCGAAGGGAAGCAGTAGCATCACAGCGGCGAAGAGGCGATGACGCTACAGCATCACAACGGCGAAGTGGCAGCGCCGCTGCAGCATCGCAGCGGTGAAGAGGGAGTGCCACAGCTTCGTACGTGACAAGAACCCTAAAATGTTTTTTTTAATCGTTGAAATGGACTGGGGTCCACCACTTTATGATTTTTTTAAAATTATTTTAATGCAGACAGCCCAAAATGGGGTAGTCCGTGTATCGGTCCATGCCTGTACCGGTACATACCGCCCAAACCATACCATTTCGGGCGGTGCAGCAATCCCTGATCTATGGTCCTATTATAGCTTTTAGTGCAAAGCATGCTTGCAAGTCAAAATTAATAATATGAAGATGATAACTAGAGCTGAATAAGTGATAGAGAATAAAGGATAAATTGTTTGAGAAAAAGAAGATATAATATGAAAGCAAGCATGCGTACCTTCTGTCACTTGGAATCAGACATTTGATCGCACAGAGTTCAACTATCTTCTCCTTATATGAAGTTTTAAGTCTTTCTAAGCAATCTCGACTCAACTGTGAGCTTCCAGTTCACTTAATAAACAAGGAAGTAAAGAATTGAATAAAGTTTATACCTACTGACAACAGTGGGACCCTGGTGCTGAAGCTAATATTAGAAAAGGCAAACTAACAATTTATGCTACTGTTTGAGCTACATGAAATTGTATTCCTAAATTAAAAAAACTCTTACATACCTAGATTTAATTAACCAAGAACTGGCCAACTGAATCACTCTAACAGATATATAGCTGCACCCCAAATCAAACACGCCTCTTACACACAAGCCTGAACATCCCTAGGCCAACTTGATTAAACTTAAACCTAAAATATAATAAAGGATTGCAGCAGAAAGTGACCACAAGAATAGGCCACTGTGTTAGAAAACTGATCAGATCTGATTTCATCAGATGCGTGTGTGGCTTTTTGGAGCAGGTAAGAAGCTTTTCAATAATGTTATTTCCTAGTGGTGAATTTGAATTTGGTTCTGTCATTCTGATGGAACAAACCAAATAATTGTCTTCCTTGTCAAGATTATGAATTTCTATTTTTCCGCTTCAATTTAAAAATAATTATAGGTGGAATCTTTTATTTTATGTGTATGCTACCAGAATGAGGGAAGGATTTTGCCTATATTACTGATCCTATAATTCTTATGGTATATGGTTATCAGGTTCTTGGTTTGCTGGTTGAAGTTATGACAAAAGATATTCGGGAACACATAACTAGTATATTGCATGTTGCAAAAGGTATCTTGGAAGCTTCTATTCATGCTGCTAGCAATAAGGGTCTTGACATTATGAATGAACCTGCAATTCCACTATGGAAGGAGGCTTACTATTCTCTTATTATGCTGGAAAAGATGCTGCAGTACTTCCCAGAGTTATATTTTGAGAGGAACCTTGAGGTATGAGAACTTTGCTCTCTAAAATATTTTTACTTATTTAAATGGCTGCGATAGACGCATGCAGGAATGCTCTGTTGGTTCTATTTTTCTCTCATCACAAAATCATGTCACCACTTGCTGGTCTCTCGCCAACGAGACCAGGCATCAGTTAGAGCAGTTTGAAGTTGTATGGCAAGGCAGATAGAAGTAGAGAGGGTTTCGTTAGAGGGAAACTAAGGCATAAACTTGGATATTTTGCTGGAGGTCTGGTGGAGGATTGATGGCAATAAATAGATAGAGGGAAGGAATGAGAAATGGTCTGGAACAAATGACTATAATGTATCATGAGTTGTCATGGAATGATATTGTTCAATACATTTTGTATGAGGCTTATTGCTGGTAACTTGATTAGCTTTCCTTTTATCTGTGGCTCAATAATATGGAAGCATTTGTATTACTCCAAATTATTTCTTTTGATCTGTAAGGTTGAAGATGTTAATTAACTAAATATATTTTCCGTGTGAAGTCTTCCTTTATGGTCAGCCAACATGGCATGCCTGTGTCGTTCACTTTTTAATATCTCACCCTCTCACTCTTTGATTTCCCTTCAACAAGATAGCCAACATTGTGCATAATATTTAATGTGTGCAAATGAGGTTTTGATAAACTGACATGTAAAAGTACCTTATTGAAGCATAGAAATAAGGAAGCCTTCAGTGAGGGTCTGAGGAATATGCATGGATTCCTGAAAGAAAAAACAACAAAAATGCAGTTTGATGTGAAATAAACTGATGTTCTTTTCCTCTTATTTTGTTACTGTTGCAGTCTTTTTATTGTTCTTTTAATCATACATCAATTTATAAAAATCTCAGGAAATATGGGTGATTATATGCAAGTTTCTGCTGCATCCACACATCTGGGTCCGGAATATTTCCAGCCGCCTTGTGGCCTCTTATTTCATTGCTGTGACAGACGCCAGTAAAACCGATAACCAACAGCTGAAATCTGGAGGCTATTTTCTTGTAAATCCAAGCAGACTTTTTTCTGTAGCTGTTTCATGCTTGAATCAGCTGAAAACTTCTCTAATTGATGACACAATGAGCAATCTCATAACCCAGAATCTTGTATTTTCAGTCTCTGGTCTGCACTCCAGACTAATAAATTCACTTGTGCCTCATGACTATTGGTCAACTCTTGATTCTAGTGAGAAGGGTGTCTACCTCGAGGCTTTTGAATTTCTTGGTTCGAAAAAAGCAAAGAGTTCATTCTTATTATCTACCACCATCAGAAGTAATTTTTCTGGGACAAGTGATGAAGCTGATGAGGACAATGGTGAAGATGTCAGGTCATTGCTTGTTGTACCTCTGATCAAGAGGATGGGAAAAATTGCAATGCACATGGAAGATGTACAGGTGGGTACATACTTGTCTGACTGCCAATGGGCTCTGTGACTTGTTGGTGCTCGTAGTGTATTGTTTGGATTTAGAGTAGCAAGCCTATTTACTCTATTCTTGATCTGTACCTTTTTGATGATATCTTGTATGCAGATGCGGATTGCCTTCAATTCCTTCAAGATGATTTCATTACAGACTGGTTCTGAAGGTTCCCGTGCTTACGCTATCCACATGTTCGTTCCGCTCTATAAAGTATGTGAAGGATTTGCGGGGAAGGTCATCAGTGGTGAGTTTATATTTTACTCAATTGAATGCCGTTGTGCAGGTGGTTAATAATATTATCCATAATGGAAAATATTTGGTGTTCGTTTGTGTTTACTATATTGCCAATTTTGCTGTAACTTAAAAAAGGAACAATTGTTCACTAGAAAATCAGCGACTACTTCATAGGTTGTTTTCTAAACAATAGACTTTCACTTAAATCTTCTGCTTATTAATGGCTTGAAGAAACTGGCTGAACTTGGTTGCTTAAGATATAATTTGCAAGAATCTTGCTTTCAAAGATTCTATTGAATCTTTGTTTTGTCACTTCTGTTGCTTACGCTGCATACTATTCTGCATTGGCGGGGTAGCTGCATAATCAAAATTTGCATGAACTTTGAGATTGGCTCTTCTACATTTCTACGGTGATATGAACTCCAAAATGATAGGGTTCAAAAATGATCTTCTTGGGCCAAACTCTTGTGTATGGTTCATGTGACATCTGTAATCGTATCTCTGTAACCAAAACGATGTAGTTTTGGACCCCAACTGATGAATAATACACTAATTTTGTGGGATTAGTAGGAACTTGATTGTTTCTCTTGGCTTTCTTTTGTGAAGGCATCTGAACTATTTTGTGCTTCATATTGTCACAGGTGAAATCAAACAGTTAGCCGAAGAAGTCCGTGACAGCCTCAGGGATGTGCTGGGGGTTGATAGCTTTGTGCAGGTTTACAATCGGGTTAGGAAGAACGTCAAGCAGAAGAGGGACAAGAGAAGACAGGAGCAGAAGCTCCTTGCTGTCATCAACCCCATGCGCCATGCCAAGAGGAAGCTGCGAATCAGTGCCAAACACCGAGCCCACAAGAAGAGGAAGATCATGTCAATGAAGATGGGAAGAGGAAGAAGGTAGGTAGTGAGCTGAAGAAGTGTGTACTATGTCATCAGTTTTCTTCTCTATTCATTTGCAGCTTCCAGTGAAATGCTGGAGGTTCTCAATTGATTCAGAGTGACAATTTTGTAGGGCCATATATATGTTTTATGAGTTAAATATGATTGTTTTGGTCGTTCTCCGACTATCCATCACTGAAAACTATAGTTTTCAGTGATGGATAGAAAGCTACAGGTTTGGTCATGTATAAATTCTGGACAGGTATCATCAAGTCTCATTATCGGAGTTAGTTGATCCACCAAGCAACACAAAATCCACCCGATGGAATGAACAACAAATAGTATGGTCGCATTTTCGAACTCTTGCAACGATTACATAGAAGAATTCATGTATCAAAGAACATCTAATTTCCACTGTCTGCAGCGAAGCAAAACAAAAAACAAAAGGGGCCTACTCGAGCAAGATGGTTCCAAGCAGAGGCAGAGTGAATACAGCTATCGAAAAGGCACGATGAGTAAGCTTGATAGCTGAACTCGGCAGCAGCAGTGGACGTTGGCCCTCGTTTAACCCTTGGTCTGCCGGAGTGCCGGTGGAGACTGGTGAAGCTGCTGGTGGTGGAGCTACTTGTGGTGGTGGTGGTGGTGGTGCCGGTAAAAATGGAGCTGCATTATAAATAAGTTTTTATCATCATAACCTTAGTTAACCTTTTTTTTTGTTTTATCATCATAAATAAGTTTTTAGGTCTGGAGGGATTTGAAGAATGAATATAAAGAAAAGAACCAAATGCGAAGGTAGAGAGTCTCACGTAGCGGTGGAAGCGAAGGCCCGTTAGCAACAGGAGAACCTGTCAAACAACGTTAGTTAGCAAACACATTAAATTAAGACTCTTACATAAATAAATAGTAGCAGGAAGTAATCTCGACACAAATGGCAACTCAACCTGGAGTTGGAAGTGTCGCAGATGTGCCTGCAGACAGCATAGATGATCGTCAGCCGTTAATAGAGTACTTGAACAATGCAAAAACACTAGTTTGCTTTCGTCTTCCAGCAGCCCAAGTGCCAGTGGTGCCTCCAGAAGAACGAAGACTACGTACCTGTGCATTCAAGGGGCACCGACATGGAATTGCACATCCTGGGTAGCGAGATGGACAGCGTCCGGTTGATGGGGAGGCTGAATGGCACGTTCCCGGTGAGTATGAGGCAGGCGCAGTCTTTGCTGCTGCTGACCACGGCGCCCAGCGCCTTGCAACAGTCCTCCGTCGGCGACCCGCCGCCGTTGGTGCTGCCCGTTATGTAGTTGAGGCACGGGGTGAAGCTGCTGATCAGCGCCGCCGTGCACGCCGTCGTGATCTGGCCCGAAACCACCCGCACCGCCATAACCGCCGCCAGCAACAAGACGAAGCGCTTGGCCTTCTCCATGCTCTTCTTCCTCTTCTTCTTCTCAGCAGTCGAAGCAGAGTGGGCGTGAGATCCTTGAGAACTGACGGCGTGGAGGAAGGAAGATAGAAACCACGTCTTTCTTATAGTTTCTGAGATGCGGTTAGATTCGAAGGTGGGCGATAGTGTTTGCCAACCTCAGCTAACATCCATCGCCAGGAGTAGATTCTGTGATGTTGATTCCGCGAACAGCAAATCCAGCATGCACGTCACCATCCTGCGGTCGCCACCTGCTCCCACCTATTGCAGAGACGGATTAGGTAGGTGGTGGTGAAGCTGTGTATTTGATACTACCGAGGTTTGGATTAGGTGAGGTTGGCATGCGACCTTGGCAATGCCGTTTAACCACTGCTTGCCTTTTCCTCTCATAGGTACTATTATGTATACTCCTTTAGGCTCTCTCTCTCTCTCTCTCTTTCTCTCTCTCTATATATATATATATATATATAGAGAGAGAGAGAGAGAGAGAGAGAGAGAGAGAGAGAGAGAGAGAGAAGTCGCCCTCTTCTATTCTCATGGATGCAACCTCAGCCTCTATTCTCAATGAGGGTGCCCCAGTGATAAGGCTGAGGCCCATATGCTGCAGTCCGGGCTGATTACAGTAGATTATTGATTGTACTTAGATATTATTAGTATCTTGATTCTTAGGCTTAAAAAATTTATATTTAAAATTTTATAATAATAAAAGTAAAATATCTAGATTTATTTATCATAAGGTGAGTAGTTTTATTGATAAAAATATGAAAATAATAAAATAATATTAAATTTAATATTTCAGTTGACGATGGTGGACGTTATCGGTGGGTGGTGGATGGGGGTGCCGCTAGGGGCTGTGGGTAGCTATTGTGGATGAGGAGATTAGCGGCAAGAGATAAGAGCTCTTCTACATTTGTGTCGATGCCAACATAGTTATTTAGTGATCCTTTCGTCGCTCTATATATGCATCAATGTTGATGCAATTGTCGAGCGACAAAAGGGCGACTAATACAAATCCCGAACAACCCTTTTGTCACTCGACAATTGCATTAACGACAACGTAGGGTTATTCGACAACTGTGTTAACACCAACATAGATACAGAAACAATCATCAATGTAGATGTAGAATGACGAAAGGATCGTTTGACAACTACATCGACGTCAATGCAGATGCAAAGCAACCCTCATCTCTTGTCACCACTCTTCTTATCCATAGTAGTCACCCATGAGCCCCAGTGGTACTGTTGTCCGCCATTATCGACATCATCCGTCATCACCGACTAGAATATTCAAATTATCTTTTTATCAATTATTTTCGTATTTCCATCGATAAAACTGACGATGTTATGATAAATAGATTTAAATATTTATAATTATAAAAAATAAATATAAATTTCTTAAGTCTAAAGATTAGAAAATTAATGAGGTCTAATTACTGTAATGGCTCTAAAAAGCATAGCTATATGGGCTGGGCCAGGCTGCAGCTCACAGAGGCCGAGGGAACCTTATATTTCATGTTTGCTAGCAACTCATAATCTAAAGGTCTATCAGCCATGGATGATGGAAGAATCTACAATTACGCTGTATGGTAAGTCATCAGACTGAACACTATCAGGTAAGCAGTGGCTCTGCCACTATCAGCCACGCACAATCATCCGTTTCGCAATCCCATGCTCTTGACTTAATCATCCCACATCAGAATAAACTGGATGGCCTCCACCCTCCCTCTCCTCAATCATCCCACATCATCACTTTGTAGTTATCTGTTGAGGATGTATTATCGTAAAGGACGAGGAAACCACAAAGTATGAAGGGAAGAACGTGAAAATACATCACAAGCCAAACAGATGAAGGCCACATCCAACTTTTTCACTGTTCACCACAACTAAAATTATGATTAGGATATTAACGTTACCTCATTATCTATATAAAACTGACGATATTAAAATAAATAAAATTAAATATTTTACTTTCATAATTATAAAATTTTTAAATATAAAGATCATTAAAAGAGATTTAATTACCCCTACCACCCTTTCTCTGTGTAAGAAAAGAACTGAACGCCCTCAATAATAAGTGAGGGTAAATTGCCGGGAGAATATAGTACCAAAAACGTTATGACATAACCAAGCATATGTAAAGACAAACGGATAGACACATCTAACCACATTGGGAAAGCAGGCATTCAATAATTAAAATGCTACAAGATAACTTAAGACCCATTATTTCCAATTCAGGGGATATTAAACAGCAAGAGGGACTTAAACTAGGACAGACTCCTGAAGGCGTAGTAAATGAAGCAGCAAGAGTAATGTGAAGCTTATGGGAGAACAAGGAGAATGTACATGTGATATTATTTACTGAATATGTTCTACGCGGACCCAAATGTGTTCTCCCCACTGTAAGTCATGTACAGAAAACCATCCTCATCCTTGTTTTCCTCGTAGATTGCAGACATCAGGGAAGCTGCATAAAAAAGACTGTCAAACTACATAGTAAAAATAACAAATTCAACACAAACGCTTAAACTCTATCTCACCAGTCGGCGGTAGTGAATTCTTCACAAAGACGAAGATGGCCTTTTCAGCACTGAGCTTAATCCTTTTGCGCACCACATAAACAAATTGTCCCACTGTGAGATCGGCCGGAACCAGGTACCTGCATCAGAGTTGTATGTCAATATCATTGTACAAAACAGCATTGTATCAATGGGTCAGCAAGGTGAACCAATCTCGAATAAGGTTGATAGCAATCGAAAATAATCCAGATTCGTGCAGCATTGAACTATTATGCACGAACAAGCAAATGGTCCACATGGATTTTTCTCCTATCTGTTATCAAACAACACATCCACACCACTGGGAACAAAGGTTACAAGTGTAATAACTTCTATATCCCTCTGAATGATCATCATTCAGAGACCAACTGGAAATTCTCCGCTTAAAGATATCTAATAAAAATTAGGCTTTTGATATATTCAGATTTGCAACAAACACAGACTATAGTGTTGCAGGGAAAACATTAAAACAAAAACATCTCACATAGCAAAAATAACTGACATTCAAGCAGAAAAAAGACTGAACCTCATTGCCTAAAAATGTATCGTATGCATCTTCCTCTTTTTATCATTTCATCCATTACATAAGTAGTGTAGTATTCCATATTTAATAAAACGACCTATTGATGATGCCCATAATCTCTGAGCAATAAGTGTTTTTATATGGATGCTGAGATTGATTATGGCAATGAAACAGGGTGACATAATACAGAAAATCCTGAAGGATTTCTCTACATTCACAATTCCATCAAGGATAAACAAATGGACATCCAAAATACAACTCCTAAAGAAGCCCAAAAAATAAAAAAATAAAAAAGGAAAACTTCAAAATATTCCAACTATCCATGATATTGACATTCAACGCGGATGCTTTCAAAAGCATAATAAAAGATGGGATCCCAAACACTTTCCCCAGCATTAATTATATCTTAAATATACTTGTTAGTTGGATCCTAACTGACAAGCCTTCAATAGGTCAGTGGAGTCCTTATAACTGCTATATGCCAAAAACACACTGCAATGACCTACTCAAGCCGATTCATCTATGGTTATTTGGTTGGTCATTAGTCATATACTGAGAAAAGATGTAACAAAATACTTTGGTTAAATATGAGCAAACAGTGCATATTAAATCATATATAAATAGATTGAACTATTAAGAGTTCATTACAGTGAGAACCGATCTGAGAGTTCTGACCTTTACCAGATAGATAAGAAAGATATGAGAACAGCTAAGGGTTAAATCCACACGGAGCTTTTGCTGTCATGTAGGATATAGTTCCATTATTCATGTCATACCAAAATCAAATCATAATGAAGACAGTCTTGGCATCTAGATTTCAAATCATATGGAGATGGTCAACATAATAATATTACTATGAATAACTAAGATAAATAAATTAAATGTACCCATGCGGATAGAACCATACAAGGCACTGATGCAATGGTCCATAGTGAAGAAAGAAATGGCACCAGAAAAAAGAAATATAACATAATAGATGACGAATAACTAGAAGAGACAAATTATACGTATCCACATGGACAGGATCCCAACAAGGTACTGCTATGATGCCTACATGGTGCACACAAGGCAAAAGAAAAAAAAGAGAGTAGAAATAGGAAATATTATAACTAGGAACCCCCTCTCCTTGTACCCACATGAGATCACATATATTTCACAAATCAGCCACATTAGCACAATGCAAGTAGATGACAATCATCCACACATAAGGATAGAAAAATAGTAAAAAGAGAGTCAATATACATGACATGTCATTAACACATCAGCATCAATTGCTACATCATAAAATAAAATGTCAAACTTCAAAAATCATAGATGATAAGCGTTAGTAAGTGAACGACATTAAACAAAATGTGGGTGTCCTAGAATAAATACATCATGAAAAACACAACCAGTGCAATTAAAAGGGGAAAAAAATAACACTGCATAATTGTATTTAACCTTCAGAATGTAGGAGAACCTTGTCAATTTCTAAATTTAGTTTAAAATAATACATCACTTCAATATAGAACAAACAATAACAACAATTGATAATAAAAGATTCTATATATTCAATAAGACTTAACAGGTAACAAAAAGAATGTGTTAAAACACTAACTTCTTCTTGTCAATATCTGGTATATCACTTCTTTCAGCCTTCTCTACAATCACCTACATCAAATGAAAACTTAGACAACACAAAACAGAAGCAGAGACTGGTTACCCCGTGCATAATCAATGACATCAGTTACTCACAGGAATTCTATCAGGATATTTCTCCCGGATACGAGCAGCCTCTGCTTGCCTCCTTTCTGTAGATTAGAATTTACATGGATAATGAAATAAAACAAACTTGATTCATCACGATCAAGTTGAAAACATTAGAATGCAACCATACTAGATGCTAAAAGATATATGTGGCTTTAGAGAAAATAAATAGTAAGCTAAAACCCCATCAATTTGCATTTCCTTCCTGCTTCTCTAGAGAGCAAGCATATCTAGACCAGTTAGAAGTCTAAGGTCTACCATCACTTGTAATACCAAACATATCAATGCACAAAGTTCTAGTATTAAAAAAAGTAACAAGCCATCAGTTAAAGATGGGGAAATGTGGTGCAAACGATCGTGTCAAATTACTAATGTCATAAAAAGTATTGCCTTAAGTGCAGAGAACTGTCTTCTCATGCCTTCATCAAGTAAGAACAAGGACATCAAATTAAAAAAAAAAGATAAATATTGCAAACCAGGGAGAACATGAAATTTCCGAGTTAAAAAGGATCAGGGAATCGCCGGTTGGAAACTAAACATTAGAATCTAGTAAGATAAAAAACATTGCAAACAAGAGAAAACCTAATATTAGAGTTAATAAAGATTATGAGATCACAGGATGGATACCAACCATCACAATAAAAAAAAATCATTAATAGAATATAGGTGAGAATCAGAGACAACCATTTGAATATATAAGTCCAAAATCATTATACACAGATGGATCCACTAAACGTCTCCAATTTCATCGTGCAGCACCATATTCATGTTCTGAAAAAGAAAATACCAATTTCCATTCACCAGATACTACCATTACCTACAAGATGTTGAACAACAAGACTTGTACATCGACATCAATATAATTCCCAAAACATGCACCATCCGATCGATGATCCCAATTTTTCAGGTCAACTTCAAATAGATCAAAAGAAACATAGAAGAACCACCAAGAAACGATAAAACGAAGAGAAAATCATATTCGATCGAAAAACAATCTAATTCCAAATATTTCATGAAGCAAGAAAGAAAGAACGGTTACAAACCAACATTAAGTACGATTTCGGCTGCACAAACCCTAATCGACTCATGTACTTTTTTCTCAATCAAACAAAGAAAGAAAAAGAAGGAGAACACAGACCGAGGGGATTATCCAACTTGAAGGAATTCTTCGCCATGGAACCCTCTTAGTCCTGCAATTCCACAAACAACCCGGCATTGACATGTCAAGATCACGAAGTAAAGAAGAAACACAAAAAAAGAATCAAATGCTCGTCGAGCAAGATCGCGAATCAGACACGATTATCGAAGAAAGACGAGAGGCCGGATCGATCGATCGGCCGGCCGACGGAAAGAAGAACCGAGAGTCGAATTGGGGGAAACGAAGAACTGTTCTTGGGCTCGGCGGTGGGTTGAGGGTCAATTATAGGCGGAAGAAACCCATAAAGTGCCCTTTCCTCACCTGCTATTGCATACCCGACAACTACCCTCTCCTTTATTGCAAATGCTGGTGGTCCCTAACTATTTCTGCAAAGGGCTGCAGGTGCATCGATCTGTAATTATAAGTGGAAGTCCGTTATTGCCAGCGAATCCTTGGCGTGTTCCTTCTATGCGTCTCCAATCACGCCCGCAAAATTAGCCACCCTACGGGGACCATTATGTGGGGCCCGCGATCGACCCCATCGGTCGGAAACGGGTAATCTGTCGAGCCGGTAAACTAGAAATCCTTTTCTTTTTCGGAGCGTAAAAGTAGGTGATTTAAGTTCCAAGAAGAAACGGACGGGTTGTCGTACTCACCAAGGCAACTACCTCCTCATGGTTGATCCTCACAGGTGGGTCCGGCCTTTGCCTCCAATGATAATACAGGTACAATTCACGCAATGAACGATTGACATGAAGTTTATTTCTATAATGAATATTTGGTTCGTGACATCTCGTCATTACTCGATCGATCATTAAAACAAATATAATGGATGTCAAATAATTGCTAACTTATGCAAAACCTCAAGATAATAAAATGATGCATTCATAAATCGATCCTTTCGTGTATTAACATACACGAAATTAGTACAAACATCAGTATACGTATTCATAAAAATCAAGACACCAAAAATAATATTATGGCTTTTTACCTTTCTACGTGTACGGTCTGTGTTCGTGGGTCGTTTTGGGCTGGCTCGAGCTTGAACCAATTGGCCCGAGCAACGAGGAGACCAACCAAACCAAATCTTGTCCCTTGTTCCCTTTCCCTTAACGGTTTCTACCCCAATTTATTACCCGATCGTTCACCCGCCTGGTTGCCCAGCCACTCATGGGGTCTTACAGAATGACCAATCAAAAGGGAGGTAGTACGGGCACGTATAAAAAAGTAAGAAATAAATGTCCGGGCCGTGAAATTTTCCGTGGCCAAATCCTCGCTTCTGTGCTACTCGAAAGCGTACCCCCCGTTTAGTGGGACCCACCGTTTGCTCACGGACATACAATGTGGTAGAATCTGACCGTGAAATATCTAGGTCGAAATCCTTTCATCCGTATACCGAGGAGTTGGAGGGAAATTGGAAACAGAGATGGCTAATAATATTTATTTCATTTTTATGCGAGCCCGAAAAACAAAAATAAAAAAGAAAAAAAAATATAAAACTTGTTTGAGAGCTCCAAAGACACACACCCAAACTCCCCCATCGCCTCTTCGAGAGCTCGCTCTCCCTCGTCTCCGCTTCGATCCAGCTACCCCAAACCCCAATCGATCCCCTCGGCTCCGTTCGCCTCCATCGATTCCTGTCGCAACCCGCTCCAATTCTTCAAAATCTCCATCTCTCGTAGGAAGTATGCTGGATTCGCTCTCCTTGGTCCCCTAAGTTTCAATTTTGTGTTGCTGTTCTGGGATCAGAGGCGCGCTGGTCTTTTACTAGATCCATACGGGATGGATGGTGACTGGGGATCTTTTTTTCTTACCGTGGATTCCGTGGCGCGATCTGTTTGGGTTCGTGCGTTGGATTAGGAGTGACTTCTCTTAGTGAAGGGATATTGGTGTTTCGTTGCTATGTCTTCGGTGGAGGAGGAGACGGTTGCTATGAAGAAGGGGGTCGCGAACGGGGTTTCTCCGTCGAAGGAGGACCGTCAACCGAATCGGCAGAAGAAGAGGCGGTTGGTTTTGAGCGATTCGGATTCAGACGATTGTTTGTTTTCTCTAAGCAAGGTGGATCACAGGACCGATCAGAACGGAGACAGCTCGAGCATCGGTGAAGACAATGGCGTGGAGCGGATGGAAGAGAAAGGCAAGGTTGAGGTAGAGAATAAGAAGAGGGTTTTAAGGCCAGATTTCATGAAGCGAAATGAAGAGCTCGTAGTTTCTGACAAGAAAGAAGTTACCAAGCCAGAGTTGGAAAGAAGGAGTAGAGAGCCAGCTGATGCCAAAGTTCCTGCAAAGAAACTGGAAATGGATTTTTCAGAAAGAGGAGGAGGGAACAATTCTGAAATATCAAAAAGAAAACTTTTGCATGGTCGAGATGACACAAATGCTATGGAGGCAGAAAAAGATGTAGGTTCCAAACCTCTAGATCCCACGCTCAGCAAAAGGGATGGGTTGATGGAGAATGACACGCAGACAAACTCTCCCAGGACTAGCAGGAGAGAAGCTGAAAAAGACAAGCCAATAGAGTCATCAGGTAATCAAACACTTCGTATGAAACATAATAGCAGCAGTTCAGCTAATGAAAAGAGAACAGATACTGCCATGTCACAATGCAAAGCTGGTGTTCTGAGGCTGCAAGGGAAAAATGGTGTCTTGAGGGTCTCACCAAGTAACAAAAGGGCAGATGGGCTGAAGAACCTTCATTCTAAAAGGAAAGATGAGGAAAAATTAAAGGCTGTAGGCTCTCCTAAGGATTCTGCCCGAGGTACACCAAATAGACCATCTCTTTCTCCAGATCAAAGAGTACATGGAAAATCAAGTACAGGAGCTACATTCAGTAAGTATCAATCAAGAAAGGCAAAAATTGACAAAACTGAGGAAATTAGATCCAATAGACGAAAAACAAAGCCAGTAATTGTTTCTCCGAAAAGAGAAAAAAAAAGAACGGATAAGCTGAAGAGCAGGACTGGTTTGAAAATAAAGAGCAGATCCAGCTCAAAAGCTGCTTTTATTGCAAAACAAAAATTAAATAAAGCAAGTGTAGCACGCAGCACTGAAAAGCAGAAACTCAGGGATCAGATAAAAAACATACTTCTTAATGCTGGTTGGACAATAGATCTGAGGCCAAGGAAAGGCAGAAACTATGAAGATTCTGTTTATATTCCTCCTGAAGGAAAAAGTGGTTATTGGTCAATTACAAAGGCTTATGCTGCATATCAGGAACAACTGAACAGGGCATGCAATGAGAGGGGCAAGAATTCTTCAGGAAGATCCTCTAAAACATCTTCCGGTAGTGATTGTGTCGTACCGATGGAATCCTTAGATATACTAAAGAGAGTTGTTGTTAACAAGAGAAGGAGGAGGGAAGAGCTCGAAGAAACTCAAAGGGGCAAAAAGAAAGTAAAGAGAACTTCTGACATGAGGCTTGCTAGACATCAAGACACTCAGGATAAGCTTGATGATAATAGAGGCAGAAAGAAGTCAAACAGTGCCTTGTCCTCAAACACGAAGATAGCTGTTGGTTCCACTGTTCTTAAGCATTTTCAAAAAGGAAGAAACAAACAGAGAGGATGTGCTCTGTTGGCTCGTGGCAGCAACCAGGAGGCAGAAGCTGAGGATAATGATTATGTTCCATACATCTGGAAAAGGACAGTTCTCTCATGGATGATAGATATGGGTGTCTTGCCCATAAATGGAAAAGTGAAATACATGAACCAGAGAAAAACAAAGACAAAGTTGGATGGCCGGATAACAAGAGATGGTATTAATTGCAGTTGCTGCAGTAAAATTATTCCTGTGTCAAAGTTTGAGCTTCATGCTGGAAGCAAACTTCTCCAGCCATCACAATATATATTTCTGGAAGATGGAGGAGTTTCTCTGTTTCAGTGTCAGCTTGATGCATGGAAAAAACAGGATGAGTCAGAACGCCAAGGATTCTACAGTGTTGATGTAAGCGGTGATGACCCAAATGATGATACTTGTGGCATCTGCGGTGATGGTGGTGACTTGATCTGTTGTGATGGTTGTCCTTCAACATTCCATTTGAGTTGTTTGGGCATTGAGGTGCGTCAAATAGAATAACATTAGTCACTTACAGTTATGGAACTTCTATTCATGTCATTGCATTTTGTAATTTAAAAGGGTCAGTCATGACTTCTTCTCTTTTAATCCTTTATTTATGGTACCTTTTCTTGATTTTCACTGACATGGCGGAGGTTGGAGATAAATGAATTTGGTGGCCGTGGTACCTTCTGCAAAGCTAAGGAAAAAAAATCCTTTGCAGTAGTATAGTGTCTAAGTCATGCTACATTATTCCTGTTACATTTTTTATGCTTCACATTTTTGCATTGGCAGCCCAGTCCTCATACTGGGAGCCTGGTCTTCTGGTATATGCTTGCCTGGCTCAAGTAATTTATGTCTCTTTTGCAGAAGCTTCCTCCTGGAGATTGGCACTGTACAAACTGTTGCTGCAGATATTGTGGGGGTATCTCTACTGATGCCACCCGAGAAACGGATGGAACAGTTTCTTCGTTACTCTCGTGCCACCAGTGTGAGGCAAAATGTACAGATCTTGCAATTGCTCTTTGGATATTATTATTTTTATATATTTTTTAATTTCAACCTTGATAAGGTTTACATAGTGATGAAACTTCTTGTTTTGCATTTTGGGTTTTCTAGACCACCAAGGCTGTGTTCCTGATGCAGAATCTGTTTCTGCTATTACCAAGAATTCGGGCATGTCTTTTTGTGCCCAAAGTTGCAGAAAGGTATAATTGGTAGCTTTTTAAAATTTTCAACCAGTAGCATTATTTGAGATTTGATAACTCTATCTTGTTTTTATGTTTAAATTTATTTCTAGATGATTTAGAAGGCATCAACAAGATCTTTTTTGTGTAAAGTTACTAACCTATGCATGCTTAATTTATACGCTGATAAGATCATAGGGTTTTATCGTAGAAGAAAGAGAAGAAAAGGGGATGATCACTTCGAGGGGATCGGCCTCTTGGGGTTAGTCAAAAAACTGAATAATATTTCATTGTCTGTCGAAAAAAAATGGTTACATCACTATTTATAGAGTTCCACCTAGAGTCCACCAGGACTTGGACTCTTAATAATAAATAAATATTAAATAAACCCCTATCCGACTCTAATTGAACTAAACAGACTCAATAAACATCATTTAAAAGCTCAGAAAATAAAAAGGATCCTAACAATTCCTCTCTCTTCAAATCAGTCTTGTCCTCAAGGTTGAGCAGCATTAAACTCGGGGAGTTTCTCTTTCAGCACTTCAGTCACAGGGTATTTATGACTTATCACAACCTGTTGATCGAGTAAGTACGGTCTCCACTTCTTGATAGTGTAAGCAATAGGTTGGCCTTTTGGTGTCGCAATCTTCTGAAAAACCCTCTTAATCCGATGGCTAGTGGCAGTTGTAACCTTACTTCTACGTCTTCCCTTTAGGATCACTTGCTTTCCATTAATAAAAAAATTCATGATTAGTTTAGAAAAATTCCATGAAACATCATCCAAAGTTGATAGTCATTCAATTCCGAGCACCACTTCGAAGTCTTCCAAGGGTAGCAACAAGAAGTCCACAAGTAACTTTTGGCCTTGCAAAGTCAGTTTAATCTTTGAGCACTTGCTATCACAGGTTAAAATTCGTCCATCAACGACCTTTATTTCGAATTTGTTACAGTCTTCAATGTGGTAGGCTAATCGGTCGGCAATCTTATTGTACATAAAATTGTTAGTGCTACCAGTATCAATCAAAACTGTAACATGTTGATGTTTCAAAGTTCTTTCAACTTTCATAGTTTGCGGGTTAGAGTAGTCGGCTAATGCATGCATTGCATGTATGATAGGTCCAACATCGTCATCAGAATCCATACCTTCATGATCGGAGTCTACATTGTTAGCTTCCAGTTCCGCCTCAATTGGTTGAATCATAAGAAGTTGCCCTTGTTTACATCGGTGCTCCCTACTCCACTTTTCATCACAGTGCCAGCATAAACCCTTCGTTGATCTTTCCTTGAGTTCTTCTTGGGTTAGTCTTCGAGTGTTAGGGTTTTGACTGAGAATAGATGGGGCGGGTGGCTCGCTGATCATCTATTTGTTATCACTTCTATTCCAACGATTTTTCGTGTTGATTTTTTCCTTATGTAAACGTGCAAATGATATCGCAACGATCATAGTACGGGGTTGGCGAGCTTTGACTTCACACCGAATATTTGGATTAAGTCCTTCGATAAATGTGCCTATCAGTTGTCGTTCAAACCAATCTCTGGCTTGATTTGATAATCTTTCAAACCTGCTTTGATATTCCAACACTGTAGAAGTCTGACGAATTTTGGCGAGTTGTCCATCAACATTTTCGTATTTAGTTGGGCCAAAACGAACAAGAAGCCCTCTCCTAAACTGCTCCCACGAAGGAACTCCGTGGTAAGTTTCATACCAATTATACCATTGGATTGTATCTCCGTCTAGCTGGATTAAGGCTATTTCTACCTTGGATTCTTCTGGGGTCCTGTGAAAGCGAAATTTTTTTCTGCTCTAGAGATCCAACTGGTCAGATCCCCATCTTCCCATATCGGAAATTCTACTTTAATGCGTGAGTAGTTTGTGTCATAATCTTGGGGCCCTTTTCCTGTATCTCAAGATCTATTCAACGTAGAACTTGAGCCCCCATCTTGTTGAAATTTGCTGAGGCTCTCCAGTAGGCTCTTTTGAAATCATTAAGTGTTTCTTGCAGTCGGTTCTCAATTCTGATATCTAATGCTTCCATTTGTGCTTTCACTGAGTTATCGGTGGCCATTGCGTAAGACTGCAAATCTGTAATCTCCAGTTCTTGTTTCTTGTCTGGTCAAGGGCATGTTGC
This sequence comes from Musa balbisiana, assembly GCA_004837865.1. Taxonomy (NCBI): domain Eukaryota; kingdom Viridiplantae; phylum Streptophyta; class Magnoliopsida; order Zingiberales; family Musaceae; genus Musa; species Musa balbisiana. The sequence continues at coordinate 2,050,837 of CM017192.1, read as the reverse complement.
TGTTGAGGTCGAGAGGCAACGAAGGGTTCGGCGACTGCGGTAGCAGAGGATGCTTCGTTGTCGATGTAGGTGGAGGAGAGGAAGTGGTGGCCGCCGAGGCTAGGAGCGATGGGGGGGGTGGTCCGCTGGCCGGGAAGTAGTAGCAAAGGGGAGGAAACTGCGGTGACCGGCGGTTGCGGCAGAAGATGCAGAGTTGCCCTGTTTTGATCGCCGTAAGGAGGAGAGGTTGCTGTTGAGGTCGAGAGGCAACAGTGGTGGTGCGGCTGGGGAGCAGCGTTGGCGGTGGTCGCTGGCCGGGAAGTAGTAGCAAAGGGGAGGAAACTGCGGTGACCGGCGGTTGCGGCAGAAGATGCAGAGTTGCCCTGTTTTGATCGCCGTAAGGAGGAGAGGTTGCTGTTGAGGTCGAGAGGCAACAGTGGTGGTGCGGCTGGGGAGCAGCGTTGGCGGTGGTCGCTGGCCGGGAAGTAGTAGCAAAGGGGAGGAAACTGCGGTGACCGGCGGTTGCGGCAGAAGATGCAGAGTTGCCCTGTTTTGATCGCCGTAAGGAGGAGAGGTTGCTGTTGAGGTCGAGAGGCAACGAAGGGTTCGGCGACTGCGGTAGCAGAGGATGCTTCGTTGTCGATGTAGGTGGAGGAGAGGAAGTGGTGGCCGCCGAGGCTAGGAGCGATGGGGGGGGTGGTCCGCTGGCCGGGAAGTAGTAGCAAAGGGGAGGAAACTGCGGTGACCGGCGGTTGCGGCAGAAGATGCAGAGTTGCCCTGTTTTGATCGCCGTAAGGAGGAGAGGTTGCTGTTGAGGTCGAGAGGCAACGAAGGGTTCGGCGACTGCGGTAGCAGAGGATGCTTCGTTGTCGATGTAGGTGGAGGAGAGGAAGTGGTGGCCGCCGAGGCTAGGAGCGATGGGGGGGGTGGTCCGCTGGCCGGGAAGTAGTAGCAAAGGGGAGGAAACTGCGGTGACCGGCGGTTGCGGCAGAAGATGCAGAGTTGCCCTGTTTTGATCGCCGTAAGGAGGAGAGGTTGCTGTTGAGGTCGAGAGGCAACAGTGGTGGTGCGGCTGGGGAGCAGCGTTGGCGGTGGTCGCTGGCCGGGAAGTAGTAGCAAAGGGGAGGAAACTGCGGTGACCGGCGGTTGCGGCAGAAGATGCAGAGTTGCCCTGTTTTGATCGCCGTAAGGAGGAGAGGTTGCTGTTGAGGTCGAGAGGCAACAGTGGTGGTGCGGCTGGGGAGCAGCGTTGGCGGTGGTCGCTGGCCGGGAAGTAGTAGCAAAGGGGAGGAAACTGCGGTGACCGGCGGTTGCGGCAGAAGATGCAGAGTTGCCCTGTTTTGATCGCCGTAAGGAGGAGAGGTTGCTGTTGAGGTCGAGAGGCAACAGTGGTGGTGCGGCTGGGGAGCAGCGTTGGCGGTGGTCGCTGGCCGGGAAGTAGTAGCAAAGGGGAGGAAACTGCGGTGACCGGCGGTTGCGGCAGAAGATGCAGAGTTGCCCTGTTTTGATCGCCGTAAGGAGGAGAGGTTGCTGTTGAGGTCGAGAGGCAGCAGTGGTGGCGCGGCTAGGAGGCATTGTCGCCGAGGTCTGGGAGCAACCAAGGGTCGCCGAGGCTAGGAGCGATGGGGGGGGTGGTCCGCTGGCCGGGAAGTAGTAGCAAAGGGGAGGAAACTGCGGTGACCGGCGGTTGCGGCAGAAGATGCAGAGTTGCCCTGTTTTGATCGCCGTAAGGAGGAGAGGTTGCTGTTGAGGTCGAGAGGCAACAGTGGTGGTGCGGCTGGGGAGCAGCGTTGGCGGTGGTCGCTGGCCGGGAAGTAGTAGCAAAGGGGAGGAAACTATAGTGACCGACGGTTGCGGTAGAAGATACAGAGTTGCCTTGTTTCGGTTGCCGCAAGGAGGGGACGTTGCTGTTAAGGTCGAGAGGCAGCAGTGGTGGCGCGGCTAGGAGGCATTGTCGCCGAGGTCTGGGAGCAACCAAGGGTCGCCGAGGCTAGGAGCGATGGGGGGGGTGGTCCGCTGGCCGGGAAGTAGGATGGGTGTGCGTGGTTGGAGGGTGGTTGTGGTGCAAAGAGGAGGGGAGGTTGTTGGTTGAGGGTTGGGAGGCTATGTGTGCGGGTTGAAGGCTGGGTGGCTATGCTGGCTACGACGGCGTTGATAAAGGTCGAGAGGCAACGAAGGGTTCGGCGACTGCGGTAGCAGAGGATGCTTCGTTGTCGATGTAGGTGGAGGAGAGGAAGTGGTGGCCGCCGAGGCTAGGAGCGATGAAGGGGGAGGGTGGTGGTCCGTCGGTTGGAAAGCAGTGGCGGCAGTGGGCTTTGTTTCTTTGGCCGGGCTTCCTTCTCGCTCGAGAAGGATGTGGCTGTAGCCGGTGGAGGAGAGGAAGTGGTGGTCGCCAAGGCTAGGAGCGATGAAGGGGGGGAGGGCGGTGGTCCGTCAGTCGAGAAGCAGCGGCGGCAGTGATCGCTGACCGGCGAGCAGTGGCAGCGGTGGGCTCTGTTTCGCTAGCCAGGCTTCCTTCTCGCTCGAGAAGGATGTGGCTGCAAATTTTTCCTTCTTTTTTTTTTTGATGATGATAACTACAGCGAGAACGTCGAGGATCGTTGCTCTAATACCAAATGATAAGACCCTAGGATTTTATCGTAGAAGAAAGAGGGGAAAAGGGGATGATCACTTCAAGGGGATCGACCTCTTGGGGTTAGTCAAAAGACTGAATAATATTTTATTGTCTGTCGAAAAGAAATGGTTACATCACTATTCATAGAGTTCCACCTAAAGTCTATCAGGACTTGGACTCTTAATAATAAATAAATATTAAATAAACCTCTATTCAACTCTAACTGAACTTAAACAGACTCAATAAACATTATTCAAAAGCTAAGAAAATAAAAAGGATCCTAACGTACACATAATTTAATTAGATCAAATATCAATAAGGTATATTCTTGTTGGCTATCATGTTCTAGTTTCTTTTTCAAGTCGATATAGTTATGTGCTTTCAGATCAGCAAGCATATCAACAGTATGCTCTACAGATATGAGGAGCTTTTTTTTAACCTATAATATCCTACAGATCTCCATTTTGTATGAGTAATGACTGTTCTTGCACTTAGGGCATGCTCATGATGTTGTTCAATTGAGACTCGATGTTAGTGGTTTGAGTAACATAAGTAGGTTCCCTGGGAAGAGTTAGGACAGCATTGATCTCTCTGTCCAAAGCCTGATCTCATGCACAAGGTGAATTACATCTTTTCGTCTCCACAAATCTGATGATAACTAGATTTTTTAGCATCAAATTGATGCTTGTTCCAACTCAAAAGATCCACACCCTTATGGGTTTTACAGTGTATGTGTCACATTGGATACTGACTATTGGATGTTGGTATTTAAAATGGGTTGTGTCTTTATTAATGATAATATTAAGAAATATAAGAACTATGAGAGAGATAGAAAAGCCTTGAAGACTTAGTAGTTTAAGAGCTTTGATAAGAAGTAATACATTGAAAATAAACTTGTCATAAGTCATAAAATTGTAACTCTTAAGAGTTAATTCACATTTGTATGACAAGATGTTATTTCCTCTTTCATCAATTTTATAGATTTTGCAAGCAATTTCTTTTCCTTCCTCCTGAAGCAAACAAATAATAAATTTTGTATTTCATTATTTTAACTTAGGACCACTTAAGCCAACTTGGCTATTAGCCATGATATTTCCATAAAGAGTTGGAACAAATGACTCTTATGAAGCTTTGTTTGTCTAAAAAAACTTCTAAAAGTTAATCACTTAATTGTAAATATCTAGCTTGTGCATCTATTAGCCTTTTAAGATGAAACTATACTACTTTTCATTGCTGCAGGTTTTCAAACGATTGCAGAAGATTCTTGGGATCAAGAATGACTTGGAAGCAGGATTCTCATGGAGTGTTATTAGGCGTTTTGATGAGGATGCCCCCAAAACACCACTGAAGTCGCATTTAATTGCTGAATGCAACTCAAAGATTGCTGTTGCCCTTGCAGTTATGAATGAGTGCTTTCTTCCGATTATTGACCAGAGAAGTGGTGTTAACCTGATTCATAATGTTGTGTATAACTGTGGGTAAGCATCTATCACATTTCCTTACTTCAGAACTTTGAAGCCATACCTGTTCACCAACAATGATCTAGTATGCTTCTAACTTCTAAGATCAAATGACAGATTTCGAGCATATTTAGAGAAATGTGTTGGCTTTTAATTTGGAACTTACTTGTAGAAGATTACTGGAAGTTATTCCTATTAAAGTTCTTAATCTTGGTCCGATACCAGTTATGGTAATTACTGGCCTGATCACCAATTAATGAGTAAAGAAGAAAGGAGGCATAAAGGCATGGCCTTTTTGTTGTCTTGAAACTAACATACATTTTTCGCCTATGAAGGGGTAATGCACTTCCCCATAGAAAACTATTTAAGGTCAGCCATTGGTACTTACAGCCTTACTAGATCTTCATTCATCTGAATGCCTCGGAGGGGCAATTTATACTTATGCTAAAGTTAATTTCTTTATTTTTTGACTCTTTTAGTAACTAAATATGGCTTACTGATGTTTTTGTTTTTCAGTGCAAACCTATTAGCTAAATTTATCCTTTTATTTTTTCAAATTTGTAGATCAAATTTCAATCGGCTGAACTATAGGGGTTTCTACTCTTTTATTTTGGAGCAAGGTGATGAAATTATTTCTGTGGCATCTATCAGGTACATGTCTTGTTGTCTGTGTTAAATTGAAGATATCTTGATGAATGATTACTTAACTTTGTTGGCATCTGGTTTCATGAAAAGTCATTGGGTCAGATTTAGTACCTTAGGTTCATTCATTCTGTTGTGTAGGTGGGTTGTTAAATTAATCAGCAATTCTTCATCCTTCCTGCATTTGTTATGAGAAATGAAGATCTTCCTTCTTAAATAAGAGTTATTAGTGGAGGTGACAGTGATTCAACTGCACCTGCAAACTGATGTCCCAAGGCTGTCATAGATATAATCAGAAGCTCCACTTATCTTAAAATGTAAGCAGGACATGTTATGTTTCAGTTGAAACTTAAAAGACTGCAACTAATCATGCTATACGTATTCCGTTCCACTATGTCAAAACACCTAAGACGACTTCTGTACTTATATTTAATATCTAAAATCAAGATTCAAGAAAGGCATTCAGTCCAGTTCGAAACCTTTTTTTCTTTTTTCCCTTTTCTAAATTTGGACAGAACTGATTTCAGCTGTCAACAGCTGCTGGCTATCAATAAGAGGTGTTTAGATGGCAAAAAAACATTAAGGATTTTCAGGGAAGCTGCTATCAAAAGTTTTCCTTTCTCTCTCTATTGCCGCCTCATTCACTTTCTCTCATCATTGCTACTACCTTCTCCTCGTGGCAACATTGCCCTCCTACAATATGTGCAGCCATCTCTTCCTCCTTCACTTCCCTCTTTTCCTTTATCTCCTCATCCTTCCCTCCTCCCCGCTTTCTGTTTAGTTTGTGACAGGGGTGTATCTTGCGTCAACACACCTGGTATCCCAGGAATCCATAGCGGTCCAGCCAGGGATCGGTTCAACTCTTAGACTGGAATTTGGGACTTTGGTCTAGATGTCTATATTTCTTCACCTAATATTCTTTTCCTTTCTTCTATCTTCTCTTCCATTCTCTTCCTTTTTCTGCTTTCTTTCGCCCTTCCTGATTAACTTCTCTTTAGGCTACTCTATTCCCAACCATTCAGTTCCTTATCCTGAACACCCACTATCTGTGAGTGTCGTGGCTGGCCATTTGCCTTGTGGCTTCCCATTATCGAGTGTCAATCACATTTGGACATCCATCACCTCCATAAATGGCATTAATCAAGTACTGCTGTTGGCTACGAAATCAGGTTCATAGTTAACCTTCAACTTCCTCCTCTTCCCTCCAGATTTTACTGCCATCACTTCTGTTCTTTCCTGTGCGTGATGGCACGTTGTAATGGGTTAGTTTTGGGTAAATTGGACCTTTTTATAGAGTGTTGACTTAGAAGCCAACATTTGTTACCCAACTATGGCTAATTGGTATACCTTGTTGATGTTCTAATAAGACTTAGCTAATGTTTTCTAAAAAGTAATTAAGTAGAAAGTTTGATCTAAACCATAAATTTTCTTTAGATACTCAAATCTTTTATCAGGATGTTATTTCCTTTTAATGTCTTCATCTATAGAACTTTTTTCTTTCATCTTTGTTTTCGAAGGTCTAGTGATTTTATTGTGTCAAACAGAATTCATGGAAATAAGCTGGCTGAAATGCCTTTCATTGGGACGAGAAACATGTATAGACGCCAAGGGATGTGCCGTCGGCTTCTAGATGGAATTGAATCAGTATGTTAGCTTGATTTCTTTATTTTCTAGCTTTTTAATATTGTTTTGAAGATACAAAATTGTGATTGTCTTGTTCTGTCTTTTTGTCAACAATTACATTTTGACAATACTAAATACAAATCATTATTGGCAAGCAGTACTTGTTTCATTTTGTGGCATCTTATGTGCTACTTAGCTATTTAATTTAGTTTGTTTGCTCAAAAGGATAAAAAGAAGGATGGCTAAATGCACAAAGATCCTTTCAATGTGAGATATGGGAAGAGATATGACCTGTCTGTATTCAGCTCCATGATTTCTTATTTACCAATGAATTTATTCTCATTACTTAAACAAAGTTTAGACATGCTGCAAGCTAGAGTTCAACTTAGGCCATGTAGGCTATTGTCCACTGTGATCCAGTATATAGCATCTGCCTGCAATGATAGGAAGCGGAGATTTCTGTTCACTTTCCTACTATCTTACAAGTATCAAGGTCTTTACAACTGCCTTTATATGCATGTGTAAAGTTATAAACCAATTTGTTGCTTGACGGTAGTCATTTGTAACCTTGATTGAAGATCTACAGTTATAACAAGTGGTTTAAACCTTCATTGAGAACTCATGAAAGTGTTTTTCATAAAACATTTTAGTTTTTTTGGTTTATATTTTTTTGGTCATAATATTAGTCTAGTGTTCATACAATTTTAATGGCTTTATTGCTTTAAATTTAGGTGAAGATTGGTGATTTTATTTTCTTTGAGCCACTATTTAAAATGCATGTGCATATGCGTGGATACTGTTTGATACATGTAAGATGCATATTATAGTGAAGAAAAACACAGCATTTTATGTAAAGCATTCAGGTCTGTATCATGCAGTAACATCATTTTGTTTCTATATATCTTATACGGACTTCACAAAGCTCGCGAAGTCTATCTACAATCCTATCAAAGCTTGGGTAAGTCTTAGGAAATTTAAATATTTTTTTTTGCACTTAGGGTATATACCGGTCTGATAGGGGACTGGTATGGGCGGGATGTACTGATCTATCGGTACATCCCATCATATCATGTGTCAGTACATACAGATGTATCGTACTGATGGCTTGTCGGTATATTGGTACGGACCGATAAGACGAACAATGATATGTACTATTGGGAAAGCATGTTATTTGCATTTGTACTTTGGTGAGTCTTGAAAATTTTTTTTGATACAACATAGGAAGTTTGAGCAAACATATAAGGGCATTCTGGGAAGGAAAAATTCATATGGCAGAATTTTGCCTCTTCTATATCAAAGTTGATAGTACTTTAAGATCATGTGCTGGCATTTCAGAAAAATAAATCGGAATAAAATATATTGCTACTTTATGTGGTACTGTTGACAATGAAATTTCTTTATCCTTGTGCTAAATCTTTATTAGCCTAACCATTTATGATGTGCAGAAAATTGTTACTGAAGAATTTTGAACTAAGAACCTATTTTGTTTGATGCAAATTCTTGCATGGGCTTTCTGTAGCAGCATGTAATAGTTATTTTGGTAACAATTCAAAGATTAGTTCATTTTCATTAATTAGGGTAAGTGTAGTTGCTTGTCAATTTCTTAGACTTCCTCTGTGGTTGATGACTTTATAATCATCTATGTTGTTTGATGTGACAGATTGATGTTATTTGTCTATAGAAAATCATTTTTGAGTAATTAAGGATGCTAAATATCATTTACCAAGATTAAAATTCTCATCCAACTGATATTTCTGTACTGAACTGACACAAAAGATATTTATGTTCTTAAGAAATGACATTGCAACAGTTCATATGGACCATCTGAAATTGGGGTGACGTCAGTTGTGCACATGTATTTTGACCAGTGATTTATTTGAGCTTGTTTTCTGCTTGGGCATTTTTAGCAATGCATGTACAGTTAGCTTATTCATAATTATTGCTGTAATTTAATTGTTTTCGTAATTTATTTTCAACATTTCAATTGTTATTTCTTTCTTCTTGCTTCTTTTGCAATAATTTGTTCTCATTTTTAGGCCCTCTTCTCTCTTGATATCGAAAAGCTGGTTATACCTGCTATTTCTGAACTGAAGGACACATGGTCTAATGTATTTGGTTTTAAACCTCTTGAGGTTTCACAAGAATTAGAAGTTAGATCCATAAAAATATTGGTTTTTCCTGGTACTGGTTTATTACAGAAGCCACTCCTGAAAATGCATTCTTCTGTACAATATTCAGCCGTCGATGGAGGTGCGTGATGAATACTATTAATAATTTATAATTATTATTTTTATAACTCCCTTTCATATTTCTTGTTTGTGGTTTATACAGTTGATAATGACATCAAACATCAGCATCAGACAAAATCAACTCATGTATCATCTGAGTTCTCATCTATTAAGCCCAATCTTCATATTCCTGGTCAGGATGTTGTCCATTGCATAAATCCAAATCAAGATGCAGAACCTAGCTTGTCATCTTCTAGAGTTTCACCTGATTCTTCTGATTCTCCTCGATCCAATTGTAAATCTCAAGAAAACAAGATTTCAGAGACTGCTGGTGATTTGTGCATGCACAATTTTCCTGGGGGAGGTTTATCAGGTTCTCATGATGAAGATAAATGTCAAGTTGATTTTTCAACTAATCAACAAGCTGAGTTGATTAGTGAGCTAACTTTGTTTGATAGTCAAGAAGGGGAAAATGTAGAAGCTAATCCATCTGCCGATCTGCAGGAATGTGATTCTGTTTCTAAGCAAAGGTATCCGGATGGTTTTGCCTCTGATACTAAAAAATCAGGATCTGCTTCTCTTAGCATGCCTTCCACTGAATTTAACTTGTTGCAACATAAATTGGAGGATCATTGCACTCCTCTAGGTATTGATACTTTCACATTGAAACAGAATGTTAGGATGAATGTAGAACTTCCACTAGGCTCCTTGGAGTCTACATCAACTCCTAGTCTTCAATGTCATGTGACAACCAAAGCTCATTCTCCAAATTCAGCAGAGAGCAATGATCAGGTATCTTCTGAATCTGCCCATGATGCAAATCATTTTGAAAAATCTCTTATGGTGCATTTAGAGCCATGCTTTCTTTTAAGCAACGAAATGATGCATAGCATTTGTAAGGTGAAAGCTAAAGATTCCATCCTTGATCCAAAGTCCTCTGTAAATGATGGGAACTCAGAACCTTATGCTTTTGAAATTGTTAAAAGATGTCTGAATGTTGCTGCTACAGAAGAAAGTGGGGCTTCTTGCTCAAGTGCTGCAGTTCCTGATTCTGATGAAAATGCTAGGTTTTCTATACAGCAAAGTATTTTAGACACAGTTTACGTAACAAATGGTACTGTTTGTGAATCAAACTTATCTTGTGTTGTTAAGAGCTGCAGGATACCAAGTGAGACTAACCATTCTCACATGGCTTGTTCTGGGATGCTAGATGCAGATATCCATGATGATGTTCAGCCTAATTTAACACCTATCAATTTCGTTGCTGCTGATGTTTTGGACAAGTCTCATCATATTTGCAATGAGTTCACAAATGGAACTGAAATTAATTGTAGTCTTCATGATGCTTCTGTGGACATAAAGAAGTTTGATTTAGGTTCAGAACCTTCTTAATAGCTACTGATAAATCCTCTGTGGCTTAATCCCAGCAGAACATCTGTTTACTGGTGTTGCTGGGTTTCCTGTTGGGGATGATATTCATATGATACACAAGGTTTTTCCGAGGCAAGATGCACAAGGTTGTTAGTGGACCCCGCAGGTTGCCAGTTGTGTAGTGGAGAATTATTTTGTTGATTCATCTTGTAAATAGTAAAGGCCTTTAAAATCATCCAAGCCCCTCTATTGTGAGTTAGAAAGATGATCTTAAAGGAATCTTATCATCTGAACATGGTGAGAATGGTGGGTTATTTTTCACATGAAGTATATGGTGATCTATTGCATAATCATCCTCGGTTTCAATCAACATTTCGCTGAGTTACCATTGAGTTTTTAACGGAAGTGCAAAATGAAGTAAACTAACCTAGTTTTGGTATGTATGCTGTCTTCACTTCTTACTATCTTTCTCCAATTTATTTTGAACTCTGATGATCTGCTCTTAGTTACAAATCTAATGATGGAATTGACATTGAAGTTTTGCAACTTATACTCACTGCAAAATCAATTTTGGCTGTTAACTCTTGCTGCTAGTTGATGAGATGTTCATAATTTCACTATTCATGATGTATGTTCTTGTTGCTACATATATATGCTGTAGATTAGTACTTGCCGTGAACACCTTGCATCATATAATCATAATCTCAATTATTGCATGTGGCTAGATGTCCTTTGCCCTCATCACCATAAATTGACTGCCCCATCAATCATAGTTGATCTGGTCGCTGCAGGTCATACTTGTCACTCGCGGTAGCAAGTTCGCAGACCTAGCCTCCAGGATTGCAACTGTCATCATCTGGTCATTTCTGTTCTATTCATCCACAGCTTTGAACAGTCTCTCCAACACCTTTCAATCCTCTTGCATTTTCTTGTAGCCAATTTATCCACTAGATTAATTCTGGTATTTCCAGAAACTTGGTTTTGAGCATAAGATTGATGTTACTATACTTGCTGATGGATGTAGATGAATTGGGGTGGACGAATTTAAGGGATTCTAAAACTTAAAGCAAGGTTCAAATAACAATCTCATAGTTGTGTAAGATTTGAGTCGTGTATCTAACTCAAGGGTATGTTTGTTATAATTTCTGCAAGGTTTTGGTTGGGAAATTGAGGGCCGCAATATGTTATTTCTAATAACATGAAGTTCCATTTTAATATTAGAAAGTGTTCTTTGAACAAAATGTGCTTGATAGTTCTGATTATTCGAACGTTGAAAGTTCAATATGGTGTATCTTCTTGTTGGGTGTTTCTTTCTAGTTATTTTGTTATCTTATGCAGATATTAGTTAAATTTGTCTTTATTTGTTGAGAACTTGAGATCACCCAAGCTTTGGCCTTTTTTGTCCAACTATGAAGCTGCATCATTCAGTCAAATCCGCCCCTTCCTGGGTTGGTTGTGGTTGGTCATCAACTTAATGCTGTTACTAGTACATTCCAACTTTAATAAAAAACAACTGGATCTAGTTGAAAAAAGGAAAAAGTTTTTTCTACAGCTCTAGTTGGTTCACAAACCACCACACAGCAGTCTAGAAAATCTGAATAATGGTTTGTGAACATCAACATACAAAATCTGGGTCCTGTCATAGGACTGGTAAGGTTCCATCATGGATCAATATGCTATCACTCAGTACGGATTAGTACCGTTCAGAATGAAGAGAAACAGGAATAAGAGGGGATGATAAAGAGAAGAGATGGAGGAAGAGGACTGGTAGAGACAGGAGGAAGAAATATACCAGTAGGAGGATGAGGAGACAGGAGCGGCATGGTAAGGCAAAGGCAGTGGTGGCCAAGGACGGGGGAAAGAGTGTGTGAGAGAGTGCATGAGAAAGGAAAGAGAGAAATGGAAAAATGAAATGGCAATTTAGAGGTAGAAGGCAATAAGTTTAATGCCCAACACAATTCTGTATCAGTCTGTTTACCATTTGGTAAGCAAGGTACGTGAGCTTGCCAGGTGTAATAGTCCATACTGGACCAAACTATACTGATGGAGAACTATCAAGTTTTACAAAGGATTTCAGAAAAAATTATTCTAGGCAAAAATATCAACAAAAAATCATCAATTAGTTGGCCTAGAAATTCAAACAGTTGGGTTGAAAATTGAAAAGTCTTTTGGTCTTTCGAGGGACTCCCTTTGTATTAAGTGCACTCTTGTATTAATTGTGCTGATTTACTATTTAGGTATCCTAGAAGTTATATTTTGGATTTCTAAAAGACATACTAATTCCGTAGGAGATTACTCTTGGGAATCATTGGCTTATTAATTGTTTCAAGGCTTCTAAACCCCTATATATAGTGGAGCTTGTTAATGGATCAAACATTTTCAGATTTGAATGAAAAGAATTGCATCTTCTCTAGTCTTTTATTCTCTTCTGTTATCTCACACTTCTCTCTCTCTCTACGTCCCTATTCTGTTCTACATCAGTTTGGTATTAGAGGGTATCAACAAACTTGCCTTGTACCCCATTAGGTTCCAACTAACATCAAATGCTTTGATCAACACTCAAGGATCCTTGCACCTCCAATGTCAACCCCTTGCATGTGGAGTTGGACCTTAGGGTAACTGTCCCATATGGAATTGGACCATATAGCTCTTATTGTCGAGTAAATTTTTGAAAACTTCACTAATATTTTTTATTGGATTGAAAAATTGTATATTTCATTAGACCATAATTTTCATCACTTCTCCCCTTGTTTTCTTCTTCTTCTTTTTTCTTTAAATTTATCATCTTCCCTTACCCCTTTAGCTACAACTACAGTACTACTAAAATTTGAACCATTGAAAGTTATCGAAAAAAAAGACAAAAAGTGTAAAGAAATAAGAACCATTTGAAACTTTACATTTCTATCTTGTGCATTACAACAATTAACAATCTCATTATCAAAAGGTAATTTGTCGACAGCATTGGAATCATGACTCGATGAGGTGAAAACCAAACCAATCATGATGAGTCCTTAAACCAACAGAGTGAGGTAGACACCCTTAAAGACCAAGCTAGCAGATCATGACCAAGGTATACAGTTTTGAATGGTATCGCCCTGTACAAGCAATACGTACCGATTCGATAGTAAACCGGTACACGGACCGCTCGCTACCGGATGGTATATATATATATATATATATATAGGCGATGTCACATATTTTTTTAAATATATATAAATATAAATAGATATATAAGTAAAAGATTATATATATGTGTATATATATACATATATATACATATATGCCTCAAGTTAAGAAACTTTTACTTAGGTGTGAAATAGAAAAGGACCAAATTATCATTGTCCAAAGATTTGTTTATAAGTTGAGGTTTGACATCCAACTGGAAGTCTCCCTTAGTTTCCTTAACACCATAGAGGAAGCTTCCCGATGAGCCCTTGAGATTAAGGACATCAAATTTTATCCAATTTGTCAAGCATCTTCTCAGTTTCTTGACAATAGAACTATTACCCAATCTACCCCAAATAGTGGCTCTATCAAGTCAAAAATCCCCACTATTAGCAACAATCTTGATCCAACCATGAATTGTCAAACTCATTTATCTACTGATTCTCAAACTAGTTCGTTTTCAGTCTAGTGTCATTATTGCCATAATAGAGGTCACGTTGCCTCTTGTCCTCAAGGTACCCTTACCTTAAAACAAGAACCAAAGGATTAAATCGAGGAAGTAAACCAAGTAGTTGAATCGTAAGCCTACTCAGGTGACGAAAACGAACTAGTAATTGAAGGTGCTCATGTTAATGTTGTCCGCATTATTCTCTCTACTGCTAGTGATTCCAATGAATTAAAGAGGATAAGTATCTTCCATACTTTTATTCGAAGCGTGAAAAAACTTACAAATTGGGTATCACTATGAACGTAGTCTAAAATTTGCTATCAAGAGATTAAACCTTAAGGTAGAGCCACACCCGATTCCATTCAAACTAGCTTGGGTTGATAAAACCACTCTTCTCGCAACCGAGAGATGCCTAGTACCCATTAAAATAGGCATCATGAGATTTACTATGATGTTCTACCATTGGATGTTGCCTACATTCTTTTAGGTCGGTCTTGGTTGTATGACCTTGATGTTACCAATCATGGAAGAGAAAACACCTGTCTTTCCGTACAAAGGTAAAAACATTATTTTGCGACAAACAAAACCGTCAGAAAAGGACAAATCAAGAACTTCCAAATCCCATCCACAAGCCCCAACAACCAAGGGACTTCACTTACTGGATCCTAAATCTTGTATAATTAAACTTTGTTCTGGCACTCAAAATAAAGTTGTTGATGCCCTTAGTAAAATTTTATAATCCTATTTACTATGAGTGTCAAGGTCATAGGATTCGAGCAATTAAAAGAAGAGTATACCTAATGTCCAAACTTTAGTAACATATATCGAGAAGGCCAAGATGGAAATCGTCATGAACATATAAACTTCATTCTTAGGGGTGGTTACCTTTTTCGATCCACTAGATTGTGTATTCCTTGATCCTCCCTTCGAGACTTATTTGTTTGGGAAATGCACGTAGGTGGATTAACATGTCACCTAGGTCAAGACAAGACCATTGAATTTATCGAGGATAGATTTTATCGGTCTTCCTTAAAGCAAGATGTTGCTCGAGGGTGTCGCAGTGGCACTTGTCAAATTGTCAAAACTCGCAAACACAATACTGACATATACACTCCATTACCCATTCTGTAATTACCATGGCAAGATGTGAGTTTAGGTTTTGTTCTTAGGCTTCCCAAAATGGCCCGTGGAGATGACTTTATTCTCGTTGTTATTGATCAATTTTACAAAGTGACTCACTTTATCTCATGTGACAAGACCAACGATGTCTCACATATTGCTAAATTGTTCTTTCGAGAAGTGGTTAAATTGCTTGGTTTGCCTTAACCATGGTATCTGATAGGGATGTGAAATTTGTCAACTACTTTTGAAAAACTGTGAAAATTGTTTGACACAACATTGAAGTTCTCTTTAGCCTTTTACCCCCAAATTGATGGTTAGACTAAGGTTGTTAACCGTTCCTTGGGAATCTCCTTAGATGTTTAGTTGGGGAGAAACCCGAAAAACTGAGACTTAACCTTACCTGATGCAAAATTTGCATACAATAACTCAGTCAATCGCTCCACCAGAAAAAGCTTATTTCAAACTGTCCTCGATTATACTTCTCGCACCCCCATTGACTTGCACCCCTTCCACTTGATTATCATGCCTCGGAACCATCCAACTCCTTAGCTCAACATATTCATGATTTGCATATTGAGATTCGATGTAAAATTGTCGTAAGTAATGAAAGTTACAAACTTGCTGCTAATGCACATCGTAGAAGTCCAAAGTTTCAAATTGGCGATTATGTCTTGGTTCGCGTTCATCCCAAAAGATTCCCAAAAAACTCATTCAAAAAGTTGTATGCCCGAGCCATTTCTTCATTATCCAAAAATTAGGATTTGATGCATATATGCTTGATTTGCCTTCCTACTTAAATATTAGTGCAGTTTTCAGTGTGGAGGATTTAACTCCATATCATGGTACCTTTGAGCCTCCTTTGTCTATCAGTGTTCCTGCATGTGATAATCCTTCTAAAGTATTAATTCTCTCACAACACTAGGATGACACAGAGGTCATTCTTGATGACCGTCTTGTTATGTCTGCTATTGGCATTACTTAACACTTTCTTGGCAAGTAGTGTGATCGTCTAGCTTTCGATGCCATGTGGATTACTTTAGAGGAACTTCATGACTTTGCACTAGATTTATTGGATCAGTACCTTGCAGATCAATCTTCGGGATTGAGTTTCTTTTATTGGGGGAAGAATGATGGAGAACTATCGAGTTTTACAAAGGACGTCAGAAAAGTTTATTCTAGACAAAGATATTAACAAAAAGTCATCAATTAGTTGGTCTAAAAATTCTAAGTCACATTTTAGATTTCTAAAAGATATAATAATTCCTTAGGAGATTATTCTTGGGAATCATTTTCTTCGTTAACTGTACCAAGGCTCCTAAACCCATATGATAGTGGAGCTTGTCAATGGATCAAACATTTTCAGACTTGAATGAAAATATTTGCATCTTCTCTAATCTCTTACTCTCCTCTCTTATCTCATACTTCTTTTTCTTTTTCTTCCCCTCTCTCTCTCTACTTCCCTACTTTGTTCTTCATCACATACATACACCACAAGGGTTCATGCTCCAATTGGTTGTCGGACCAGTAATTATTGACGTGAACCCCTTGGTCAATATATATATATGGTTTCACCATTTTGAAGTTGATTTTTTGTGGAAGTACTTGTTGAGTCTCATTGCCCTTTTATTACCATTCTTTTGGCAACATTTTGTTAGTATACACATTTCATTTGAAGGTTCTACCTTGCTAAAACTGTAAGCGAGGTTGTTTCACCAGAGTCATTTCTGATGTTTATACAAATGGGCTTTCTACTGCATTGTTCATTTTTCAGTAGATGATTTGTTTTTTAGCATTACTGTAGTCAAAATAACTTTTGCAAATTCCTGGTAATTTTAGAAAAGTTGTTGGGAGCTCATGCCACCTATTTCCGTTTCTTCACTTTGAGATGCATGAACATTAGATTTACTTGTTGCAACTTTTTAGAACCCAGATTTATCATTATTCATATTGTTGAATAGGTGGTTAAAAAGACTGACAAGCCAATGTTCATCAAGGACTTACGATAATTCCTACTCATGTACAGAGCAGATTCAGTTGGAATAATCAATCGCCACATCCGGCAGGTTTTTCTCTGCCATGTATATAAATCGTAAGCTAGTTTTGTTTGCTCATGTTTCATCACTTAGACCGACACGGTTAAACCTATTATTGAATCTTCAGAAATTTTTGGAGGTTTTGGATGGAAGTTTTAGATGCACCATGAATGTACAGAATCATGAAATTTTTTATGGAAGTAGCTAACCTTCTTAATTTCCAGGCATGACCAAGTGCTGTGAACAGGAAAGTTTTGTTGACCATGTAAAATGGTTATTCTCTTTTTTGTATATGTATATATGGCAACTTATCTTTGTTTTCCATCTTCTGTTAGTATGACTAGTGATATATTTTTGGTCATTTTTTAAATTTAATTTACAAATTGGTTTCCTTGCATTGTTTATTTATTCTATTATTATTTTTGGATAAATGTTTCTGTAAGACGGATGGAGTTGTTTCCAGGTTATCGAACTTATTATCGACCAAACTTGGTTTCCTTGTATCTTTTATTCAGAGATGCCTAGGGGGTCGTCTTTTAAAATGTTTATCTGCATAGATAGAAAAACATAAAGGAAAATTGTTTGGCTAAATGGGTTTCATGAGATTTTTTATTTCTAACGTTGAATTGCCGTGTAAAGGTGGCAGCTAAAGAAGCAGAAGCCGTGAGTTCGTATGCTGCCCTGCTGGTTTGCCTTTAATCCTTCTACCGATGCCAGCACCAATCACTCTTTTTTTTTTTTTTCTGACAATTACTCATAAATTATCTGTTTCTAAACAACCATCACCGGGAACAATTGTGGAGAATATATTCATATTCTTTTCCTCACTGATATCTGCCTTCCTCGCTGACTCTGTTGGTGGTTTTAGAACAGATGGGTGTGGAAACAACTACATTTCCTATTAATGGATAAAGTCTGAGGTAAAAGGGATAATTTTTTTGTCGTTATATTGAAATATAATATATTTGAATTTGAATATTCAATAATTTATTAAAAAGAAAAATAAATTTACTATTCTATTTTGTTGCCATTCTCAGATGGAAATGTATAATGTTTATCTTGTTACATTTATAAATGAATATGGTTATGCTTTGTTTGCAAAATTATGCTATGCAAAAGGAATTAAAAAAATATTTTATCATATTGTTGAGTTTTTCTTTAATGCAGAGTATACCGTTCGGTATATATATAAAAATTAATATATATAAAAGATTATATATATATATATATATATATATATATATATATATATATATATATATATATATATATATATATATATATATATATATATATATATATATATATACACACAAAATAGATGCCTCGGCGACATCGTCGGAAAAGGTGACGTCGCCGAGCCTTTTTCTAATATATATATATATATATATATATATATATATATATAATTTTATTTTATTATTATTATTCGTTCCGCTCGGTAGTGGGCGGTCCGCGTACCGGTATACCGTCGGACCGGTACGTACCGCCCGTACCGGGCAGTATTATTCGGTATTACCTACCTTGCCTGAGATCATGGAAATATATGCCCAAGGCATGAGCATCGAGAAAACCCAACTCGTATAAGAAGAAACTTACCACAACATGAGGCAGAAGGGAAAATTTGCCAGAGATGCATGGGTTGGGAGAACTCTACCCTATGAGAAGAAACCTACTACGATGGTGGGAGGCATAAGAAAAAGTATACTCAATATGTAAGTGTTAGAAAAACTAGACCCTATAAGAAGAAGCATATCACGATGGAATTTACAAATGAAAATATGCCCAAGATATATGGTTCGACAAAACTCGATCCTTGGAGGACCCATTGGAAATGCGCCCAGGGTCCTCGAGGTGTTGAGGTTGGGAACTTTCGACCCTCGCATGTGCCCTAGGTGTGAAGGTCGAGTACCAACATGCTTTGGGAATGCCTAAATGGGGTCAGGGTGCTACCCAACCTCCCCACCTCAAATAATGAGGTGGGGAGGTTAGGCATCCTAACCCCCTCGTTGCCCAAGGTGAAGCAGTCGGGTGCCCTGACCCCCCTTATTGTCTGAGGTGGGGAGGTCTAATAGTACTCTGACACTCATTTGGGTATTCCCAAAGTATGTTGGTCAAGCACCCGTACTCCCCTTGAGAGAAGGAATCAAAGTATGTTGGTCAAGCACCTCGGAAAAGTGAAACTATGGGTTGTGGGTCGAGTTTCGATGTAGTTTAGGTCGATTAGGAAACAGGTAGCATATGGTGCTATACCCTATTATGTTTTAACAAGGAGTAGATGGAGACAAAGGCACAACCTAAAGGGATGATCAGATCTATTAAAGACTTGGCATCAATTAGCCAATTTGATGTAAGAAATGTATCTTGCGAACTGAGAATGGGTGAAACTGAATACCGGTAGAGATCTCTAAGGTACGTCCAAAGTCCCCTCTAAGTGTCTTTAGAAGAAACTATCAATTCGTCACTAAAGGCGATTGGTTTTATTGAATGTGTTTTTGTCTTCATCTTCTTCTAGTAGAGTATTCTAGCAATTGATGGGCAAATTTTGAAGGTTCTTTTCCTTAATTCCAAGGCACTAATGGGTAACAATGAAGGTCCTTTTCTTTAATGGGATTTATAGGTATCACCGAAGATCAACACCCAACTACCCCATATTTTTCCTTGGCAATAATTTTTTGCTCCATCTCTCACCCAATTAACCAATATAGGGTACTCTTCTCTAATTTACTACATATTTTGGGGTGCTTAGAGAGTTGAGATAAGTGCTCCTAAGAATTCTTGAGTTTTAAGTGTGACATATTTTATTAAGTCTTTTTTTATGTTGTAAGAGATATTATATATATATATATATAGAGAGAGAGAGAGAGGGGATTTTCCTAAGCATAATGTTTACTCTTAAGGAGGATGTGGTAAGAGATGGTTGATTTTTAATTTTTGGAAATACAATCAATAGTAAAAGCTAATGATCTTGAGGGGAAAATGAATTGGGAGTTAATCGGGATGATCAAAATATTAAATCATTTATCTTTTTTTTCTAGTTTGGGAGATTTTAAATAATTTTAGTTTTATCAATCAAAATTCAAAGTTTGTTGAAGTCCCATAAGCATTATTCATCCTCTCTTGGTGTCGTTACTGATCCTAATAGATTAATCATATAAAACATGGAAGTTGTATTACTATAGTTGAAATTTGTATTCGTAAAATATGCAAGTTTTATTCCTATATAATCCTATTTTTAATTAGAATTTAACTATATTCCAATATAGTTATATTCTGAAATAAATGTGTTCCTAAAATGTCCAAAAGATTTTTTGAGTAAATAACCCCATATAAATTAAAGATCTCCTTGGTTTTAGGATCTCGTTTCGGTTTCAACATGGCAGCGGAACTTTCAGAGGGTGAAAGCGAAGAGAGGGCTAAAAGCAAGAAACAAGAGAAAGAGGAGAGAGATGATTGGTCGAACCTCAAAGCTGATACGTTGAAACTCATCGCCGATCAACTGATCATCGATATCACCGACTACATTTGTTTTCGTGGTGTCTGCAAGGCATGGCGTGCCACCAACCCTCAGAGCCGCTCGCACCCTCCCCAGCTCCCGTGGCTTGTTCTGGGATGCGAAGATGACTTGGACCATCTCGTCTTCTACTCCTTCTCGGACTCGAGAGTCCACAAGATCAAGCTTCCAACGATTGGTGATATGGTCATCAATGGCTCGTGTGACGGGTGGCTCGTCCTCGAAGATAGACCTTCCTCGAGCATCTCTCTTCTAAATCCTCTCACAGGTGTTCAAATCCATCTCCCATCGGCCCCGAGTCAATTGAGGACCATACATACTGCCACTCGTGATAATGCCGATACGAGCATCACAAAGGAATTCATGCAAGCACTAATTTGGAAGATTTCAATGTCTTCAAGCCCACTGGCGACCGATCAAGATTGCACCATGATTGTTATCGCCTCTTGGAACCGTGCTCTCCTATCCATTCGTTTCGGGCACGACGATGACTGGACCTTGCTAGATGACACGACCGTGTACCTCGATGTCATCTACTTTAAAGGAAGCTTTTATGCTATTGATCACACCGAACAAGTCTTCATGTTCGACTCCCAACTCAAGAAAGTGGCCATCACCGAGCCTCAACAAGAATTGACCAACACATTATGGCAGTTCGCAGAGTTATCAGGTGAGCTCGTACTCCTTGGAAACATGGTGTCTGAGAACCCTATCGTCGATGAGTGGGAAGGTTCTATAACGTTCACGACGGAGAGGATCGACATCTTAAAGTTGAACATGGAAGGTTTATCATCATCATCACTAGAAGAGACGAAGAGCTTAGACGACCACATACTTTTCTTAGGCGTTACTTCTCGCTCCATCTCACGCCCAGCCGCCCAATACCCGCATGGAAAACACAACACTATCTACATTCATGAGGTTTATTCTTGGCACGATGACGAACTTGCTTGTTGTAGGTCAGGAGTATATGACTTAGAGAGTGCCTCTTTGAAGCCTCTACCATACAACCATGATAATAGTGAAGTAATATTAGATTGCATCATAAACATATGGCACGAGCCATGCCTATTTTAGTATACCACATCTTCGTTGACTAACTACTATGTTATATTTCTCTATGGGTTTCGTAATTTTCTTATTTATAATATTGGTAGGATCTTCCATATAATCAAATGTTTGTCATGCATAATTTTCAGCATATCTCTATGGTGATATCAAAACAAGTTTTTTTCTCTCTCTTTATTTCTTACTCTCATTTTAGCAATAATGGCATTGCATGATCATAAGTTTCGGCCAACTCGATCATTCGACTATCATTTTTCGTCTTAGGAGGTTGCATCACTTTCATGATTTTCATTCATTGATTTTTTTTTTTTTTGGGGTTCAAATTTGCTATACCATTTACCAGTGTGTGTCTCAAATTTTCAAATAAGGAAGTATGTAAAGATTAACAACAAAGGAAGGAGAAGAGATGCAAACTTTTTTTTTGTAATAGTACATCACACCCTCCTTTTCAAGGCTTGGGAGATATTGTTTACACTTAGAGATACATTTCTCTTTGGAAGACTGAAGAAGAGAAACTTTACCAATCAAGAGTGAGATCAAATGTAAATGAATTCTCAACAAATGCTTGGATTCACTTGCCTCAAGCAGTAAGAGAAGTTTACCACTGTTCAAGTCCTGTAGAATCCGATTACTCCGAGCAGTACTACCACTGTTTAATCGAAACTATATCATCACCATTGTTCCTACATAATCTTATTTTTTGATGATGAAATTAATTAATAAATTTAAAAAGTTAATTCTATGTTAAGTTAAGTGATACAGAAGATACTTCGATTAAGCATGTAGACTATCGGAGAATCAGATATTGAGCCAAAAATATGTGTCGGAGGTTGATGTGCCCAAGGATTCATCGACGAGTTGAAGGTTTAGATGATGTGAAGATAAAAGTTCTATCAATGTGCTAATGGGATTTGGTTCGCTAAATTTTTGTTCGGCAGAATCTTAAACACCAAACACATGACTTATTTTTATATGAATGAGTTACTATGAACACTGCATTAGCTTAAACAGACGACCTCTTTCACGATAATGACAAGTTCATGATATCTGACCCGCCATGGAACCACCTAATGGAGAAGGAACTAAGATTATCCACCACCCAAAGTCGAGTTGTTTATTGGAGCAAATTGTAAGTGGAGCAATCAATTAGCAAATTCGAATGAAAGAAATCGGTGGATATATTTCCAATCTGGTGCTGTGACCACGACTACATGCATATATCATATATCATAAATGTAGGAGTGGGGATCAAACGAAACTGTTGATGTCCCACTATGATTATTGCCATCACCATAGAGAGAGATATATAATGCTAAAAATTATTTATGAATATAAATATCCATTAAATACATCGCAATAGAGTGATTGTTATCCCGATATATTAAAACAAAACCATTAGAGATATAAGAAGCAAACAAAAATAAGTAAAAGGCTATGTTATTGAGACTAATGAGATAAATCAAAAACCTCATAGTCCACCATTTATTTATAGTGCGAGGATAATAAGACTTATCTTTCGAGTAGTAAAAAAGAAGTGTACTAGAATAAAGATTAAAAATGGTGCATACCATATAAGTAAAAATATCGGACGAAAAGTTACATTTTCTAAATTATATATTTCAAGCTTACAATACAAATGTTGTTCGTGACTGTTCATGATATCATGTTTTTCAAGAGTGTATTGGGTAACGATAATTACAGCCCAGGAGAAGTACATGGTTGCATCACCTATTTTCCCGATTGGTGAAATAAAAACCTCGTAAGTTTACTCTTAACAATCAAGAAATAATTAGTGATGAGGTAGATATACCAAGAATCAACCTCAATATAGCTTAGTATCATCTGAATATTTCTCTTGGGCCATGACCATTAAAGCAAAAACCTCACAAGTTTACTCTTAACTGTCAACAAGCAATTAGTGATGAGGTAGACAAACTATTAAAAGTAAAATTTATTACCGAGGTGTACTATCCCCCATGGTTTGTCAATGCAATACTCCTTAGGTAGTGTGTTGACTATACCGATCTCAATAAGGCAAGCACTGTAGAGAAATCTAGGGCGTCATCACATGCATAGTTGTGTTACCTAGGGAAACTAAAAATCACGTATGAGATAGTTGTGTTATATAGGGAGATCGTATATCTATAAAATCCTACAAATCTGTGGGAGAAGATGAAGGAGGTCAACTGTCCTCCTCTCTAATGGTGATCCATACAACAATGGCTGTGGAGATACTCCTCGAATCACTGTTCAAATCTTCGCCCACCCTTATTGGCTGAAGACGAGAAGAGGGAGAGAAAAATAGGAGGTAGCAGCCAAAAAAGACCTAGCCTATAACCCTTTAGTTCCCTCCTATTTATATAGGTCACCTATTAACTTAACCCTAATAATATCTTATTAGCTCTTATTGGATTAGTAGGTCTCTACCCAATAATATCTTATTAGCTCTTATTGGATCTCATATATAGAATCTAATAATTCAGGGGCTTAATGAATATCCAATAAGATAGGGCTCCGACGGATATCTCATATCCAAACCTTTACTTGTCGCAACACCTATCAATTGTATGTGACCCTCTAGGTCCAATATCGAGCTGGTCGTAAGTCATACCTATTAAAACTCCTTCTAGCTCAATGAATTATTATCTCTGTAATAATTCACTCGACTTATCAATTGTGAACGTATTAAACCACTATGTCGTAGTCCCTAGATGATACAAGAGAATCTAAACATTTTGACCTATATGTCCTTAGTTACCGTGTACATATAGTCCCTCATTCATCTAATATCCCGAAGACAATATATCGGGCATGGTACTATCAGGCCCATACGGTTTCTCCTCGAGTCTCTCCCTAATCGGATTCTCCCGGAGAACTCTTTCTCTCTCAATCCGAATGACCTTGGCTAAGGATTTATCTAAGCAAGAATATATGAGATTTTCTTCTCATGATACCGAGAGCGGATGATCCTCTATCGACACTTAATAGCTCTTGTAAGATTGGCTACCACTCCCGAAGACCGACTGTGTTAGATCTGGAACTTCTAAAACCTATAAGTCCAATATCAAAGAGTGAAGTACTGAAACAAGACATCCTTGGTATCTCAAGTCTAAGGACCTGCTAGTCATATATGCCCTGTAAGCTAATCATGTGAGTGATGACACGCATGACTTGACACAGTCACTTTATATTGCCTATTACATGAATATATTGTGATGTCCATGGATCTGTATAATGAGAATCGGATCAGGATAAGAATACGATAATGAGACTGATTCTCCTTTAAACATAGATCCTAAATAATCTCAGTCATAGGTTACTCAAGAGGGACATCGAGATAACATGATAGAATGGTATGCTGTATACCCGTCTATATGATGGATGCAATTGGTCTCATAGCTACTCATGTGGGGACACTAGAGATACAGTGCAGGTACTCATTGGAGAATGAGTTCACTGATTGATCCACTAATGGAATGTTGGATGATTGATGATATCTTATTGTTAGATAGTGATTCCGTCATCCCAGTGGTGTATCTGGTTTTCAGACTTGAGACACCAAGGATGTCCTATATGAGTACTCCACTCTTTAATATCGGACTTATAGGTCTGGAGGTTCTAGATCTAGCATAACCAGTCATCGGGAGTATAGCCAACCTTACGATTGTTATTGAGTGTCGATAGAGGATCATTCATTCTCAGTGTTATGAGAGGAATATCCTATGTATTCTTGCTCAAACAAATCCTTGGCCAGAGTCATTCAGATTGAGAGAGAAAGAGTTCTCATGAAGAATTCGATTAGAGCGAGACTCGAGTAGAAACTATATAGGTCTAACAGTACCATACCCGGTATACGGTCTTTGGGATATTAGATCTAGATGAGGGACTATAGGTATATGATAAATAAGGATAGATAGGTCAAAAGGATTAGATTCCCTTGTTTCGTTTGGGGACTACGGCGTAGTAGCCTAGTACATTCGCAGTCGATAAGTCGAGTGAATTATTATGGAGATAATAATTTATTAAGCTAGAAGGAGTTTTGACATATATGACTTACGACCAGCTCAATATTAGGCCTATAGGGTCACACACATATGGTAGGCGTTGCGACGAGTAGAGGTTCGAAGATGAAATATCCGCTGGAGCCCTTATCTTATTGGATATCTAATAAGCTCATGAATTACTGGATCCTATGAATAAGATCCAATAAGAGCTGATTAGAAATTATTTGCTATAGATCCACTAATCTAATAGGCTTGGGTAGTTGGATAGAGATTTAATATCCAATATCGTAGGATTCATTAGGGTTAAATTGATATGGGGCCTCTATTTAGGGAACCAAAGACCCATAGGCTAGAGGTTCTTTTTAGTTGCTTCCTCTTATTCTCCTCTCTCCCTCTCCTCCTTATATTGCATCCCCCTATTTGTGGTGTGTGAATAGAAAGAAGGGGTAGCTCCTTCTTGATTGTGTAATGCGCACAAGGAAGAGTTTTGAGCAGCAATTTGAGGAGCTTCTTTATAGCCCTTGCTATGTGTATCACCGCTAAAGAGGAGAATAGTTGACCTCCTT
>CM017192.1:1962500-2020000 GCA_004837865.1 Musa balbisiana | reverse complement strand
ATCTGAGAAGGAGTAGAAGATGAGACGATTGATATCGTAGTCACATCTCAAGAGTAACCATGGGAGTTGAGGAGGGTGCGTGCGACCATGGTGGTCGATAGCATGCCATGTCTTGCAGACGCCATGAAAACGAATATAATCAGCAATGTCGATGGTGAGTTGATTGGTAATGAGTTCCAGTATATTCATATCGAGATTTGACCAATCAACTCTTTCCTCTTCTTTCCCTATTTTCGCCTTCACCCTTAAAAGGTCTTCCACCCATGTTGAAGGATGAAACACTATCCTAAACCTTAATTCAAGGAGATATATATAGATTCATTTACCCCACCAAAAAAAAAAATCTCATGTTTTGGGCTTCTACATGAGAGCAGCCCAATATCAAGAATTTAATAGGACTGCTCCTATTTGTAAATATCATTTTTTTCGTATATGTATGGGAGTTGTCTTTCCAAAATATGAAAATTGTATTAGTAGAATATGAAAGTTACCATCTTCCTATATAGTTATATTCTTAAGCAGCTATATTTCTAATTTAAATAGGATGGTTGTTTAGGATTTACATGGATAGTTGTAATCCTAATATATTAGGACACTTGCAATAATATTACTAATGTGAGGATATTTGTATTTTATATTTTGGGATTTAAATCCTTTCTATAAATTTGAAAGCTTATTTATGATGAAGGTAGGAGACTATTCATTCCACAAGAAATATCTTCCGATCACTCATTTGTGCTCCTCGATCCATCACAAAGTTTCATTTGTGCAGATACTTTGATTCCTCATGCCTCAACCATTTCTTTTTGTTTCATATAATTATATAGTAAATATCTATATTATAATTACAAATGCAAGCATGTAAAAAGACCACTTCCCATACAACCTTCAATTTCTAGATTGCTTGATTCTCCAATGCTTGATTAGAAAGAAGACCTGCTTTTGTAGTCCATTAACTATTCATTTCTAATAATGGGATTTATGTTGTTCTTGTTTCTTGGTCATCTCACTATTGTTGTACAGTGGGGATAAATAAATTATTTGGTTAAGGAAAATCTTAAACACCAATGGCATGACTTTTTTTTATATATATAAATGAGTTATTATAAACTTTGCATTAGCTTAAACTTCAATCGAGAGCAATTGTTATCAGTTATATGATAAGATCGTAAAGTTTTATCATAAAAGAAAGGGGAGAAAAGAGAATGATCATTTCGAGGGAATCGACCTCCTAGGATTTGTCAAAAAATTGAATAATATTTCATTGCTTGATGAAAAAAAATAGATACATCCATATTTATAGAGTTAGTCCACCATGACTTGAACTCTTAATAATAAATAAATATTAAATAAACCCCTATCCAATTTTTACTAAACTAAAAAAACTCAATAAACATTATTAAAAAACTTAAAAAATAAAGGGATCCTAACACTATATCATTTGCTACAAATCCCTGGAGAATAATCGCGAGCCACCTTTTTCTTGTTTTTTTCTTTTGAACAATAGCTTCATGGCACCACCTAATAAAGAATCAACTATCCATCACCAAAAGTTTACTTGTTTATTGTATAGTATAAGCTTGCAATCCTTTTTTATTGCCACTCGATCATAGGAAATTGGTTGATGTATATGCATCCTGGTGCTGGGATCATCACTGCATGCATGTATCATACAAGTGATGCAGCTTCCTAAGTTGGAATATGGCAGCAGAACAATGGATCAAACAACTGTCGATGCCCCACCATGATTATTGCTAAATTCAAAGAAAAAAGAAAAGAAAAACTTGCTGCCATCACCATTGAGATTAGATTATGCTAAAAATAATTTACGAATATAAATACCCATGAAATCCATCATAATATCGAGTTTGTTAGCACAAACCATTCGATATATAAGAATCTAACAAACTAACTAAAAAAACAAGTTATTGAGACCCAAAGACAAAATGGTTATATAATCCACCATTTATAGTGTGAGGACAATAAGGCTTAGTTATTGTTTAAGGGAGTAAAAAAGAATTAAAGTACTAAAATAAGCATGGTGTATACCACATGGGTAAATAGCCATTGCATATCCTTTCATTTTTACCATGTGATATTGGCTTGAAAGAAGCATTCTCCAAATCATATATTCCAGGTCTACAATATATATCTCTTTTGTCATCACTCATAGCATAAATATGATGCATATAGATAGTATTAGATTTTCCATGTGAGTATTGGACAATGGGGAACGAGATGGAGCGAGAATTGATGCCTAAGAAAAGTATATGGTTGTCTATGCTCTTTGCCTCCTCCAATGATGGCAGTGGACCTTTTAGGTTCAGCTTTAGGATCTCTATCCTCTCTGTTATGAAAATTATAGCATTCTCCACCTTATTGTAAACGGGATCCTCAATTATTATGTTTCGAAGGACAACAAGCTCATCTGATAACTCTGCAAACTGCCATAACATATAGCTTAATCCTCGTTGAGCACCGATGATGTCCACTTTCTCCAAGAAGGAATTGAACACGAAGACCTGTGCAGTTTCATCCACAGCATAAAAACTTCCTTTAAAGTAAATAACATCATGAAATTTACTGGTGTCATCCACCAAGGTCCATTCATCATCCTCGCCTAAATGTGTAGAGAGGAGAGCATGGTTTAAGGTAGAGATAATGACAATGATGCAATCTTGATCATATATTAAAGGGTTCGAAGATATTGCAATCTTTAATATCGACGGGTAAGAATATTTAGTATTCCTTAGATGACTTGGGAGTGCTGGGAGATAGATATGAGTTTCCGTGAGAGGATTTAGGATAGAGAGGATCCAAGAAGAATTATGATCGAGAACTATCCATCCATCACATGAGCCAATGATGTGTCTATCATCTATTGAAACTTGAATTGAGTGGATTCTCTCATCTGCGAAGGAGTAGAAGATAAGACGATTAATACTTTTATCCCATCTCAAGAGCAACCACGGGAGTTGAGGAGGGTGAGTGCCATCATAGGAGTCGGTAGCACACCATGTCTTGCAAACACCATGAAAGCGTACATAATCAGCAATGTTGATGGTGAGCTGATCAACGATGAGGTCTAGTATATTAGCATCTAGAGTCGACCAATCAACTCTCTCCTCTTCTTTCTCTTTTTCTTTGCATTCATCATTAACAAGTTCTCCACCCATGTTGAAAGATGAAAAACAATCCTAAAACTTAATTTAAGGAGACATATATATATATATATATATATATATTCATTTATCTAAGAAAAATTATTTCATCCTTTGGGCCTCTACCTAAGAGGACCCCAATACTGAGAACTTACATAAGAGGGCCCCTTTTTTTTTAATTACCATTTCTTTTGTATTTTTATGAAAGTTGTATTTCTAAAATATGAAAATTATATTCATTCAATATGGAAGTTACAACCATGTTCCTATATAATTATATTCTTAAATATCTATATTTCTAATTAAAATAGGATAATTGTTTAGCATTTACCTATATAGTTGTAATCCTAGTATATTAGGACACTTGCAATATTATTGCTAATGTTAGGATACTTGTATTTTACATTTTGGGATTTAGATCCTTCCTTTAAATTCCAAAGCTCATTTATGATGAAGTAATCCAAGAAAATATTCATTCTACAAGAAATATCTTCCAATCACACAACTGTTTGAATTAAAATAAAAACTTAACAAACAAATGTGATAGAAATTCCATAATTCATTTTTTCAGCATGATCTTCAATAGATGTTATTGAAATTCTTTACTTGTAGTGACAACATTGTCTTTGTCGACTGATTTCAAGATTTTCTTATACAACATGAGTTGTCTTTCGATTTGGAGCTCAATAATTAGTGCAACTCTATTCTTATAGCTCATGAAGTTCTAGTTTTTTTTTTTTTCTTTTTTCACTTGAATTTTGAAGGAAGGTCGCGGGAGAAAAATGAAACACTATTTTGTTTTGAAGGTATACGAGAGTTCACTCAATCTAGCATTCATTATTCAAGTATCTGACATCGGGTGGTCGAAGCATCAGTGGCTCTAATGATGGATGGATAATGCTTCAAACCCATTCTTCCTTGAGCATCTCCTTCTTAAAGGCTCTCACAAGTGTCTATGTTCATCTCCCAAGTCAATTGAGGAGTGCTAATGAACGTATGTGCTATCATCATGGCAAGCAACAGTAAGAAAATGATATTCAAGCAACCACTGATCATGAACAATGCAATGTCTTTGAATCCTTTGATATCATTGCCATCCTAATCTCCATTTGGAATTGTGTTTTCATATATATTCGTTTCAAGGATAATGATTAGACTTTGATGGATGTGTTCGACTCTAAATTAAAAAGAAATTATCATCATTAGTCCTCAACATATGACTTTGTGCAATCATTAGAATATATGATTTGTACAGTAAAATGGGTTATAATCTTGAAGCTAAACCTTCTATAGTTGTCATTTGGAAGTGGTAATAGCTTATGTGACCACATACTTTCGTTCTCGATCCAACTCACTCCCTGCTGTCCAGTACTCTCGTGGAAAATG
Source organism: Musa balbisiana (assembly GCA_004837865.1). Taxonomy (NCBI): domain Eukaryota; kingdom Viridiplantae; phylum Streptophyta; class Magnoliopsida; order Zingiberales; family Musaceae; genus Musa; species Musa balbisiana. The sequence continues at coordinate 2,015,453 of CM017192.1, read as the reverse complement.
TAATACTATCTTTATTCATGCTGTATAGTTTGGGATCCATAAACTTATATGACTCAGAAGAGAAAGAAAGACTATTTAAAGCCATTACCATGCAACAATGAGAGTGATAGGATATTGTATGGTTACAAATGCATGTGGTATGCACCATGCCTATTTTAATGTCTTTTTCTTTCTTGACTATCTTTAATCTTAATTTATAAGTCTTCTTGTCAAAGTTCCTAGAATCGATGGATTACTATGTTTTATGTTTTATTTTTGAGTCTTAGTAAACATATTAGTGCATATTCTGATTGTCACTACATAAATTTATTGATAGAATTATTAAAAACCTCTTATTACCCACAAAAGTTTTTGTTATAAATACTTAAATTAATCACTAAAAGATGATTTATTGATAGAATTGTCACTAGACATTTAATCACAAAATATAATTAGGTAATTTGTCCAAGAAAAACTCTCCAATAATGGGGTTTTATCGAATGGCAATCCCATGTTTGCTTTTTACCAATAGTGCCCTTTTTTTAAAATTAGGATTAAAATATTCTTTATAAAATTTTAAAAAGACACTCGATATCCATAAGCCTTGGTTGACTGACTCTAATTTATTTGTATTGAACGGGTTTGTTAGACCTGAATCAGATCAAATTGGTTCAACAAAACTCTAGGTTTTTTATTTATTATTATTAGGGCCCAGATTTCTTTTTTTTAAATTACGTCTTTGCCCATTCCACCAATACAACAACAATGTGTAAGAGGTCACTGTTGCCAATCTTCTTACCCGTGGTGGTCACCACCATCGTTGTTTTCGTCGTTGTCACCGTCACTAATAAGAAGCAAGGATAAAGTGAGCCCTAGCTTCTTTTATAGTGCCATTAGGAGGCTATCGTCTGATGGGAGAGGAAGAGATCTCGTTGATAGCATTGGTGGTGGCGCCATTGATGGCAACTTCCTACCAACAAGCCATTACCGAAGAGGAGAGGAAGGGGGTCATGGTCGTTATTGATAACGAAGCAGGAAGTGGATGTTGCCTTCTCGCTAATAGTATATTGATTGTTGGTTGAGCATTTATGTTGTCCACCGATTATTGGTTGAGCATTGAGGCTTAGCTATCCATGATCATCATCATCGACAATGTCATCTGTTGAGCCTTGGTGACTACTTGGGAAATGGAGCTCTAGCATAGCTATTGCCATAGTCCTAGGTGGTGGCCATTGTTGATGTCCTTATTCCCGTTGGTTTCTATCACCTTCAATAAAGCCTTATAGAGCTCATGGTTAATGGTTCATGTTGTGTCCTTATTTAGCTTTATGAGCATTGGTTACATTGGTCTATCATTCGGTGTATTGTGAATCATTTATTACAACAATAACAATAAAACATATAGTATTAAATGAATACATATTTGTAGTTGATATTATTAATTTGAATGTCATTTAAGTATAGGGTACTTTATTACAAGGATGATCCTATTTCGAATGAATTATTCAATTTTCTAGATAATATGGATACTTTCAATGAAACACAATATTTGTCGATACCAGAATCGGATGTAATTTTAGGAAGTTATCATTCAATACTAAACCAAGTTGGAGGATCTACCTCAGAACAACATCAAACGTCAAGCTTACAACTTCAAACATATTCTTCTACACAATCTCAAACTTATAACTTTGATTGGAATGAAACATTTGTAATGGATTACATTGAATATAGTTATGAGATATTTGAAGAAGAGTAGGCTAAGTAAAGAATAGTTGAAGAATTAGAAGAAAATATAGATAACACATTTTATGCCCATGATATTATGGGTGAGCATATTGATTTCGATCGAGATATGTATGAAAATCTTGGAGGATTAGGGTTATAGAAGAAGATGACTTCAACTCTAATGCTTTAACTCCTTATCCAGATGAAAATAAATTTATCAACAATGACCTATACATTGGACATATACAAATTTATAACTATTCATATTATAATATTTAATATAAAATTTTATTGATGATATTTGACACATAAGTTCTTCATTTATTTTGTAGGTATTTAAAGATATGCCAAAGTTTAGAAGAGCTTAGCAAGAATATATTATAAGGAGAAATTTTTGAAATAAAAATTTAAGTATGTAGAAGTTACAAGCTTAAAGCATGATATAAGGTTGAGCATTGTGGATGGCTGATAGTTTAGTTGTGGATGTGATACATATCGGATTACAAAATTTATCAACAAGCATCAATGTAAATATGCCTAGAGGAAATTGAGATCATCCATCTTTCAGTAGCAAGTTTATAGCTGAAGAAATCAAAGAACAAGTTCCTACAAATGAACTTTATACTCTAAAATGATCATTGTAGACATACAAAAAAGATTTAGGGTGATAGTTTCTTTCATATGGAAAACCATATATGGCATGTGAAATCCTAGTGAATCAAGTTCATGGACACTTTGAAGGATCTTATGGTGATTTACTACCTTTTCTATGATAGTTAAAAGTTCATAACTATGAAACAATTATTTGTTTAATGACTATGGAGGAAGAATATTTTCATCGAGTATGTTTGGATATTAGGTTCATGTTTGCATAGTTTTATTTATTACATTCATCTAGTTATCGACATAGATACAACACATTTATCTAAAAAAATCCTTGTATATTGATGATGGCAACTGTTGTTTATGGATTTAATAAGTTATTTATTATTGTATTTCGAGTAGCAAAGATTGAGAGGAGAGTCATGGGAATGATTTCTTTTAAAGTTAAAAAACTGTTTTAATATACATTATGATTCTTTATGTGCCGTCAATAATAAAAAAATCTAGGAATTCTTAGGTAGTGAAAGAAATATTTCTAGTTGTATCATAGTAACTATATAATCCATCTTTTGAAGAATTTAATAAGTAACATATGTAATAAGGAAATGCATGATAATATCAAATTGCTATCCCAATGTACTAAGACAAAATCATTCGAAATATAAGAATCAAACAAACAAAGTAAAGAAATAAGTTATTGAGACTCAAGAAATAAATGATAAATGTAATAATCCACCATTTATAGTACCAATATAATAATTGTTTAACATATTAAAAAAACCTAAAATAAGCATGGTGTATACCACATAGGTAAAAAGTCATTGCACATCCTTTCAATATCCTTGTGTGTTATTGGCACAAAGGAGGCCTTCTCCGAATCATATTTTTCGGATCTACAATATATATATTGTCCATCATTGTTCACAATATAATAGTGATGTATATAGATAGTATCATGTTTTCCATAAGGGTATTGGGCAACTGGACGTGAGATAGAGCGAGAATTAATGCCCAAGAAAACTATGTTATTACCTAAATTTTTGCCTCCTCGACGGTAGTAGACCTTTCATATTCAACTTCAGGATTTCTATCCTCTCTGTCATGGAAATTCTAATGTCACCGAGCCTATAATTAATAGGTTCCTCAATCGATATGTTTCGAAGGACTACAAGCTCATCTGATAATACTACAAACTGCCATAATGTGTTGCTTAATTCCCGTTGAAGACCAATGATAGTCATTTTCTCAAAGAAGGAATTAAACATAGAGACTTGTGCAGTTTCATCTACAGCATAAAAGCTTCCTTTGTGATAAATGACATCATGGTACATAGTTTTGTCATCCACCAAGGTCCATTCATCGTCCTCACCTAAATGAATAAAGAGGAGAGAATTATTCAAGGTAGATATAATGACAATGATGCAATCTCGATCATACGTTGAGGGGTTTGATGACATTGCAATATTCTTTAACAATGGGTAAGAATCTTCAACATTAGGTAAATAACTCGGGAGTACTGGGAGATTGATATGAGCACCCGTTAGAGGATTTAGGATAGAGAGAACTTAAGAAGTTATTTGATTAAGGACTAGCCATCCATCACATAAGCTAATGATACGTGTATCATTTGCTAGAGTCTGAATTGAATGAAATCTATTATCCGAGAAGGAGAAGAAGATAAGATGATTGATGTCATAATCACATCTCAAGAGCAGCCATGGGAGTTGAGGAGGGTGCATGCCACTATGGGGTTTGGTAGCATACCATGTCTTGCAAATGTTGTGAAAGCGGATATAATTAGCAATGTCGATTGTGAGTTGATCGACGATGAGTTCCAATATATTAGTATGGAGATTTGACCAATCAGCTATCTTTTCTTCTTTCTTTTCTTTTTTGCTTTTAGCCCTTCTTTTGCCTTCACCCTCAAAAAATTCTCCACCCATGTCGAAAGATGAAACACGATTTTAAATTTTAATTCAATGAGATATATAGAGTTTCATTTACCCAAAATAATATCTTGGGCTACATGAGAGCACCAAGTATCAAGAATTTACCTAAGAGTGCCTTTTTATTTTTGTAAATATCATTTTTTTCTATATGTATGGAAGTTATATTTCTAAAATATGAAATTGTATTTGTAGAATACAAAAGTTACAATCCTGTATAGTTATATTCTTAAATAGCTATATTTCGAATTTAAATAGGATAATTGTTTATGATTTACATGTATGGTTATAATCCTAATATATTAGGACACTTGCAATATTATTGCTAATGTTAGGATATTTTTATTTTGCATTTTGGGATTTAGATCCTTCCTATAAATTTGAAACCTTATCTATAATGAAGTAACGAAGGAAACTATTCATTCTACTAAAAAGTCTTCCAATCACACACTTATATACATTAAAAAAAACCTTTGCAAACAAACAACAAATGTGATAGAAATTCTCTACTTGTAGTGATTTTCTAAAACAGTATTAGTGAGTAATAATTCGGTTTGAAGTTTAATAATTAAAGCAATTGAACTAAGGCTAATCGGGATTTTCCTTGTTTGAGTAAATATATTTTGATAATAATTTTGATCCCAAACAAATGTATTTGGACAACAATATTGACAAAAAAGAATTGATTTAAATTCTAATCTCTGCAGACAAAATAAATAGTAGATCCACATCAACTTGGAATCTTCCAATAGCAGGTTTTGGTCCAGTGCAAGTTCCTCCTTGATTTTGCCATTGCCAATCGATCAGTCTTTGCATATTATCTATCAATCTCATACCTCTTTGAATAGCTTGGAAGCATCCCTATCCTTTACTTGATGGATGAAATTATCCAAAGCAGTACACTAAAGATAACTTTTGTTCCTCAAGTCTCTCTGTCAATCTGATTCCAAGCTTCAAAATCGATCTTTTGTAGAAATTCATGAATCATCAAACCATAATTTTAAACTTCTACTTCCTCTAATCACCATTCCATGTAAGGCTCGTGTTCGATGATCTACGGTTCGATATTACCTTTGGAATAAAAGTTTTGAAAGAGAACTTGTGCTTTTGTTATAATAAACATAACTTAGAGAGGAAAAAATAAATCTATTTTTTATATGAATTTAAAGTGCCTAAAATAGAAAACTAAAGTAAAATATTCTCTAGTAACAATAATGTTCTAGTGCAACAAATATAGATAAATCATGACAAAATACTTACTATCGGTTCTCTCTTTCTTTCCTCCTCTCACCAATTTGACAATACTATCATTTTGATAGCACCTCTATTAGGAGTTATAAATGGATTGATTCTATTATAGTTGCTGCTATGTCTTTTTAGATGTCGAGGAAGAAGGTGAAGTTACTAGTTCTACGATGGTTCTCTCCTATAGAATTCTATCATAGGCTATAAAAAGAGGACTTCTTGCTAGTTGGTCTCAATTATCATTGAAGAAGGGCTGCTAAGGCTTTCTTTCTCTTCTTCTCTTCTTCTTCTATTGATGCTCTCGGCTAGGAAGCTATCCTTGGTTGGTTGGAAGGCTAGATAAAAGGAAGAAGGGGGCTGATGCTACCCCACGACAATGGAAGTTATGTCCATAGGTTCTTCATCATCTCTTTCTTTTCTCCCTTTCTCTCCTCTGTTCTCAGTTTAGGGCTAGTTGGGCTCTCAAGAAAGGGCACAACTTTGATTACTTTCAAGGGGGCTATAACTCATATTTGTAGGATTGACGATACCCAACTTTCTAATCTGATTAGGGCTTCTCCTCAGTTTCTTATAGTTACAAAAGTCTTCTATTATGATTGGCTAGGGGCTATCCTAATCTTAGCCTATTATGATTGAGATTGAGCTAACTTAAGGATGCTTTATATGTGGCTCTCCTTCATCTTTTATAGCCGAGGTAGGGGTGAAGTTTTAACTAGGTTAGGACTTAAAGAGTCCTAATGCATTTATGACTTAGAGCTAACTTGAATATGGTCTTTCAACTTGAGATTGGATTTAATCTTAGTTTGATTTGATCAGAATCAAAGTAGATTCTAATTGAAGCTCTAGTTGGGCCGAATTGGAGTTCAGCTCGACTCTAATTGTCCTTGATCACGACTCTCCCAATTAGACGATTCATATCCCATTCAATCTTATTTTGAGGCTTCTCTTTCCAATTATTGGTTGGAGGTTTTACTTTGGTTAATGGATGTGGTCAACATTGCTGTTGCTAATCATGTCATCTACGTGTGTTAGTTTGATGGGGTTCTCCTTGTTATCGATCTTTATCGACTCGAGAGCTTTTTTTCTCTTCTTAAGGCTTTGAGGTTACTGTTATCCCTTTTAGTTTGTCCTCCTCGTTCATAATGTTAGAGGTAGATATTAGTTCTTTGCATGCCAAAGTGAGAGCCATGAGTTTTTGGCACACGTTCACTATCTTCTTTGCTTAGCTAGCAGATGTTAACTCTTTCATTGAACCAATTAAATCTTGGATGAAGAGAAATTATTTTCATCATTTTAGAGTAAATACTTTTGAACTTGTCAAAAATATATAACATCTCGATATAAATAAGGGCTCCCAAGGATGACTTGACACATGTCAAGCAAAACCACCTCCCACATCACCTCGTGAATGAACTCATTTATGATGATGACGTATATTTTACATTGTTGGTCAATTTTCATCTCTACACTATCATGAAACTATCCAAGAAAATAGGGGCATGGATGTACTATCATCTCTAAGCTAAGCTTCTTAACTAAGATATTGAGATGAGGTTCTTTTAGTACTTTGATGTTAAAAATCACATCAACAATTTTTTGTTTCACTCAGATCTTTATGGTGAAGAACTCTTCTTGAACCTTTAGATTAATGACCAAACTTATATATATATTTTTGGGTCTAGCCATTAATAATAGACTCAGATAGGTGTGAGACTAGTGAAAGTTCAACAGAGTCGTTGCCTATAATCTTGCCCACGACTCACCAACTTTGATCATTCTTCAATCACTTGTTGAGGAAGAGTTCTATATGAACCTTTAAATACTTTCCGTTGGAGTGACTTATAAATTTACAATATTCATAAAAAGAATACTTCATTTCGAGGAAGAAAAAGCATTATCATACCTAAATTTTTCTTAGGCCTCTAGGTGTGATTTTTTTTCTCAATTGTTATCTCTATGTTGCTAACGATAGAAAAATCATATATTTTAAAGATGCTCAACTCTACCCTATATGAATTTGTGTGTGAAGACCAATAATATATTTTATCATTGTAAGTAATCGTTGAGGGAGATTCTGAGTGCCATCACTTGTCATTTGAACTTGGTGTTGTACTCTTATATGAATTGGTGTAAGTATTTTCACTTTCTTTATCCTTTTTTGAGATACTAAAAGGTAAAATTTTTCTTATATGAACCTTTTGAATCATGTCCATATTATATTTTATCATTATTGGTTCAAATATAGGCTTTTCACCTTACGAGCATGTGTTTCATCAACTTCAGTTGCACAAGCATCATCTTATCCTTATTGTTATAATCATATAGATAAAAATAAGTATCAAATTGATTTATCCATGAGTCTAATACCTTAGTATTGATCAAACATTGTAAGAGGGTATATCGATATGAGCCTCAACTCAAAATGAACGAAGTGTTGCTATGATGTTTTTACTTGGCAGCATCTTCTTTGCGGTTGCATATCTCAAATAAAAATAACTTTCTCTCCCTTACTTCAACATTCTTTATTTGATTATCCTTCACAATTGGGTTGGCTTGGGCTTCTAACCATCACAATCTCTATTTGTTTGGTTAATATTGTCATTTAGGTAGAAAAGTCAATGAAGTTGTCTAAGTATTGACCACCATCCCTTCGCTGATTATTCCTTCAAGTGATCACGACACAAACTCTAACTCCTATATCTCTTCTATGGAGGCTTTGTATCTTTGGCTTATGATCATCAGTCATAGGTTAGGGATCATTGCTCTAATGTCTTTTAAGACATGGAAAGTCCTATTACGCTTAAGAGTTGTTAGATATTGGATTTGATTTGATCTATATAAAATTGGAGTCCTACTAAAATTCTAGTTGGATCAATCACCATCTGATTCATCATTACATCAAATCTTTCCCTTCATATAGATTCCTCCATGTGAAACTGGCTCTCTGCAAAACTTGGATTGCTCAAGTTATCTGATAGGACAAGAGGTTATTATTTATCATACAAATTAGGCCCATCTCTCGAACTAATGTTTGCATCATTATATGATCACTAGTTACACTTCATGCTGAGCATTGTTGCCTTCCTGATAAGAAAGAACAAAAAGAACATCTTGTTCCAAATGGTTTTGATATGTCAATGATTCACCATGTTAATTTTCATCTCACTAAATTAGTCATTGGGCACTAAGACTGGGAACTTGGTGGCCATGCTATAAACTTCCTTTGGCACAAGTGCATGGTGATGCTTCTTCCATGCAGCAGGGTCCACCTCAGGCCACTGTTGCAGCATCAATGTGGGGTGTGCTCCCATGGCCCTCTTGTTCTGCTGCTGCTGGTGGTGGTGGTGGTGGAGTTGGGGAAAAGAAAGTGAAGTAGAGAGTGCAACTCTTCCAAAGCACTTGGGTGTGGAATACAATTCTTCCAACTCCCCACATCAAAGTTGTCAGCAAAAGCTCACAGTATCTTCTCAGTGGAGTTTGATTCTTCCCTCATCCTTGTCATGGCAATTTGTTGATTCATTTTAAGCATGAACATGATTGAATGAGGTAGCAGTAGTGTTTTTCATATTTATCTCTTTAAATCTAAGTTCAGCATATCTTTCTTATAAAACTTAGTAATTTTTAGCCTTACCAATATAGTTTATCTTTAATAATAATATCCTCTAGATAGAAAAATAAGATCAAGTGATTCCACTATGAACTTCAAAGTAAGAAAATATTTTCTTTTGGAACAACTAAAATGAAAAGTTTGTTTTAATGATCAAAGAGAAATCAAAAAGAAAAGAAAAGAAATCAATAATATGTAGAACCTCTAATCAATATATATATATATATATATATATATATATATATATATATATATATATATATATATATATATATATATATATATATATATATATGTTTTGCTTTGTGCTTTGTTTTCTTCTTCTGGTTACTCTCCACTGTTTCTATTTTCCTATGGTCATGGAGATGAGTCTGCTTGCTTTATTTTCTGTTCTGCTGCAATTGCCTCAATATTATATGTCTAATTCTGATGCAGACACCACTTGTAAGATAAAAGAAACAACTTGGTGGGATTCTGATGATGAATTGAGTGCTTAGTTGCAGTGGTGACTCACTGCTGCTATTAGTGGCTCCTCCTGATACATTGCAAGACAGTGAAGTCTTTATTTTCCTGGATATAAAGATGATGTGGTCCATGCATGCAATAATTGTACGTAGCATGATGCATGATCAGATTCTTGTTTATTGAAGCCAAGGCATGAAACATGTGTGTTGATGTTTGATTCTTCTCCCCCCCCCTGCTGATGTGTTTATGTTTCTTGTGGGATTAGATGATGATTTTTTTCCTTGCATAAATTTCAGAAACACAGACCAATTTCTTTGGTGAAGAAAGAACCTCCTCTTTTTTACTCCCAAAAAGAAGCTAACCTTTACAGACTACCTTAAAATAGTGAAGATGGATCCTATTTTTCACTTTCTTTTCAGTATGGAAAAAGAAAAAAAAGAGAGTAAATCCATCTTTTTTCTTTTTGAGTTAATTTTAAGAATATCAAGATGGACCAACAGATGCTTGAAAGTTGAAATCCAATGCCAATTTTTGTTTTGATCTCTCTTTCTAGATTTTATTTGGACATGCCATATGACTCAAAGAATTATTGATAACAACAACATTTAATTAAATCATGAAAAAAAATTAATAGGGATTTGAGCCTAATTGCATCAAAATTTTACCTCTTAAATATCACCAACCAAATAATATTCTTCAATCCTAACACAAGAAGTTTTCAAAATCCAAATTACTCCTTTTTTTTAGAAGAAATCCTAAGATTTCAAACCTCTGCACCAAAAGAAGCTGTACATTATATTGATGTCAACATCAACTTAAAACATGCATTCCTATAAATATAATGACCCTCTAATATTCATAGGATATATATATATATTATATCATGTGAATGAATATTATATTTTTAATAAAAGTGTGTAACTTAATATTAGAAGAATTTTTTCTGAGTTTTTTTTTTTGGATTTTTTGCAGTTCAAATAAGTTTTAGGGTTTGGTGCAAACCCTAATCAAACACAATCTGATGCAGGTATTATTTATCCACTCAATCATGTCTATTTCCTTGATTAGGAATACAAATTTGTCTTAAGCTTAACTTTCCCGCTTAACATCATCCTCTAAACAAGTGGGCAGTTCCGGATGTGGGAAGAGGAGGTGGATTCCACCGGATTCAACGCTCTTCATCTCACGTCACTCGCCGCCCCGGATTCTGACCTCCAAAGAAGGGCCACCAGTGGAAGCTGATGCCACCCTCAGTAGGGCCCGTTCCGGCCGCGGCAGGATTCGGATTCGGATGATGATGGCCTCGCCTTTCCCCGCGGCCTCTTATACCCCCGGCCCCTCGCAGAACCTCTGAGCCAGCCCGTCACCGCTAGGCCACCGCCGGGGATCGCCCGCGTCTTCCTCGATCTCTTCCATCCTTCACCTCCGGTTTTTGCCCTGATAAAAAATTCGATCTTTGTTCGGATTTTGGCATCTGTATCTGCGTGGGGGCGGGGGTAACCGCGCTCTCCGTCTTCCTCTCTCGATTCCTCCGGAGGTACGACGGTGTTTTCTTTTTCTCTGGTTTCACACGTGGCATTATTCTGTTGGCGCAAATGTGGGGCCCGGCAGAAAAACCGGAGCTTTGGGACAAAACCTCATCCATTCTGAAGAAGCCGGTGGGGGCAAAATAAGGAGAAGGGATTGGTGGTGGTGAGAATCTCGTGGGGTTGTGCTTGTGACGAGGCTTAATGGTCAAAGAAGCGGCACAAACAAACAATTTCATATCTTTCAACCTTTGCATGATTTGGTGCATTAAATCTCTTCATCTCCTTCTTGTTTTAGGAAGGAGATCTGTGTGGGCGAAGGATCTTTTGGTTGGTTTAACTAACCATCACCTATGAATTCTAATGCTGTTAAAGATCAAAGAATTAGTGATAATTGTGATTTTGTAATTCTTTAAAGTCCTTTCTTACCAAATCATAGAACCATTTGACACTATTCGTGGGGATGAGTGCAAAATGTGACATTTAAATTAATATCTTTTCCAATACAAATGGAGCCGAAGAATGAAAAAGGAGGAGCTAAGGATGGTCAATGCCATGAAATTATTTATATGGCATCTAAACTGTTCTTGTCTTTGCATTCTAACTTGATGATTCATTTAGTATGTTTGCATCAGCCAAAGATTATGAGGCTTTCTGCAAGAAAGAGCAGCAGACTGCAAACTAATGGCAGAAAGTACTAGTGCAGACTCATGGTTTTAGTTAAAAAAAATGGTTCCCATATAAATAATCTCTACTCGAGTCACTGGTGAGATCAATCACATGCCTACCATGAGCAACTTGTCGGTGTTCTCCTTTTATCTGATAGGTACATGTGATCTGACGTGAGACCACTAGAAACCTTTGTCTGTAAAATGTATGGCTCCTATAATTCAATAGAGGAAGTTTCCTGGTGGATAGTGTCCTTGTTTGTCCTTTTCATACCATATGAGGTTTAAGTATCATTTCTTCTCATATGGGGTGAGGGTAACCAAATTCCTGGACAAGTTTTCCTGAACCGATGTTTGCCTAGTTTTAGGTCAGCTATAGGTGGCGTCAATATCTTATCTATGTATTTCAGCGATAAGCACTATAGCACATGGGCCATCAGCATTTATTTGTATGATTCCAACTCATTTATTACTATAGAGTTCTGTGCTAATTCATCTCTGTTTTTCTCATATATGCCCTGGGTGAGTAACCATTTTTCTCAAGTAGCCAATCACAGACTTATTTGCAGGTCAACATTTGGTTCTGCAAAATTGGCATTGAGAGTGGGGATATTCCATCAGCAGTTGGTCTTGCAGGGTGTCTGGTGAGAACCCATGCCATGGTTTTAGATAATAGAGATGACTCATGGGCTTTTCTGCTCTTAGATTCTTGTCTTTGGCTTCATTTTTGTGTTTTCGGAGCAGATTTTTGGGCAAAATGAATGCACTGGTTGCAACAAGTAGAAATTTTAAGCAGGCTGCTAAGCTGCTGGGTTTGGACTCTAAACTGGAGAAAAGTTTGCTCATTCCCTTTAGAGAGATCAAGGTGAGGAACCTGGCACAGACATTTTTACTCCCTCAATCAAATTTTCTTTCAGGTCCTTTTCCCTCTCTTTACTTCTTAGTTCTCCCACCGGCACTGCTTATGCTTTTTGATCTGCATGTTTAATCATCCTACTCTCCAGTCTGTCACTTTTAGGTTTCTGATCAGCTTGCCATGTATTGGATCACACTTCAATTTTACTGAAAGAGGTGTAATAATCAAGTTGTAACAATTCCAGCAATGTCTGCATTTGTTTCTATTCCTTTTAATCCTTTTGTCATACTCGAAATATCAATCACTGGAAAGATTTTCTCACTTCAACACATTTCACATACTTGTGAATACTAGATTTAGGTAGAGCCTCATAAAAAATATACATTTTGGTGTGTGTCTGTGATAAATATATGTCCTTCACATGCCTTCAATGATGATGCAAAATGTTCCAATCTCATCATGTTGCATTTCTCTCTGGCTTTAAAATGATAATTAAATGAGTTGTGCAACTAATTGAAGTGAATAAGAAAACTAATGTGAAGCAATTTATTCATCTTAGTTAGATCAAGATTGAAGCCGACCCCTGATAGTTGGTACTTGGTACATTACAGCTTGTTATTGTTGTAGTTAAACTGAGATTGAATCGAGACTCACAAAGTTGTTGATGTTAAACTGAGATTGAATCGAGACTCACAAAGTTGTTGATCAGTAATTTGTTCTACTTGTTACCAATCAACTATTTGATAGCGAATCATCATCTTAGATGATTGTTGTATAATACAGTAATATTTCTTCCTTAGGAAAAAGATAAGAGTAATGTAAGAACTATGTAAAATTTTTGACAGCATCAATATTTTACTGCAGGTTGAGTGCACAATTCCAAAAGATGATGGTACTTTAGCATCTTTTGTGGGATTCAGGGTGCAGCATGATAATGCTAGGGGTCCTATGAAGGGAGGAATCAGATACCATCATGAGGTGGGTGTGCATGTCAAGTTTCCATTCTTATTCCTGTTGGATCTTTTGTCATGTATCTCGGTGTTTGCATAATTTTGTTCTATCATTGCTTTCTCTAAGTATTTGTCAGAAGCATAATTGGCACTGTATTCATATTTGTGAAGGCAATGCGACTATAATATATAATATCTGTAGTTCTAAATGACACCGGATGTATTTTTTGGAATATTGACTTCTAATATCTCCATGTTTTGTGAAAATTAAAGAAATAAGTCATTAAACAAAACTTTCTTCTTAATGAATTACATCCGACAAGGTTTTTTCCTCGTTATAGATCAAAACAAACAATTATTTATTACTCATCAAATTTTGTTGCCTCTTTTAAGAATGATAGTAATTCATGTCATTGGTCATTTACCAAGAAGTTTGGGCCCAAGTATACTATTATTGTGCATATTTCAAGATTCACTCTCTTGCATGTGAAACAGCAGTTCATTGTTGCATTCTATCTCCAAAATATTTGGTATTTACTGAAACATAGATGACGGAAGAATATATTTCACCTTCTTTCCACTTGTAGTTGTAGCATTTACCTGATGACCTGGACTCAGTTCACAATGCCACATTTAAGTGGCCATGGTTGTGTTGTATGATTATTCTTGAAGACAAATGAAGATCACCGGCTACTCCTGAATGATAATTTCACTCATTACTTGCTTAGTCTACTAAAAAGTAACAGGAAGCTTACATATGTAAAAGGAAATAATTCTTGGTGTAATAAATTCTTGAAGTAAGTGCACTGATTGTTGGACTTTTCTCTGTACACCTTGACAGTTTAACTTCTACAAGAAAATATTTTATGTAACCTACTTTGTATTAGGCTATCATGCTCATTCAGACTACATGGAAATGTTGGTTATTCTTTAAGATGTTTCTGCTTGAAAATCCAGGATTGTTGACAAGGGCGAGTCCATACTACTTGAGGACACCAAGTAAATAATTTGAACTTTTAAAGTTTCTTATTAAATTTATCGGTTGGTCTTCCCTGCTTAGAAAGCACTTTACAGTTGTAGGTTATATCAAATCCCATCCTGTTTTATTCCAATGTACATCATAATCAGGAATTTTTATTAAATTCATTCACTCATTAAATTTTATGTGAATTCTGTAGGTTGATCCAGATGAAGTTAATGCCTTGGCACAATTAATGACTTGGAAAACAGCTGTAGCTAATATTCCATATGGGGGAGCTAAAGGTGGAATAGGATGCAGCCCAGGTGAACTTAGCCGATCGGAACTTGAGAGACTTACTAGAGTTTTCACGCAGAAGATACATGATTTAATTGGCATTCATACTGATGTTCCAGCACCTGATATGGGAACTAACCCACAGGTTATTTGTTTTAGTTTCATTTTTCTTCATGATCTTTCATGAGCATATATTTTCTATCTGGAAAATACTTATCTAATTTTTGTTTTCTGAGAATGACAACAGACAATGGCTTGGATACTCGACGAGTACTCAAAGTTTCATGGCTACTCACCAGCTGTTGTGACTGGAAAACCTGTTGTGAGTACACTGATATGAAACCACAACTTCTAATACATCGTGTAACTTTAAAGTTGTATCACATTCCACTTTCGCTGTAGTTCATAATTCAAATATAGAATTATTGTTGGTTATGTACCTAAGAATACCTAGTTATACACAAAATGTGTTAAATGCTGTGCAGTAGGATGAAGAATGTTAATTGAGGTTTCTGTAGATTTGGCACTGCTGAGTTGCAGACCCCATTCCAACCCAAGGATGTGACAATGGTCCTTTGTGAATGGGAAATAGATCACATAAAAGGATGGGAAATAGTATAAAGTTCACTGAAATTTTTCAGAAAATAATTTTCGTAACTGAGAAGCCTTTTGTCACGCAAGATAATTTCATATATGTGGATATGATATGAGAGTCTATTGAATTTGACATTAGAGAACAATGTTATGACTAGAGCATGCCCTCACAAACAACTAACAAAGAACAGTTTTAGCAACTGCCAGTTGGGGAACTCATGCCACTGATAGAAGTTTCTGTATATGTAAGGTTTTTCCCATTTTATAAAGGTTATCTGTGAGCTTGCTTTTTAAGTTTTTCGGCAATCATGGAAATTTATTCTGTTGAAAAATCAACTTAGATCTCTCTAATGTAAACTTAACAGAAATTAAGCAGGAACCATACAAATGTTAAAAAACAATTAATGATTCAAGATTTCTTTTTCGTTACTAATAGTTCTCGAAGTGTGATAACGATCTATCCTACAATCTTGGTTTTTTTTTTTCCTTTTACTTATTTCTATTTATTAATGGCAACTTTTTTCTCTAGAAAACATGATTAATGACTTTGTCAACCAAGATAAAATGGTTGATATGATGTCCTTTCTGTTGAAAGGACTGCAATATTAAAGCAATCCTTTGAGAAGAAAATATATTATACTTGTTATGTTTTTGATACATCTAGTTATTGCTTCATAAAATGTGTTCCCCATCACTTTTGAGGAAAAATTACTCTCTGTTCTTAAACCAGCAAATTACTCAAGGTGATTTCTTTACTGAGAGAGTAATTCTTTCAAAGTTTTTTATTATTCTAGAGTTTATTGTTCCTTTTCCATGCTTATTGGTGATCTTTTCTTTTCTTTTCCCAGGATCTTGGTGGATCACTTGGGAGAGAAGCAGCTACTGGAAGGGGGGTGCTGTTTGCAACAGAGGCCCTGCTTGCAGAGTATGGAAAGAGCATTAAAGATCAGCGCTTTGTAATACAGGTAAATATATATAACTTGTTATTCATATGTGGAAACTAACCATTTGCAAACATGAAAGAAGTGTCTGTCCAAATAGTGTGAACCATGAACCATCAACCTTGGAAGATCAAAGGAGGTCAAGTTTAGTATCCTATTTAATATGATGAAAACATAAATTTTATGAAATGAAAGCTTTCTGATAGGAATCTACTTTGCTAGCATTGAGTATCAATAGCTTTATGGAATCAATTATTTAACTCAAAAGTGTTATTTGATTTCAAGTGAACAAATAGTTGAAAGACTTGTCTCTTAAGTTGTTTAATACATATGAATCATATTCTTTTGTTATGAATGATTACATTATTGATACCGGTGTATAAAAGTGTTCTATGTGGTCTTGTATGGGAAAAATGCAAGTTAAACTGAAAACTGCTGGCTAGCAGTCTGAGCCTCTTACCACCTAGTACCAGAACCTACTTTTTTATCCTCCAAGTACAGAGACACTTCTTAACTTCTTTTAATTGTTTAGTCGATCAATCTTCTGTTTATGACACTGATGCACAACAATTATTGCTGATGGATTAATCTTGGAAATTGAAGTGGATTATAAAGGTTAAAGGATGTGAGGGTTGGTCAAGGAAAATGAATTAAATAAAATTATGAAATCATGTATAGATCTTCTTCTGTATCTGATTAAGTGGTAATGATCTTAATAGCTCATTTTGTTCAAAATTTAGGGCTTTGGTAATGTTGGTTCTTGGGCGGCCCAACTTATCAGTGCAGCTGGTGGCAAGGTGATTGCTGTTAGTGATGTTACAGGGGCAATCAAGAACAATGAAGGTCTGGACATTGAAAAACTACTAAAACACTCTGTGGAGAATCTAGGAATCAGAGGTTTCAGTGGTGGAGAATCAATTGATCCAAGTTCCTTGCTAACTGAAGATTGTGATGTTCTTATTCCAGCAGCACTTGGGGGTGTGATAAACAGGTTATTTCGTTTATGATTTTTGGTCCTTCCTAGGGATGACTAGCCTACTTGTAATTCCTGAAAAATAAACTGACATCTTCGGCTAGCAGAAACGAAATTATGCTTCTCCTTTCTTGATAATCTTCTAATTTTACTTGTTAATCTGACATCATTTTTTTTATTATTCTTTTGACTCTTATGCCTCTCCAAAGGGAAAATGCTAATGATATAATGGCCAAATTCATCATCGAGGCAGCAAATCATCCAACTGATCCAGAGGCTGATGAGGTGATAACCAAGTTACAAGATATTGTTTAGATCAAGAATAACTGCTGATGGATTTGCTAGTATTTTGGTAATTTTTTGCCCTTCTGTTTTAGATCTTATCAAAGAAAGGTGTGGTTATTCTTCCGGACATATATGCAAATTCTGGTGGTGTTACTGTGAGTTACTTTGAGTGGGTTCAGGTTAGTGGTTAATTTTAGTCCTGTTTATACTTTTTTTTTCAAAAATTTGACCTGTAAAGATACTAAACTGAGTCAAATGAGTTTGGTTTCAGATTTTAGATGTGACTCATCAGTAAATAAATATGGATTAAGTAGATAATGGAAATCGCTAAAGCACTCCATGAACTTGATTTAGCATTTTGTGACATTGTCACTCATGATGCATCAATAAAACTATCACTTGGCTACTGCAGCTATAAACTCATATTTAATGGATCTGCATTAGATTACCATACTTTGTCAAGTGCATTACTTCCCATGTTCTCTTGTTTCCTTGTTATTGTAATTTTGATTGTGTGTTAAGAATATCTGATGATAACTCTGTAAGAAATAGGAGTGTTTCTGGATACCAACATATTAATATAAAATGTCTTCAAGCAATGACTCTTAACAGCTACTTCTTATGGGATTTGTGAACTACCAAAGAGCAGTCAAGATTCCTTCTGTTTGGTAAATGTGACAACTGCTGCTTCTTTCAATTAAACATTAGTCTCTGTTAGAAGAAAAGCATGGGACTTTAGGCTGGTGGAGTTGCCATTAATGAAAATCGCAGCTTTTATGCAGTACCAATTCATTAACTTAACATAGATCATATTCAGATGATGTATAATAGCCTGAGTCTTAATGTGTCCACAAAAGAGACATAATAGCTTCTTGCATGCTGGAGTTCTATTATGCAGCACATAGTATAAAAGAGTTGTCTTTACTTAGCCTATAGGTTATCATCTTAACTTTTGCATTTCATCAACTCCTTTAGTTTGGCCTATATGGCCCTCATATTTAGATCCTTAGACTTTGGGCTCATCAAACAGACAAGAACAACATAATCCTATTTTGTGAACTGAGGAATACTCTTATATGGGACTACTGGAGGGAGGTGAATGCTTTAATGTTTATCGTATACTCCTATTCTTGTACCACGGGCAGTTAACAATATTCTGAAGCATTGTTTTCCCTTTGCATTCAGAATATCCAAGGATTCATGTGGGATGAAGAGAAGGTTAATGCTGAGCTCAAAACATACATGACCAGAGGCTTCAAAGACATGAAGGAGATGTGCAGAGCACACAACTGCGATCTCCGCATGGGAGCATTTACCCTTGGAGTCAATCGAGTTGCACGAGCAACCGTTCTTCGAGGATGGGAAGCTTGATGGCAAGGTTTTCCTTTTCTACTCGTCACAGCAAAATAATAAACCCACAGTTGCCATTTAGAGAATAAGTTTGTCCCTGCTTCTGATTCAACGTAGTACGAGGTTGGGTCTGTTTAGTGGTCATCAATCAGTGATCTTGATGATCTTTGTTCTTTCCTGAAAATAAACTGTGAGCATCAAGCTGGTTTTGTGCAGGGCCTTTATGATAAGAGGACCTGTGTGAAGCTTGCTTTAGTTGTTTGTGTTGTTGAACAAGCTCAGTGATGAAAGAAATGAGTGGAAAGAAGAAATTGGCAAAACAATCTGAACAGTTGTTAGGTTTATGACATACAAGTGAATTGTCCCACCAATCTGGCATTTTTTGACTGTAGTTTGGGTATGTGCAAGAATACCATCAGCCATACATGGCACTTTTGATGAACTCAGGATTGGTGCTTGGGAACAAAATTGATTGGTTTCGTGCATGCTATTTTACAAGTTAGACAAACCACATGCCTTACAGCTCTCCATTGGAAGCCTCCAACATTGTCCACCTCTTCCTTCTTGCTTTAATCGCCATTTGGCTGAGTCTGCATCCTACCTGCAACTATGAGTTCTCGGAACAGAATAATCCTTTCTCAGCAGCATGCAATGATGAAAACTATTCTTTGGTACAACAGCTGAGATGAACACAGAAAACAATGTTTTCCAGTGTCATGGGAGGAGATTCAGAGAAAAATAATCAATTCAAATGTTATGGATAAGCAATATAAATCCCATAAAACAATTTGCAGTCACTGTGAAGATGATGGTAAGAAATGCATGAGATGCTCAAATTTTAAATGCAAGGAACAGAAGGTCTTGACAACCAGCAAAGCTATGAACATGCAGCATCATAGTACAGATCAGATGAGCTTGAAATAAATAGTTCATTCCCCATAGAATCAGGGACAAATTTTCCAAGGTTTTTGGTTGCCTGCATTTTAGATTCCTCAAGTTGTCAACCTCATTAATTGCTTGCTACCCTGTTAGGAGCCACACAGGTTCATTTGGGATCAGCTGCCACTGCTAATTCACACCCAAAAACTCTTTACATATGACATAATGAATTAGCAGTGGCTACAAATTTAATTATTATTACATCCATCTACAATCTTACTTTAGATGATTTGACAATGACACCACTTAACAAGATCATGCAAATCTTTTCAGTGTCTGAACTGTTCTTCCCTTGTACTGCAATTGACTTTTGTTGCCAAATTGCTTTCAGATACTTTCACCCTCCTCTGTCTTGATATAAATAATCTCATGAACCATTAATTAGAGTCAAATTAATTATATTCTGTTCTATCTGACCACAACCAGGAATATAAACCAAGCCATGTGGAGCTGGCACCCAATTTTCCACCTAAGAAGAGGGTGATGTGCCAACTACTGGATTCCACCTACCATTGTTTTCTCACTGGTTCACCTGTTCTGACTCATCTTGTCTCTAATGCTACACAGAAGATAATGATGCAGCAAGCTTCTGATTTGTCTTGGTTACAGATGCTTTAATTATATTGTAATTATCTTGACACAATGATGTGTGACTTGATCACTTCAAAGATCTGAGGATAATAATTTATGGCATTTAGAATGATACCAAGTCTTTGGACTCTTTAACTCTCCATGGGTGGATTTTGGTTTCGGTCCCTCCTTTCGCTGATGCTTCAGATAATTAAAAGGAGTAAAAGAAGTTGAAATGAAAAGGAACAGTTTCCTAAGGAGATTGGACATGTTTTTGGCAGGTAAAATGGCAGTTACAAGCAGCAATAATAGCGAAAAGAGAATGAATGGCCTAATTCCGAGCCGACCGACATGAATGCTACGCACGCTTGCGAGGAAGAAAAAGAAAGGGGCCTCACTGTTATGGCTACCGAATCGGACACTCACCGATGGGAAGTAAAGGTGGGAATGGACTTTGTTGGGTTCCTTTTAGTGTTCTCTTCGTTACTTCCGGCGGTGGTTAAAAGAGCTTCCCGGCGTGGTTTATCGTCCTCGCTTTGACTCTGGTTTTATGCTCCACGTTCGCCCACGTTCCTAATTTCTCGAGGAGTTACCATCTCTTCTTCTTGGTCCAGTTATTTCCCTCTTCTCTTGGTTGTAGCTCCGCCTATGTATCTTTGTTCTTCGTTTCCTGGGAGTTTTCCTCTTTGTGCGGCTTAAAGCGATCGCAAACTGCAGCAAAATCTAATCTTGATTCCGGAACTTGGCTTTTAAGAATCGGGGATTTCATTCCCTGGAGGAAAGGTTGCTCCTTTTTGGTGCTTGCATTGGGTTCCAAGGTTCTCCGATCTTTTTTTCCTGGCTTTGGGTCTTGTTGGGTGATTTCTGTCGAAGAAAAACAGTCTTGGCTTTGATTAAACATATGGATCTTTGAGGGCATTTATTTTCGAGAATTCTCTTCTTCAAATCATGAAATGGGTCTTTGTACTCGCTGCTGATTGAAGGTTTGGGTTTTGAGGGCATTTCTTCCGAAGATTTCCTCTTCTGGATCGTGAAATGGGCTTTCAGTTGCTGAGATCTGACACGAGAGTTTCATTCTGCAATTGCCACTATCCTCTCGTCTGGTGCTCGAAGTCGTCGGTCTGCTATTACCCGCCTTGCCTTCCAAAGTCACAGTGGGAATATGCCCAAAATGTTACTACCAGATCAGCTCCAGTTCCCATTGCTTTGGAGGAGAAGCACTCTGATAACAAGGTTGCGATCGAGCAGAATAGTTCAGAGGATGGAAAGGTTGAGATCTTTCTGAAGAGCAGCCTAAAGAAACCAAGGGAAATGGATTCAGAACAGGTCCGAAAGGGCAATGTCAAATGGATGGACTTGTTGGGGAAGGAACTTGCTGAGATCAAAGAATTCGAGACAGAGTAAGTTTCCTTTTATCATTCTATAGTATGATGCCTCGTAGAATGGTTCTTGTTGCTTCAATCTTTATGAGTTTGACAGATTTTGGATTCAATTGTTCCAAGTACATTTCTTGTTAGTTGAATTTTAGCATTCCTTAATTCTTAGCTAAATTTGAAGTTATTGTATTTCTTTCAATGGTCAAGAAAAGTTGCCATCATGAACATGGTTTGAATATTTAAAGAAACATGCCTTCATTAGGATTGATTGAAGTGTAATTTTGTTTCTTTGTGTATATTGCTTTCAACACTGTCATAATCACACTCCCAAAAAAATACTTATTTGTTATTCATATGTGTTACTCTCGGAAGCCCTTTTCTGTGTTAGTGGTTTTTTAATTCAAGAAACTTGGCCGAAGACATATTGTGCCTTTGCTTTGCGACTATCTGTCATGTTTCGTAAACTTACGATGAATGTTCTATTTTTAACAACTTGCTAGTTGTTCCAAAAGTTTCTCGATGTCACTTTGGATGTTCTTCTGCGCTCGAGTGTCGTCAACGCAAGGTTACATTTCCTAGTTGAAGACTTTCACTTTGTTGCAACGGTTTCAGCTTGGCCCTTGGCATTTTGGTTTAGCTAGTTTTAGTGCATTGTAGGTCTCTCTTGAACCTGCCTGTTAATGGTTTTAACCTCATTTTAGACTCGGTCAGAAATATCGATAATTGTTTGCGAATGCAAATGTTTTTTGTATGCATATATTTTGCGAATGCCTATCGATTGTTTGCAAATGCATATATTTTAGCTGCACCTTTAGCCTCTGCCAAAATTGTATCTTATTATCTGATTATTACAAGAATTTTTTTGGCAGAGGCTATATGGAGTATAGGTACAAAGATTGGTTTATTGTGATTCTATTTTTTTCATGTTGAGCAGAAATAAGAACAGGCTTAGATGGATATGTAATATCAATTAACTTATCCTTGTGCTCTAAATACTTCAGTATTAGAAATTGCTGTATCAGCCATCATTTACAGTGGTTACTAAACTTTGAGGAGCTTCTTTTAAGCATTGCAAAAAAAGAATGAAAGTTAGTTAACCAGGATGACATTGTTATTTACTTGCTAAACTAACATAATACTGAGGTTAACATGCAATCACAAACCATACGGAAATGGTTCAGATCTGATACTGTCTCTGAGAGTATACAGAGTTGACCTAATAAGGTCAAGACTGATGTAGTCTCACAGCTACCATACAGCTGGATTCATGTGGCCCTTATTGGTTCTGCAACACAGTTTCCTTCATTCTTATTGAGATCCATAACATGCTGTTGTGTCACAGCTATGTTGCACTTGTTTGGATTTACCTGATGGAAAGCTGGTATAGAGAAATTATTCTGACTTATAATTTGAGTTACCGGCACATTTACTCGGACAAACTTTGACCAAGGTCTATGCAGCTAATTATGAACATGTAATGACTCTTCCTTCATGACTAACCTTATGTGATATGGAAAACATGGTGAACTTGATTCCATGTTCATCTTACCTCAAGGCTACATTAACTTGGTACAACAGTTATCCGGAACAGTGGCTTCAGATTCCATTACAATCTTATTCTGTTGAGAAATTTGCGAATTACTTATATAGAGAAAACGGGAACATGATTTTGGTTGAATTTGGAACATCCTTGTGCTGGAAAGAAGGCAGAAGGTTAGTGGGTGATTTTTTTTGTCTTTCCATAGAATTTGATTTTATCTGGTGAATTACGCGCTTGTTATCTGCTTTGGTTTTTGTTTTATGAGGTGATTATAAATATTGGTCGGTTATCCTTACCAAACTTCTGCATTTTCATTAGACATTCTGTCTGTGATGAGGTTCTTCATAAATTACTCTTCAGAGACTTCATCTAATCATTCTATATAAATATGACTACTAATTTTCATGATGATCGGATGACTGACTGAAGTTATTGTCTGCTGAATTTATATTCTGTGATCTGAATACAGTCTTTTCTTGCTTATAGTGAGTCTGAAGAGCCAGAGGATTACACTGATGGCGACACGGCATGCATTTGTGTCATTCAATGAAAACGATTTACTTCTCTGAAAGTCTTCATGGAGAACACCAAGCGAGTAAACATCATCCAGCTGCTACAAAAATCCACTCAATGATCTGATTCTGCATGAAACTCACCATCGAGAACTGACCATGAGCCATCAAGCACCCAGCTATCCTGCTCCTTTCGGTTCCTGTTCGCATCTACAAGTCGAAGCTAAAATGCCAAGGAGATGCATACAGCTCCAGAGTGGCCCTGAGTTGGAAGTGAATGTGAAAGCTAACAGGAGGATCTATCAGTGCCCAGGTTATCCAGCTTGATGGCAGATGCATTAGAAGTTATCCTATGTTGGATTTAATTGGAACTGATTTTTTTTTTCTTTTTTCTTTCCTTTCTTTTTTTGGGAGGGGCATGAAATCATGGTTGTTGTGTTGGTTGTTCTCTCATTATTGAGCCTTCTGAACTCTAAATGCAATCTGTTGAGACTTCCAGCTGATTGCAGAAACTTGACATTAGAAAGGCTTCTAATCATTGAAATCTGATGCTGTGACCTTCATTGTGTCGACTGCAAGGTTTGGTTACAGTCCACTGTGCTTCGAACACACCGCATCATCTCTCCTTAGAGATGACCAAAAGTTATTATTAGCTTAATCATTAATCGATATATATATATAAAATAATAATAATAATAATCTGGATAATATTATTTTTTCAAATTTAATATAAATCCAATTTGCATGATATTATATTTTTCTGTATCTCTTTATGTATAGTGATTCGGAAGGAGGTTTGGGACCCACATGGAGCCTCCAAGAACGTGGCGAGCCATGGGAAGGATATTGCACCCAACACAACGCAAAATTTTCACGTGCGTACCACGTGCCGACCGCGTCCATTTTTTAAGCCCACGGCTTGGAGCAAAACCGATGCCCAGCGTCCGGTTTCTTACGGCGGCGATGTCGTCGACGGAGCAGTCGCCGTCTCCTCCTCTTCCCAATCGAAGCGCCGAGGTCCGGCGGGACGCCATCTTCGACCGTTGGGTCCTCATATCCCCTGCACGCGCTCGCCGCCCTTCCGACTTCAAGTCCCACTCGCCCGCCTCCTCCTCCTCCGCCTCCGGAAACCCAAACCCTAAGCCCTCCTGCGCCTTCTGCGCCGGCCGGGAGGGCGAGTGCGCGCCGGAGATCTTCCGCATCCCTCCCTCCTCCTCCGCCGACTGGAAGATCCGGGTCATCGAGAATCTCTACCCCGCGCTCCGCCGTGATGCCGAGCCTCCGGACCCGAGCGATGGCCTCGCCGCCGCCGGCACGGGGAGGTGCGCCGTGACCGGGTTCGGATTCCACGACGTGGTCATCGAGACCCCGGATCACTCCGTCCACCTGCCGGACCTCTCCCCCGAGGAGGTAGGGGAGGTGCTCCTCGCGTACAAGCAGCGGATCTTTCAGCTCGCGCGCCTGGGATCGATTAAGTACGTGCAGGTATATAATTGAAAGCTGGAAATTCACAGACTTGATTCATTTGTTGTGCAATTAGATGGCATCCTTCTGAATCATTGGGAAAAATGGCCTTTTGTTCCCCTTTATTTGTATAACTTGAGACGCTACCAAATTTGAATCTGACGCTTGAAACAAGAAATCATTTGCATCTCGCTAGTGATAAAAATATCCTTGGTTTGTGATACATCTTCTGAAGAAGTGGGCTGTTAAACTATAACTTTCTCTTATTTGCTTTATATCAGGTTTGTTGGTTTTATGGAGCAAATGTTTATGTTATTCGTATAATCTCTTGAACTGATAAATTTTTTTTGTCAATGGTGGGAAAAAAAAAGGTATTTAAGAACTATGGTGCATCTGCTGGAGCATCGATGGCTCATTCGCATAGTCAGATCATGGGCCTTCCCTTGGTTCCTCCGTTGGTTTCTTCTCGTCTTGATAGCATGAAAAAGTTCTATGATATGACAGGAAAGTGTAGCCTGTGCGAGGTTCAATCTGAGGATATTTTGGTCTGTGACACGGTCCATTATTTTGCAATTGTTCCCTTTGCAGCTTCGTATCCCTTCGAGGTGTGGATTGTACCTCGTGATCACACTGCTCATTTCCATGAAATAGATCATGAGAAGGTAAGGTTTCCTGATCTATTCCTTCTGCATATGTTGGGTTTGTTAATGTCTCCTATTAACTTGTTAAGTAAAATCTATAGTGAATGGTTACTTCAACACATAAATATACAAGTGTAATCAATAGGGAACTGAATCCCATTAGAAATTTGCAAATATTTGTCATATTTCTAATTTATGCAAAAGAAGTTTCAGCATGGTTGAATATTCCCCACTCGTCCTTTGTTTTCTAGATATGTGGGCTTTATTCACCTGTTCATTAACATTTACTGCAATCCATAATGAGTGGCTTTTATATGAGTTGTGTAGACCTAAGTTTCTCGATTGAACAGTGAAATCCACATGCTATTACATGTATTTGCATGCCTGATTAGGAAGTTGAAAAATCTACAAAATCTGGTGGATGATGCATGGTTGTTTAAAAAGACATGGAGACCCTATCTTTAGACAAAGATAGGTAGGACCAATTGTCAATGTAAGAGAGCTTATCTCAGATAA
Organism: Musa balbisiana; assembly: GCA_004837865.1. Taxonomy (NCBI): domain Eukaryota; kingdom Viridiplantae; phylum Streptophyta; class Magnoliopsida; order Zingiberales; family Musaceae; genus Musa; species Musa balbisiana. The sequence continues at coordinate 1,988,924 of CM017192.1, read as the reverse complement.
AAGTTAGGTCAAGAGATATGATACGCTATTTCAGAACCTTCATGTTTCAATATTAATAATAAATGAACCTTGTAAATATATACAAAAACCTCTTTCTTGAGTCCGTTACCGTCTTTTATGGTTATTTCTTGCTAATTTAATTTAGTGTTGTTCCTCAGGAGAGTTGGATTTTTCTCCATCTCTTAGGAGTGTTGTTGCCTTTTGGTTTTCCTTGGATATGCTCTAGTTTCAAAAGTTTATTGCTTATGATGACATGAAGTCTACCAAGCCTCTGAATTCATATATCAATGTTTCTGCTGGTTACAATTGAAATGAAATTTATTTCAATGCACAAACAACTATTTTCTCCTCAGTCTGGTCTTAAAGTTGGAAAAAGAAGTCCAAACTGATAAAAGTATGAGGACAGAAGAAGAAACAAAATTGTCAAATAAATGAATAGTTTGTCCCTACCTCTAATCCATTGTGACTGTCTTTTAAGTACAACATAGGATAACACCATAAATATGCTGGCGGAAGGAAGACGCAGCGACTCTGCATCCGATTATTGTTATATGTTATTTTTGGCAGTGGTAAAATGAAGTGAAATTCCATAATTATACTATTCATATGCATCATACATATTGAAGAATCCTATTTCTTGGGACCTAGCCCATCAGGAAAGACCTCATGTCCATGAGGAATAACCCTGATTCAGATGCACATTGATGTTCACTGGACGTTCATCTTTTTCCCAATGTTGTTGCAATAGATGAGCCGTAATGACTGGACATGTAATCTTACTTGCCATTATGAATCTGTGGTCAGAGGCTTGGTTCTAAAAGCAGTAAACAAATATTTGAAATCAAATGCCATAACCTGGTATTCAGAGGGTGGTCAATGGTGACTTTTTGCTGTTGTGGACAGGCTGTGGACCTCGGTGGCCTGCTGAAACTTGTACTCCAGAAGTTGTCCAAGCAGCTCAATGATCCACCATACAACTTGATGATTCAGACAGCACCATTTGACTTGTCAACCTCCTGTACACCTTACACACACTGGTTTTTGCAGATTCTTCCTCACTTGAATGTTATAGGGGGTTTCGAGATTGCGACTGGATGCTTCATCAATCCTGTTTTCCCAGAGGATGCAGCGAAGATCTTGAGAGAAGTTGACTGCTCAAAATAAGTTCATCTCTTGCCTGATCACTAATTGTATGAATAATTCATTCAGAAAAAGAAGCTCTTCCAAAGGTTGTTTTCATGGCTGTTAACAGTGAGAGAAATAGTCTGTTACGATGCAGGAATTATCTTTGCATCATTCAATTATCACACTTCTAATGTATCTTTGGAAGCTGACCTTGTTGCTGAGTGCATTGAACCCAAATATTAATAACTTGTATACTTGCTTGAAAGAACTGATTTGAGTTTCCAGCTTCGATATTGAGCTAAACAAATTGATTGATCATTCATGGTCCAAATATGAGCTAGCAGTTTATTCATGTGTTGAATCCTCATTTTAGTCTGTTGCAAGGTGAAAAATTCATTTTGCTAGATTTTGTCGCTACTGATTGCTGAACAATAATGTACTATAGAATACTTACAATGTGGTTGGGTTCATGATTTATATTGGTCTATGTATCACCCAGTGAATCTGCAATTGTGAAATGCTTCGAGTGTTTTGTTGTCTTCGAGGTTTTAAATGTGGTAAATAACAAATAAAAATTATATTTTAAATATTAAGTATTGTTTGGTAAAAAAAAAATTGTATTTCAAAAGTTCATTCAATACTTTGTTACAAATTTATCCTTCTAAAATTTTGTTATTTATTTAAAGATAAATATATATTTTTTTATTTTAAATTAATAAGTAAATAAATAAAATAAATAAATAAAAAATTTATATGGTTTAAATATATAATAAATAAAAGATATAGTCGTATAAATTAATATAAAATATTTTCATAAACAAAATTTTATTTTGTAGAAAATAGAAATCATATTAATTTATCATTAAATTATTTTAACAATCTTCTAATTTTAGATAAAGTCATAGGATATTTTTTTAATTTAAAAAAATTATATTAACATCCTAGCAAATGCTGAAATACTAATGTTATGTTGGTGTACATCAGCATTTGAGTATTTCCAGATCCAAATTAGATGTGATTTTAAAATAATTTTTTCAAGCATTAATTCACATTTGAATAGTGTTTTTGATTTTCAATGCTCATTTCAAATATATTTTCAAACGCACTCATACAATCCTACATAGATATTGAGAAGAAAAAGAAAAAATTCGACATTTCATGATCTAAGCAGTTGCATAGCAAATGGAGCTTACTGCTCGTATATATTTCCACATTTCTCGATACACATACACGAAAATAAAAAAAGGTTAAAGTCGATTAATCTGTTGGACAACTTCAACATAGTGGCTTTCTTATGATCCAAATAAATCCAAGAACAATGTTGAAGGATCAGGTCAGATCTAACACCCCAAGTCAGTGAGATGACCAAAAATCTCATCAAATGTCATTCAGATACTTTGTAAACAATCTCACATTAGGAAGACAAGGATGCATCAAACTCAGACAAAATTAGGGGAGATCGGATAATGGACACCAATGACTGCACATATTATGAAAACAAAGAAGGTTCTCCTTTTAATCCAAATAAAACTAAGGATGAACTTCAATCATACATCTGAAAAATTCACATTACAATGGAAGGACAAGTAAAGCTATACAATAATCATTCCATATATCATAGGAAAAGAAGAAAAAAGGCAGCTGGTATTGCAATTTTTTAATCCAATTCCCAATATCTTGAGAGCATTTCAAGGCTCCAAATAATCAGGAATTGAGTGACACAATTGCTGGTCTTGTGGATAACAAAAGATGCTTAGTCTTTGTTGAATATTCCAAAAAGAGATTTGATAGCATTGATGGCATTCTCATTGATGAAGGACTCATCAAACTTCTTCATGAGGGGTTCAAATTCCTCCGAAGCACGTACGCTGGCAAGATCAGGATCATTGCGGATAGTCTGCAGCATGAAACATATGCATATGACCGTTAAACATGACACTGGCAACAAATGAAGTAGTTAGTCTTTTCGTTTTTCCCTACTATCAAAGAAGGTGAAAACCACAAAAGAAAAGAAGAAAGAAAATAAAATTTGGCTTAAGTTGTTACAGTTTTTGCAAACTTCAAAATTTTATTTTGTAGATGTTCTATAACCACTCTTGTTTAAGGATGAAAGAGTGCCTCCATTAGAACGAACCCTTTGAAAACCACTCTTTGAACTGACATTTAGGCTCCATAAACAAAGTCCTAATTAGATACTCAAAATTCTTCTCTTCTTCTTGCTGTTTTATTAGTGTTGTTTTACTGCTTGATTTGATGAAAAAGTTCTACATAAGTCAATTCATGATTCTACTCACACGAAGGATAATACTTATTGAATATAAGGGTAGAAAATGGATAATTCTCATATGCAAGGATGAGATTTCACCTTTCTTTATCTTTTAATTAAGTTATTTAACTTTTGATTATGCATATTTTTACTATTGTTCTAACAGATGTATCAAAACAAAGAGATGAAGTCAATGGCTTATATCATAAGATCCATGTAAACAGAGTAAGCACTGGAACTATGAGTCTGATTACCTTGAAATCATCATATCCTGCTACCAGTGCATCTTCTAGTGCTGAAATAGCAGCTTGAATCTGCAAGGAGAGTCATCAGCTCCTGCTTCTCTTTCTGCTGTTTTAGTTATTTGACTAAACTATTTGAGTTTGACTTACCTGATTAAGCTTGGAATAACAGCACGCCACATTGTAGCTTGCTACTGAAGATTCGTCTGCCTCAGGTTTCGAGCCCAGCACAGACTCGAACTTTTCCAAAGCTTCTTCATACTTCCCATTCCTTGTACACATAAGGTACCTTAGTCAGACTTTAGAGATGTCGAAGGCAAAATGTCAAACTCATTTGTCAAGCACAGATCTTCATTAACAAGTAATTAAACGATTAAACATTCTCAAATAATGAAGAGATGGTAAATGCCTTGTTGAGCTGAAACATTATTCGTAAAACTGTTCTAGTTGTATTCAATTGTCCTTGTCAAATAATTATGTCAATGTAGTGCTACCAAGATCTGGAACCTGAACATTAGCAGAAATCCTTCTTACACAAGGAACACACATTGAGCTGCTTAGCAGCAACCTACGTCTGAGATGAACCTGCTTCACCTCAAAGGCATGTTGGATTAATAGAAGATCTTTGTCTTGTCATTTTAACCTTCTCACATCACTGAAGGATATCATGAATTGAGACTGAAAGGATCGGATTAGATCCATCGCTGACTATTGGTTGGTCAGTTTGTGCTACTCTAGCATGAGTATTCTTACTTGCATTATCAAGTGAAAACTCTTTCTATTTGACAAGATTGACTTAGCAATTTGAACAAGAAAAATTGAGGATTTAGTTTCCAGTTAAATCTTATTTGGTGATTTGAACCAACCACATCATACATAGGAGCTACAGGCATATTAAGAACAAATGTATCACTGATGAAATAGCATATTGTGGAAAATGTTACTAATATGAAGATGAGATTACTGATCAGCTGAGCTGAGTATAGTCGGGAACTAAGCATACTTACTAATATGTCTTTATGAATAAGCTTAAGAATATAGCCAGTTAACAGTATCATTCTTCGTTGTTTGATTGATATGGATACCATAAAAGGACACATGTTAACTAGTAACAAGAAGATACAGAAAACATAAAAACAAAATAGAATTTGAATTCCCATGTTCTTGGTGCATTCTTCCAATTTGACGATAGTGACTTTTCGGTTTTTGATCTTTCTTGGCTTCTGACTTCTCATATATGTTTTTCTCATTCCTGCATTTCTATGCAAAATCATTAATTAGAAAGGTATCATCGGAACTTACTTGTAAAGCTTTAATCCTTCTCGAAGATCATTCTGCCTGCGTTCTTTTTGTTCCTTCTTCCGCAAGTAATTTTGCATCTGAAACAAAATTTTCAAAATAATGCGTGCATCAAAATCGGACTGCCGATATATAGAACTATACTTTATTAATACATTTATCCTTAACTAATTAGGAGATTTACACTTGAACATGTAGTATTTCTGATGTACGAGGGACTCAAGCCATCCTGGGCATTGTTTCTGTTGCTCAAGTCACAGAGATACTTGTTATATGAATTGAAAGTCCATAAGATTGAGCAGTTTGTAGCTTAGACTCTGAGAGTTACAATGTGCCCGATAATGAGATCTTAAAGCAGTACTTCATCTTGAAATCAATATAACATTTCATCTACTTCTGTGTACGAGTTTCAAAACAGTGTGGGGTTCTTAACCTGCAATTCCTTTTCCAGAAGTACATTTTAGAACTAACTGACCACTAATCAAGTGTTGTAATCCTGATATTGTGAGTAGACCGAAAAGATGAGCTGATGTGAAGATGAAGTACGACGTGGTAGTGATAGGATATTTATCAAGTTGTAGGGATTCTTATAAGTGGTACTTACTTGAATTTGCCTCACTCTGTTGCTAATAAACCCAGCATTCCTCTCAGCTCTTATAATTTCTTTCTCCGTCAATTCACCAGCATCAGGCAACTTTCCTGGGGCATTTCAACATAGCAGGATTTGCATGCTAGATTACAAGTGCTTACAATTTTCTATTCGTCAGACAAGAAATCAAATGCTTGAACAAAAGAAAGAACAATTCTACAACTGTTTCACATGATAAGATAGAATCAGAAAATGGATAAAGGATGCAATGACTACCGGAAGACATTCTCAGCTGATGTTGCTAGCAAATTAGTGCAAACCATTTTGAAAAATTGAAAGCTTGGCGAATTGATTTTAAGAATTGGCATCCAGCTGAGATGTTACCTATTTTCCTTTTTGGTGCCTATTCTGTGCATCATGATTTGTTCTATCAACATGTCAAAGGCATTGCAAAATCTAAGATATTGTCATTGTATTGGAAGAAATATGATTTGTTGGATTTGTATGTTAAAAGCATGGTGATACTTGCGTCGGTCCATAAGAGCTGATAGGTGGGGAAACTCACCATCTCTCTTCTGCATTTTCATGAGCAAGGGACCGATTCGCTGCCGGATGGTGTACATCGTTCTCCCGTACTCAGCAGCCGGCCATATTTCGGTGCCAAACACAGCACTGCATGCCATTTAAGCATTTATCTCATGTGTGTGTCTGCTGATAATGAACTTGACGCAAACATTGCAGAGATGCACGCAGATCGAACACAAATCTTAGAGAGGGAGGAGAGTTTATGAAAACCAAAAGGACCAATCACTGACATGCCTGACCAATAAAGAAGAGAGAAAGAAAGAACACAGGCAGACGGAGCAAAGGCAACAACACCTTGTGGCAATTACTCTGTCTCCCACAGTGAACATCCCCGACCTATCGGCGGCGCTACCGGGTGCTATCGCATCGATGTAGGTGCCTCCATCACGTCCCTTCACGAACTTTAGCCCATATGGCTTCTCCAATTCAACCTCGTACTCCTCACCTTCTCCTGCTCCATCCCCCCCACCGTCCGACTTCGAAGGCTGAGACTCGATAGCTGAAGAAGAAGAAGAAGAAGAAGAAGAAGAAGAAGAAGAAGAAGAAGACGCTCTAGCAACAAGGCCTCTATGCTTATAGGATTTGGTGCAGGAGAACTGGGGGAGGAGAAAGGAGGGTGGACTTCTCCTGGTAGGCTGTGCTCTCAAAAGGGAAGGGGATGAACAGAGAGATGGATTGGTGACAGTCGCGATTGACATGACTTGTTGTGCTGCTCTCGCTGGTGCACCTCTTCACCTGTGCTTGCGAAGCGGAGAGGAAGCACGGGAACAAGTGGAGGGGAGGAAGAAGGGGGGAGAGGAGTCATGGGGAAGATCACAAAGGAGTGGCACTCGTGGCTCATGTTTGCAGGTGAGTTGAACACACCATAAACGGAGGCCACACAATCCACCAGAGGTGAGAGAACATCCTAAATCTAAGCCATCAACGTTGCAACAGTCAGCACAAGGAAATGGTTCCGGATCTGGAATTCATCCACTTCACGATGACAGGTCTGCATCGAATAAATACGAGCCACGTGTTAGAATTTAATATTAATTGTAATCCTTTTGTTACTATTTATAATTTTATTTTAATATTTTAATATTTCTAGAATATTCATTTGATATAAATATCCTCTTTTTCTTCCTCCTCGATAAATCATATCGACGACACAACACAACGAGTAGAGAGTTGCTCGAGGACTTAAGAGATCGTAAATTCATTAATTTGATGAGCCTAAAGCATATCGTCTAAAATATTTAAATCCAAATTAATGGTTACAGTGTCACTCTGTTCTTGTAAATCAACTTCTTGTTTGTCAGATGGAGAATAAGGACTTGAGGGAAATCTAAGAAATTTCCATAGATATCGCAGTAGATTGGCAGAGAATTTGGTTCACAACCCTCTGCATTCTTGCTTTCCTGAACATGTACTAATGCATCTCCCAGAGAATGGTTTTGATCATTCAATGGAAGTCTCAAACACACCTTTGATATGATGGCCTGTTCTCATCATCTCTATTTTTGGTCAACTGTTCACTGAATAGGCATTTGATCTTACACAACATACATGTCATTTCAGAATCAGCTACACTTCTATCGTTCTTTGACATGTTACTGTTTACACAGCAAAGGGATTCTCTGGAATTGTGATGAGTCTTCACTGCAAGTCAAAACTTTGGAAGACCTCACACTCATAATTGAGGTTGGGTTCAATGGTGATGCTAAGCATCCTCCCTAACATGTGCTTGCAGAAGCAATTCTCATGGACTTGAAAATGAAGGTCTTTGCTGATAAGCTCCAACATTATTATTCATGCACAATTAGTTGATCAAAAGCTATAATCAGAGCATGGAGATCATGAAGATCTGCTTGTTAGGATATCATAACTCACTTCCATACTGAGCTTTTCCTACTGGCTTCAACTGTTTCCCTACTTCATGAATCAACTCTTATTTCAGGCATCATACACTATCTGGTGAGCTTGACATGCAACAGGACTTTCTTGAGAATTTGCATAAATATGGATTTAGTTAAACTGACAAGATTTTATAGTCCAACTCCCTATCGACATGTTATATCTCCAACTGGCAGTACTAGATTTCTTGGCATCTTTGAGTGGAAAATTCATAGCCATGAGTAGAAATGCAACCATGTAGATCTATATTTTTCCATAGACTGGATAGAAACCCTGCAAAACTTTCCTCTCAACTTCTGCATCTGGAGAACGATATGATGGTAACTTTCTTAGTTTGTTTGATCGGGAAACTTAGATGTGAACAATGTTCTTATCATTTTTTTCACTAGGATGAATGGTCTGAGCTACCTTCTTATACTAATCCATCTTGGATTTCTATTCAATTCCCTTGAATGTGTTAAGTTCAGTATAGGGAGAACTCATACAGAAACAAAAAACCACTTGCAATTGAGATAAGGATTGCTGTGTTGTAAGCTATGATAAATAACACTATCGTTGACTTGTAAATGCTGTTGCCATGGATATGCCAAAGTAGAATTCACTATATCAAAAATAAAAATTATAAATTTGGATATTGCTATCTCTTCAGAGCTTCATGAGTCAAGCCTTTAAAGCAATGCTACAAAAAATAAGTGCTGAAATTTGCCGATAACAGGAAGCAATAGCTTTGAAACATGCACTGAATAATTGATAGAAAAGAAAAGATAAATGAACTTGGTGTGCTGAAGACTGATAAGTTTGGAAAGAAAAGGTCATGAGCATTTATATCTTATGAGCATGATGTATCTGAAAGCATCACTGACATACATAACACATCTGAAAAGCCAATCTGATTTTTGAATATGGATGACTGAATGAATTCCAAACTACTTATTTAATAGCCTCTGGCTAAAATCATTCTCAAACAAAACGAAGAAACTGTAGGAAGCAACTTTCACCAGAGAAACTCATCTCAAGTGAGATGAAACTGAAATGAAACAACAGAAGACAAACAAGGAAAAAATAAAATTGAAAAACAAGAAAAAAAAAAAATATATATATATATATATATATATATATATATATATAAGAAAATAAACTTAGAAAGAAAAAGGAATATATAGAGAATTGTCCATTATTATAATTAGGCATCATCTTTTGAGGGTGGGACTTGGTGTAATAGCAAGGTTACCGAAAATTGTCTTCAAGCATATTGATATACAACAGTTATAACATATTCTTAGGCTTGCTAAATAGCATAGGGCATTTTGGAGTTCATGAACTGTCTTTTTGCACCATTTGCCTGTCACCAGCTGCTCTTAGTGATCTTTCACAATGATGTTTCTATGCAAGGATGCTACATCCAACAAGTTACAATGTCAACAAAGTATTCTCTGTTCCAGTTATACTCCATCTGCTTGTACTCTGAAATATTCATGTATATATATGTATATGTACACATATATATCTAATATGTATATATATATATATATATACATATACATAGATATTCAAGTGATCAGCCTCATTAGTTGATCATCATCTGCCTAATACTCAAAAGTCAATTTGACATGGATACTCTTCAAGGACTCAATATTTGACTATTATGATAATAAAAATATTAAGATTATTTTTATTTTTCAAGCTCAATTTAGTTTATAGTAACTATGATTGGAAGCAATTAACTTGAGTTTTCTGAATGGATATTAATAGGAGATGTATGTGTGTTGCAATGGAGTTTGAGAGAGTTTCTCATCAACAAGGTCCAAAAAGAGTTTCTTGTAGATGATTAGAAACAAAAACAGCTTAAAGGCAGTCCAGTTTCCTGGCACTAATTTGGAGTAGTGACCATATATTCACAGAGGATTCTTATTGCAGTTGAACCAAAAGAATAAATAAATGTCTTGATATATATATATATATATATATATATATATATATATATATATATATATATATATATATATATACTGAAAGAAAATGCATGTTCTAGGAATTAACTGATATGCATACCAACTACATGCTCATCCTTTCCAAGATGCTTGCTTTTTCTTTTGGTACTGACTCAAAATAGATGACTTACTTGATTTAGAAAAAGATACCGCACATATATTCTTCCAAAGTTTGAAAAATAACATAATTATTATTATAAATTTTAGTATAATATATATGTCCTTTTATATAATAAGATCCTCCATTATATCATTATCATTAGTATTCATCTAGAAAATCCAAGTTAATGGCTTCCGAATATGATTAGTTTTAGTTTACTTGAGTCAAAGAAGTATACGGATATTTTTATTCTACCTAAAACATTTTAGCATCATTATAAAAAAAAGTAGAGAAATTGAGCAGATCCCGAATCTCTTAGAAAAAAAATATTTAAGTTAGAAAAATATGACTCCTCTGATAAAATACTTTTGAGTATTTATGTTTTTCCTAACTTATTCAGCCTAAAACTTTTTTGTGGAAAAAAATACAAACAAAAGTTATTGACTATTTTATGTTTTGGATAAAAAACATGCTTCCCAGAACTATTTGTTACAAACTTGATATTAGTGTTGTTCTATTTAGGTAAACAAGAAACTTTCATATTTAGTTTAAAAAGTCTTAGTGTGAGCTCCAAATTTGTAGAATTATGGCCATCCACCATCAAGAAAGAGATTTTCTCATCAAGGATGATGAAATAATTTTGAAAAAAAGAAAAGAAATATTCTTGGTCCCCCTAAAGAAAAAGGCACCAATGAGAAGAACCTTGCACTTAACAGTCAATTGTTTACATCAATGCATCACTAAAAAAAATAAGATGGAAAAATAGAAGAACCACTTATGTCTTAAAAGAAGTACTTATGGGTTGATGATATGTCATTATATCTCCAAATCCAAAATTGTGAGTGCTTGATAATTGACAGAATACAAGAACCAATAAAATGAAGCAAAGCAATTAATTAGAGAATTATTATTTTTTTCATTTTTATGTAGTTATTAGAGAATTAATTATTTAGCATTATGAAGTTCCTACTAAACCAATTACTTTTCTTAATAAAGTTGAATCTCTATTTTTAAAGGCATGGAACTTCTTATATAGGAAACAATAGAGAAAGGTACACTTACAATTTTTTTAATAAAACCCAAGTCCTACCTGTCTAATTATTGGACTCAAGAAGGATATTTTCGTGGGTCCCTTCTTCTAACAATAACTAGTCAGGAGGATGAACGGGTAAGAAATGGAGTAAGTTTCTGAGTTAGAGTGAGGCTCGAGCGGAGCGTCGCGGGCGCTTGCGGTGCTTCTTTATCAGCTTCACATCGAGTCCAAAACCCTCTCTCTCTCTCTCTCTTCCGGAGCGCCGCGCCGGTCTGTCTCTCCTAGGGTTTCTCCTCTCGACTCCCGTTCTTCTTCTAGGGTTTGGGCCATCAGATCCTCGCGGAATCGCGTGCTGCTCGCGCCCCTTCGCCACCTCAAGATCCGGCCATGGCGGCCGTATCCCCAGCTCCTCCTGCTGACCGTATCCTTCCCTCGCCCGGCGAAACGACTCGGAGTTCCTCAATCTGTTTCCGCTTCGACTTCAGCCGTTTCTGATGCTATCCGTATCTCCGTTTCGTTTAGCCGTATAAAGACTGGATTTTGCTCCGCTGGTTTTGATTTTTAGGCGGTTCTGTCGGGTTTTGCTTATGTCGGACGCCTCAAGCGTGACGAACGCTCGTTCTGTCGGTCTTTACTTCGAATAGAGGGTTTAAGGTCGTCAAAACGAGATTTTGAACTTTCATATTGATGCTTGGCGGCAGGATTTTACCGTTCTTGATATGTGTTTATTAGTTGTTTAACACGGTGGACTTCTCCTTTCGAGAGATTTTGTGCTTGAATTTTATTAGCTGAAGCTCATGAAGCGATGAGCTTGAGTAATCGATTCCTAATTTTTCTTTGGTCTTGAACAATATATTGCATTCACGATCTGAAGACTTATTATATGGTTTCCGACGTTTTTGCTGGTCTTCTGCTTTTGTCTAGTGTTAAGTATCAGTGCATTGTGAAGGTTTAAAGTGAATATGTTCACATATTCCTTAACCAATCTTTCACAGAAAGCACGGATCTGATGCAGAAGCTATCATTAGACCCTAAGAACGAGGGTAACGATGCTTCGGATGTTGCAAAGAAGGTAACTTTAGCAAATTTGCCAACTAGTTGTTGTAGATCATGGTTGTGCTTTTATGGCACAAAATATGTAAGTTCTGAATTGGAGCAGGGTTAGTATTAATACACTTTTGGACGCATGTACCAGCCTTCTGGAGTTCAGTATGGTTCAGCCAATGGTGGGGAAGTACCAATTGCACGGATCCCAACCTATGAGAGATCTCTGACTCCTCTACTTCAGGAGCATATGGATGCGAGCATGTGCTACTTACCTAATGGATACACTTCATCTTTCTACTATGGAGGTTAAATTGATTTCAACTCAATGAATTTGTGTGATCTTAATAACCCTTCAGATGTGTCAGATTCTATATTATCTTTTTGGTTAAAAGCTTTGTTGATCGCAATTAATGTTCTGTTAACATATATGATTGGTGAAAAATATGTTTCTTCATGACTCTTGATGCTTCTTATGCTTCTGGGTAGAGGAATCACCTAGGTATATCTTACTTCAGGTTATAATGGATTGATGACAGAGTGGGAGGATTATCCTAGATATGCTAACCCTGATGGAGCAGAGGTGCCTCCACCTGTAAGTGGTCTTGAACTTTCTATTTTCAAGTGTCAGTTGTGAATTGCATTGTTAATTTTCAAGCTTGTTAGGCTCATCATCATTATGTTCTGTTATCTATATGTTCTTAAGAGCAAGTTTCTGATAGTATTTCCTGATTTTTTAAAGGGAGTTTATGGGGACATGTACCATCATGGGTATGGTTATGCTTCATATGGTCCATATCCTTCTCCTGGTTCCCCAATTCCGACTTTGGGGCAAAATGGTCAGTTATATGGATCCCAACACTACCATTTTCCAGCTACATACTACCAGCAACCAACACCTACCAGTGCACCATACACGACAGCCCAAACTTCTGGTTCCATTGGGGAGGTTTCCACATCTGCTGCGGCTGACGTCCCTCCTATTCCAGCTGATACAGCAAAAGCTATTTCAGATGGAACAACTAAAGCAAGCTTGAATAGCAACAATGGATCAGCAAAAACAAAGCCATTTAGTCCATGTTGTTCATTTGATAAAGGTGCTTTGCCTGGTGGGCATCCTCCTGCAGGCTTCCAGGATCCAAGGTTTGTCATTGATGGTATGTGGTCACCTGTTCCATACTCTGATGGTTCAATATTTCCGGATGGGCAAAAGAGACCACCTACAACTACTGCCTGTACTACGATTTCACATACCGGCAGCACTACATCTACTATAAACCAGAACCTCCGTCCTCTTCCTCATCTCATGGTATGTAAGATTTAATACTATCTTGTCTGTTAATAGAATATATCTACATTTTGCTGAAGGATAACAATATCTGTGAGGAGTTATGCTAACCAATATAGTTTGTGCCTTAAGTGCCAAAACATTGAAACTAAAGACTTGCTTGCTGCAAGCCAAAAGTTACTTCTTAACCTTGAGGCAGACCAATTATTTAGTTTGCTTTCATGTAGGACATTGCTTTAGTCTTTCACTAAGGCGTTCTAATTTTTCTGGCAGGGAATACATGGTTCGAGACCAGCAACTCCTGGAATGGTGAACAAGATGTATCCTAACCACCGAATATATGATCATCATGCTAATGGATACGGAAGTGGTCAGGGTTTTCGTTCAGGTATGCATGACTCCAGAATGAATGGAAGATGGGGGATGTCCATGGATAGCAAGTATAAGCCGAGGGGCCGGAGCAATAACTTCTATGGTTATGGTAATGAGAACTTGGATGGGATGAATGAGCTCAATAAAGGACCAAGATCTGGTCATTTCAGAGACAAGAAGGGGCTTGGACCTACTATCACTCTTGCATTTAGGGGGCAGAGTCTTCCTGCAAATGTAAATTCTCATGATACTGATGGAGTTCCTGAAAAAGATCAATACAACAAGGCAGACTTCCCTGAAACATATTCAGATGCCAAATTTTTCATCATTAAGTCATACAGTGAGGATGATATTCACAAGAGCATTAAGTACAGTATCTGGGCTAGCACACCCCATGGGAACAAGAAGCTTGATGCTGCTTATCAGGAATCTAAGCAGAAGACAAGTGGATGCCCTGTCTTCTTGTTTTTCTCTGTAAGCATTAGTTTTGAATGTTAAAATTCTGTCAAACTTTTATGTTCTTTCTTGGGATGCTGATTCTTTTGCTATTGATTTATAGGTCAACACAAGTGGACAGTTTGTTGGTGTTGCGGAGATGGTAGGTCCAGTCAATTTCAACAAAACATTGGATTACTGGCAGCAGGACAAGTGGGTTGGTTGTTTTCCTGTGAAGTGGCACATTGTAAAGGATGTACCAAATAGCATTCTGAAGCATATCACATTGGAGAACAATGACAATAAACCAGTCACAAACAGTAGAGACACTCAGGAGGTGAGGAAGCCTTTTTTTTTTTTTTTCCTGTTGACCATCTGGAATCGTAATTTTGATTATTTCTGCCCACATACACTTCAGGTGAAGCTCGACCAAGGTCTTCAATTACTTAAGCTTTTCAAGGAGCTTGTGAGCAAGACATCCATTCTGGACGATTTCAATTTCTATGAAACCCGCCAGAAGATGATGCAAGAAAAGAGAACGAAGCATCAGCAGCTCAAAAAAAAGGCATGACCAGATTCTGTATCTTTGAGCCTATCGTATGCTGGCGGCAGTCGGCAGTTTATATACACGAACTTCGTCTCCTAAACAGCTTGAAAATTATATTTTCTGTTGTGCGATTTAAGTTCCAATTTTCCTGTTCTCATACATCATTTTAATCTCAGGTCATGAATGGAAAACCAGTGGATTCTGAGGAGAAAGATAAGGAGGAAGCATATAGGGACGCAGGGTTTCAGAAGCCCTCAGAAGTAGTTACAATTTTGAAGGAATCTGGCCAGGGTGGTCTTCCACCTGTGGAACATGTGCTATCAGAAAAAAATAGCGTAGCTGCTGCAGCTGGTGTTGCACCAAAGGATGTCAAACCAGCCACAGAGAAGCAGCACGCGGCTATTGGTGTTGTCGACAGTTGCTAGGTTTTTACACGCAACTACAAGCAGCTGCAGCTATTGGATGGCCTGCACATGAGCTGCTTCTTTCAGGGGTCTGACATGTATGCTTCGTGTGAATCTCAGCTACTGCATTGTAGATATGCAAAGCTGTAGTCTTCCCTAAATCCAGTTGAACATTGATTTTATTTAGGGTTTTCAGGTTGGTGATTGGGCTCTTGGTATAGTATATTTGATGCCTTTTCTTTTCTAATGCAAAAATCTCTTAAGGTTATTTGTGGCTTGGGATCTTGTTTCTTTGTCATCAATCTACTTATTAAAAATATATATCACAATAAATAGTAGTTCGTTTACCTTTAAATGATATTATGCTTGCCAATGGATTCACAAACATCAATCGAATGTCTCAACAATGTTATGTGATTATTGTTTATCCGACCAGCATCCGGTCATGCCACATAGATATTATTGAGATTTTAAATCAGCATCATAGAGAAGACAAATTTTAAGATCTTTGATAGTTGTAGAACATAAATTTGTGTTTCATACATGTCAATGATATTATAATAATATAAAAACTAATATTCATATCTGAAAGAGTCTTAAAGCAAGTTTGAAATTCGAACTTGAATACAAACGATGAACTGCAATAAGATAGTTATGTAATAAAAAACTAAAAAAAGTAATTAAAAAAGTTAATTTTTGGGATTCGAGCGGCAGCTCTAAAGCTAATTTGTCACGTTATAAAATATATGAAACATCACAAATTATGACAGGCGCACATCTATGACCGCAACCAAAAAATGTTCAGATAATGATTAAACTCCATAAATTTAAAGTCACAAGGAACTGATACAAACAACATCGATAAATCTTTGAAAAAGCAAATTAGCATAATTATTTTGAACAACATATCCGATAAAATGAATAGAGATTTGGGTGAACAACTGCAAAGCAATCCCTCAAGTATACCAGGCTCAAGCCCATTGCTTAAACAGTATCTTGGTAGTTTCCAAGAGTGCCCACAGTTGGCTGGTTTAAAGTTGAGGAATTATTAAATTATGTAGCTCCATCTCCACCTGTAATCTCTGGATATCATCTGCATACAAATTACACTTGGGAATAAGAAGACAACTTCACAAGGAGCTGTTCAATCGCCAATCTAATCTCTGAAAATTTTCTACAGAGTACGATTAAAAAACAGTGGCCCAGAAAGAATTTTCTTTCACCATAATGTATTTGCTATGGTTACATAGAGAATAAAAAGTGCATCTTGAATGAAAATCTAAACTTAAAACACAAAACAAAGATAACCAATAAATTGAATTGATAATATCACACAACTGGTGGAACATGTAAAGCTAATCACAAATTACCCTCAGAACTCTTTGCAACTCGATACCGAGACTTGAATCTTATATTAAAATTTTTATAATTATGAAAATAAAACATCTATCTTCATTTATCCTAACATCATCGATTTTACCGATAAAAACATGAAAATAAAATATTAAAAAATAATCTTAATATTCTAATTGATAGTGCAACTTCAATGATGACAAACGACAACACCACTAAAGACCGATAGTGACTGTTGTGGATGAGAAAAGTGATGACGAGAGGTGAGGACCGCTTTGCATTTGCATCAACGTCAATGCAATTATCGAGCGACCCTTTCGTCGCTCTGCATCTACGTCGAAGTTGACATGGTTGCCAAACGACAAAAGAGTTGCTCAACATCTAAGTCAACGCCAACATAGATGTAGAGCAATATCTCTCTACATCTACATCGATAGCCCTTTTACCGCTCTGCATCTATATCAATAGTCCTTTCACAACTCGACAACTACATTAATGTTGACACAGATGCAGAGCAATAAAAAGACCACTCGAGTGTCTATTGTAGATGACTACAACAAGAGATGAGAACCGCTCCGCATCTATGTTTAACACCAATGCAATTGCTAAGCGACCTTTTCACTTATTTGCATCTACATCAACAACGACACATATATAGAGCGACCCACACCTCTTGTCGTTGCTCTCCTCATCCACCACCATCGATGTTGTCCACCACTACCAACTAAAATATTAAAATAAACTTTTTACCTTTTGTTTTAATATTTTTGTCGATTAAATCAATGACGTTAAGATAAATAAAACTATATATTTCACTTTCATAAATATAAAAAAATTAACATAATTTTTTATAAATATAACGAACAAGACATTAAGAAGGTCTAACTATAGCATATAACCTATAATTAGCCCTAACATATATGAAAATTTTAGTTTAATGTTAAGATACAATTAGACAAAACAATATAACATAAAAAAGCAAACTTATAGCCATAAAAATCAACAAAAATAGTTACATCACAAATGACAAGACAACAAACAAGAACATCTGCATACAATAAAGAAAAGTTGAAAAGCTAATTTACTATACTAAAATGCCAGCATTCATGAGGCAACTAGCCATGCAAGTAGCTCGAATCATCTTTTCCTTTTTTTGTAAATGCATCACATGCCAACAAGCTTATTTGTTTCATATTGATATCTTGTTATACCTGTTAAGTAACCAAAACAATAACAAAACTTGTCATTGGAGAGAACCTAGGAGTCATCAGTGAGTGAGATAACAAGTCTGAATGTTACAAACTAATCAAGGGATCTAATTTTAGAGTCCTGAAAATAAAAATTACAAACATGGAAAAGTAGTAAACCCTACACAACTCAAAAATAATCATTTTTATTGAATGATTTCAGATTGTCTAAGTCCAATGATAACTTAGTATCAAAGCATTCTCAATTGACAAAAAAACACAACTGCAGAACCAAAGAGAAGAAAAGGTCAAAGTTCTTATAAGAGCCTCAGAGATCTTGGTGGATAGAGATCATCAGATGGTTATCACCATCAAGAGTAGCAAATATCATCTCACATCACAGGCACTTAGAGATGGGAACAATTTTTTCTATGTTAAAGAACGATCTTAAAGCAGGGTCATACACAAAAATTAAAACGCCATTAGAGAAAACACAGAAGGAAACATAAATCAAAATTGTTACAGAAAACAGACATTTGAAACAACATGGATCCGAAGATACAAACTCATAAATGAACTAGAACACATCGGACGGTGTCTAACAAAAGAAACTTAAAACAAAACAAAAATCCACAGAAAGAACAGTATCTATTTGGAGCTTCTGATCTGGTAGTAAGCGATTGGAAACGGCGTGACGTGTCAGAAGTAGCTGGTTACTAATATCATTTTTGGACATCAACGGGAATCCGTCTGTTCCTTTCATCATCCAACATCACGGTTTTAACAGATCATAAAAATTGGATCTGGAAGGAAGATCTGTCGAATACATTGCTTCCAGAGGCATGAAGCAACATTGAATCGATTGGAGAGGAGAAAGATGTATCAACCTTGTCACCGAAAGATCCTACAGAGACACCATGAAAAGGAAAAAGGATCGTCGGAGCTAAAAGGAAGAAGTGAATATGGCCTAACGATAGATTCCTTGCTGCACCAAAAAACCAACAGCAAGCAATTGCAATATTAGGCCTCGAAAGCCGACTCAAGAAACCCATGAATCGATTAAAAAAACCCCACAAACATCAGCATATAAGAGATCACGAATTGCCGAATCAAAATCCAACGCATTAAAAATTGGCTCCACGAAGAAGAACGCAGAGGAGAGAAAGGGTGGGGAGAGGTCGACGGCGGGAGCAGGAGCCCTGCCAAAACCCTAATAGAGTTCTATTGGAATCACCTCTCTCGCCCATTTAAGGACGCCCCGCGGAGTGAAATGAGATACTTCGGGTTTAAAGTGTCGCGGCTACTTCAAAACCCAAATATTATCGGGTCGGATCCGAATAGATCGAATACCGTTATCCGATAAACCTACATATGCAAACATTAGAATTTATTCCGTGATCGGATATTATCGAGGATTTGACCCCAACGAATCATGTGTAGAACGAGGATTTGACCCCAACGAATCATGTGTAGAACGAGGATTTGACCCCAACGAATCATGTGTAGAACTTTGGCTCATACTGAATCCGATAAAGATAATGGATCCAAAATGATTTCGGATTAAGAAATTGAGAGATGAACCGTTTTGTATATCTATAAAAAAATAAAAAACCACGAGCTAGATTTTTTTTTTCGTTAAAGTTAAAAAAGGAATAAAAACTAAGCTCATATTTGATGTAA
Source organism: Musa balbisiana (assembly GCA_004837865.1). Lineage (NCBI taxonomy): Eukaryota > Viridiplantae > Streptophyta > Magnoliopsida > Zingiberales > Musaceae > Musa > Musa balbisiana. The sequence continues at coordinate 1,969,488 of CM017192.1, read as the reverse complement.
TGTAAGAGTTGTTGCCGATGAATAATTTTTTGTAAATGGTAATAGATAAAGCAAAGTGTATTTTTGATTCTTCGATGCTATTCTGGTTTGATTATATCAAGAGAATATATGAGAACATAATGGAGTTGGCTGCCCAACTCCATTATGTTATTACCATCTTCCAGATCTTCTACATCACTTTTGTGATAATTTCTTTCATTCAGTGTTTGCTGCTTGATTGCTCCTATCACAATTTGCAATGATCTGAGACGTAATACAAAGATGGATTGTGTGGCAAAATTGTCTGCAAACAATTAATTAAGCTACCACTGATTTCCAACTTCAATTTTGGTGGGTCATACATATATCATGAACGTAAAAAAGGTGTGTTTTGGTTCCCTTATGTTCATAATAACTCATTTATATAAAAGAAATAATATATACTTTTTCCCTCCATGCATCCACTAAAGCTTCTTTCACAAAATTTACTCAAACCAAATAAATCATTCATCTTATATACACAACAACATATACATATATATATATATATATATATATATATATATATATATATATATAATAGTAAATTATACAATGAACATAAAATAGAAGGCAATATATGCATATATAAATACAAAAAAAGTCTAAAATATATAAATTAGAAAATTATGTTAGATATATAATAATTAAATTAAATATATAAAATATGATCATTATCAAATTATTTTTTTAATACTTTATATATAAATATATATGTGTATATATTTTGAAATAATTATAGTATCAATTTGTGAGTAAGACCTGCATAAGCTTATCGTCTCGACTGATCACCGACAAAAAAACACCCGAAGTAGGTTCATTTTATTGTGGAGGCTGTGAGGTGCCAACCGATTTGCCGATTCCACCATATTGTTCGTTTCCGAAACCTAGAAAGGGGTAAACCCTAAATCCGCCGAGCCCTTTGGATGCGAGAACTCTGCGAGTCGCCGCTCTCTGTCGGGGTTTCACCATGGGCGCCAGTCGGAAGCTGCAGGGTGAGATTGATCGAGTGCTGAAGAAGGTCCAGGAAGGCGTCGACGTCTTCGATAGCATATGGAACAAGGTACTGCCGCGCGGGGATAGGGGAGATCTGCACGATTCTTAGCTTCCCTTTGTGGTTTTGATGGTCTTCGGGTGCTTTTGGTAGGTTTACGACACGGAGAACGCAAACCAGAAGGAGAAATTCGAGGCCGATCTCAAGAAGGAGATTAAGAAGTTGCAGCGGTATCGCGATCAAATCAAGACATGGATACAGTCTAGCGATATCAAGGATAAGAAGGTTAGGGTTTCGTCCTTCCTGTGGACATCTTTGATCTGGCGTTCACTGTGACCTCCTTCTGATGTCATTTCTTTGATGTAGCTAGGATTGTTGGTGTCTTTGTTCTTGCCGTTTGTGGGATCTTAATGGTACTGGAAGCTTGACAACTTGATTTCGTGACATGTACTGAGCAGATATTCTTGAAATGATTCTACTCGAAGCAAAAGGATGAACTTTCTGCTATGTAATTTGGGATCAAAATTCACATTTTCCTAGTGTAAAAAATTTACCTATCTTCTTGTCTCCATTGGACTTGGCAAGTAATAACATCCTAAATACAAATCGGATACAGTGTTTTAAGATAAATACATCACATTTACTTTCTTAACACTAATGTTTGTAGCTCTCTGTCATTATTGCTGGATCTTTCAGCGAGTTTTTCTTATAGTTCTCAATATTGATCAGCTAAACAAATTTGTGGTTTGAAAACCATACTTTTATTTTGTTTATTTATTTATTTTTGACCAACAAGGTGATATTGTGGAGGCTTACGCTGATGAGCTTATCAGCCATTTTTTATAATGGCTGACCTTTTAGAGATTCTTGATTCTTGTTCCCTGTAAATGGTTTTTTCATTTTGTTTCTGCTTCTGGTTGTCAATGGTCCAATATTTTTATGTCAATTGAACATACATACTGACTTGTTGTTTTCGCTGGTTTATGTTCCTCTATTTCTGTGGTGCTTGTATAATGTTATGTTGGTTCATGCTGAAATCCCATATCTGCTTATTAAATTCATATTTTGCCTTGTTGAGACATTTTTTAATTTGATTCTATAACAGGATCTTTTTATATCATTAGGTTAAAATATACTAATTAAATTCAAAAACTGTATGGTGTTTTCGTTGTCAACAATGAGAGAAAAGAGTTGATTGAAGATGATTTTGTTAACAAGTTAAAGACATAATAAAAGTGAAGTTGTCCATTTTGCATGCTGTGTGATCGTTTTGAATAAAATACAAAGTTCACCACATGACTGCAAGGCAACCTATGACTTTGGGATAAAAAAGCCGAGCATAAGGAACAACGTATCCAATTGCATTCAGACTTGAGGTGAAGATGTTGGGTTATATGACTTATGTAAGGAATGGGGAAAAACACTCACTGGTTGGCAACTGAAGAAGTTTCACTTGGAAATAAAGAAAAACATGTGACTTGGTTCAAATCTGTCCTGAGGTCAAATATGTTTGTAAAGCACATGCCTCAAATCAGGTTAGAGGTTTCTGGAGATGCAAGGAGCTAACAAAATAGTAAGTTACATGTTTGAAGTCACTGTCCTTGACAAAGCTAAATAGTGGGAATTGATGCATGTGGCAATAATCTATGTTGAATTTAGACAGAAAAAACTAGGAGTCACGTTGTAATCATTCAGTTTTTAGTATTGCAACACATCCATAGAGTCCTTGAAACGTGACTCAATGGTCAAACCCTGACAACACCTGGCCACTACCACATGTGATGCAAAGCCTCAGACAGCAATAATTGGCTCTGATCTTGACCGAGGCAGATAGGGCATTGATTTTGAAAACATAAATTGTGATTTACCAGGACGGGGAAACATCTAAAGTTGAGACAAGAGGACAATACTTTCTCTTTTCTGGATATGGTCTTCTAAAGCAAGTCTTAAGGCAATTCGGAGGAGACTAGGGATTTCTATGTGGTCATAGATGTTTCAGGAATTGGACTGTCTGCTGGACAGCAACAGGCTCTGATACTCATGACAAAATGAAAAATAAGTTGATCCCAACAATCGATACGGCTAGCTAGCCCCATTCCAGTGGGTAACAACCTCCAAAGGCTCCAGTGGATGGCTTCGCTAAGGAATGACAACTAGATAGTGGTTGGCAGAGACCTAATCCTAGTAATTTAGGAATTTAGTATTAGTTTTCACTTTTCAATAATAATGATGACTATTACCCCAGAGGCAGGATCAGGCAGTTCTTTCCTGAATTCTGAGTTACACTAATTTGGTTCTCTATTTTGGTCCTTTGAAGGTCCTTTCCCTTGAAGAACAGGGACCCTAGTTGGGAGGGGGTTGTTCCTAACAGCATTTGTTTTTTGTAGCATAATTTGGTTTAAATTTTCACAAAAATTTCTAGTTTACATTGTCAAGAAAGTTGTATAAGCAGAGAATCCCTTGATTTGTCTTGTTGGATTAGTTGCTTATGATTGAATTTAGTAGTGTTTGTCCATAAGACTATGTGGTGTGTATCTAGTTTACCCTGTCAAATGAAGATGGTATAGTGGAGTATCATGATTAGTCAATCTGGTTGGACTAGTTGTATATGATTAATTTAGATGTGTGTCCATAATGCATTGTGCTGTGCCACATTACTGTTTACAAGTTTTTCTGAGCTCAGATGTTTTGTGATGTGGTACTTTAGTTTAGCAACTTATAAATTATAAAGGAGGTTATATTCTTGACAACGAGTGTCATTGAAAGTTTTTTGAAAATGTTATTAGCTTATATTTATTGAAAAAAATTATTACGATGCATAGATTGATGTTATATGCTCTTTAGTCATTGCACTCATCTTTATATAAAATTCTTCTACATTTTCCAATCACTTTTAGAAGGTATATTCAACCTTTTTTTTTAATTTTCTTCTCCTGAATTTATTATAGTTGAACTGTGCTTTTAAAACGCTGCACTTTAAATTTGAGGTTTATGGTTCTGGGGTTGACAGTCAATTTTGTGATATACCTTGACATAGGTTAGTGCCTCTTATGAGCAGGCTCTCATGGATGCTCGCAAGCTCATTGAACGTGAAATGGAAAGATTTAAGGTTTGTGAGAAGGAGACAAAAACAAAAGCCTTCTCCAAGGAAGGATTAGGTCAGCAACCTAAGACAGTAAGTTGCATGTTGTCCTTTACCTACTATTAATGCAATTTACAAGAAGTCACTTATTTTTTGATCATCATGGTCTATATGGCTTGCTTTTTTGACTCTGGCATCTACGAAGAAGTGCTTTTTCATTGGTTGACAATCCGATTGTAGCTTCAGAATATGTTGATAAATGAAATTGTCTTTGTTAGGCCTAGTCTGATGCTTATTTGATGGTTTTAAAGAAACATTTGCTTGAGGATCATGCTCATTATGTTTATTTCCTAGGAGGTAGTGTATTTTTTTAATAATGAAACATCTAGTAAATCCCTCTCTTCCATATTCTTAGTATACGTGCACAGAGACCAAAGTCAGCATGCTTATAAGGTAGATTGAAATAGTGATCTTACTTTTCTGGAAATTAAGCTTAATTTAGCATGGAACAAACCTTTATATGTGATGATTCATTCAACTATAATTTGAATACCAATACCAACCATCTAGTAGTTGCTTCGTCTAGCATTCTAGATTGGGCAGATAGAGTAATTACAGTTTTCCAAATTAAGAGTAAGATGCAGTTGGGAAGGTGATATTACTAAGAGTTTCCAAACCTGATGATATGAATGGCATGTTGTTGATTTGCATCTATTCGGCATATGTACTAGAATTAGTAAATAAAGATAATATGATATAGAATACCTGGCCTCGGTCTATGTTAACCTGAACATCAATCCTCAAATTATGTTCCAATTTAACTCAGTTTTTATCAGTTGCTAGAATCCTTCAAACTATTTTACTTTATATGTCCCCTTTTTTGCTTCTATTATCTAAGAAGCTAAATCACTCTAGTATTTTTCTGATTGAGTCGATTGTTGTAACCGTTTTTTATTCTATATATGAACCATTATTGAATATAGTTGGTGTGTTATGACAATTTCAAATCTATCTTTCTTGCCCAATAAGTACTTGACCTCTATTTTGCATGCTTGCAACCTTGCTTTTACTGCCAGGATCCAAAAGAGAAGGCCAAATCGGAAACAAGGGACTGGTTGAACAATGTGGTAAGATGCAATTTTTTAACCACATTATGATTTTGTCCTTCAATTATTGCTTCAGAAGTTTTGTAACTTGTTAGTGTTTATTCATTTGTTTGTTTAGGTTCATGAAACTTCACGAATCTACTGTCTATAGCATTTGACTCCTTTTTGTTCTTTGTGTTGGTTATACTTGATTCAATTGAAGTCACCAAGTGTTTATGGGAAATTCTTTTAGGTTGGGGATTTGGAGAGTCAGATTGACAATTTTGAAGCTGAGGTTGAAGGGCTTTCTGTAAAGAAAGGGAAAACAAGACCACCTCGGCTGGTAGTTAATTGAACAAATTGTTTTGCCCAATTAATTGATTGTACCACATCGTTCGCTTATACTGAAGATCTTCTTTCAGACGCATTTGGAAACATCTATTGCGAGGCACAAAGCTCACATTTTGAAATTGGAGTTGATTTTAAGATTATTGGATAATGATGAATTGAGTCCTGAACAGGTTAATGATGTTAAAGATTTTCTAGAAGATTATGTTGAACGGAATCAGGTATGTCTTTGTTTTCAATTGTATTTGGAGTCTTTTTTTCCACTATTGTTTCTGACATTCTATGACAAATCTCTTAAATACGTTTAGCTGGCTTTAGTTTAATTCATTCTCAATTATTTTTGAAGGATGATTTTGATGAATTTGGTGATGTTGATGAGCTTTACAGCTCTCTGCCACTAGAAAAGGTGGAAGCCCTAGAAGATCTTGTTTCACTTGGTCCTTCCAGTCTTGCTAAGGTAACTTGTCTTTCCAACAAGTATTGTTTATTTTATATTTTCTTCTTTTTGAGCATGAATATGTTCACCGCTTAAAATTGGTGTAAAAATGAATTCTGTTTAGACGTCTTAATGGGGTTTATTCTGCTTTTAGTTGTGGAAGAACATGTAGTTTATTGGCTTGTTTCTTGTCATATTTTTTTCTTATTTAAAGACATAAGAAGGGCTTCATCCCAGATGCCTTTTTCATGATTGAACTCGTTGGTTGTATTTTGGAAGGTTTTGCCTCTAATTAGATCATCTTGGAGTGTTACTTGATTCTGGATTTTGCATCATTTGCCAGATCAAAGAATTTTTTTTTTACTTCTAATAAGGATTGTTATGGTAGTCTTATTTGAAATTGTCAACTTATTATCCATGGCATTCAGCTATTAATGACCAATATCTCTATTGATTGGAGTATGATTTCTCTAGCAATTCTAGTGTACCAAGGCATACCAAGTGTATCATATCAGTCCATTTGGATTCTGGTAGGAACTGTAGTGCATAGTCTCTGATCAGTTTACCCTTCTTGTAAATGTGTTCTGGGCCTTTGGTTGTGATTCTCTATAAGTTTTGTGTCATGAATAATTGCAGTGGGTAATTTGAAATCTCAATGTTAGGAAATGAGCCTATAAAATGTCCAACTATTTTTACCTGTACTAGAATCCCATAAGATTTGTGTGATATGATACAACTTGGTAAAGTGCTGTTGGTAATGGTGGGTACATCCATGTACTATTAATCCTGTTGGACTGCCATGGTTGTTGTGAACTGGTAATTAAATCCAAATGTGTTCAATGAACACAATAATAACAACATTTAATGGTCCCAATTATTTCAGCTGCATGGATCTGTTGCTTCCGAGCTTTTACGAGGATAATATCACTGGCTAAACTAGTGGTCATCAAATCTCTTCTTATTATTAATAGGAATGTCGAATATGGCTTTTGTTTGTCTGATGAATGTCTAATATGGCCTTTGTT
>CM017192.1:1905000-1957500 GCA_004837865.1 Musa balbisiana | reverse complement strand
TCCCTCAACACCGAAAAAGATTCTTCTTCCGCTCCTTTGCTATGGTGCCCGTTGCCATCCCTCGACGCTGCAACTCTTTGACGCCCACTGCCATTGTTCCCTCGACACCGAAGAAGATTCTTCTTCTTCTGCTCCTTCGCTGCGGTGCCCAGTGCCATCCCTCGACACTGCAGTTATTCGCCTAGGGTTGAAGCGGGCACTGCTAAGTTATATATATTTTATATATTTAATATCATTTAAATATAATATATTTAATATCGTTTTAAGCGTACCATTGTTAACTATTTTATTTTTCTGTGATTATATATGTATATATATATTTAATATTAAAATTAATTTTAATATTTTTTAAACGTACCGTTCGGAACGCCCATACCTCTCTCTATTGCTGCTGTTGCTACCGTTACCGCTGTTCTCAATCAGCAGCCTCGGTTTCCTCAGTCCTCACATCGGTCTCTACTCTTCTTACATCGACTCAGTATATTGTTAACAATATACTATTAATATACTATTAATAGTATTTTTTTATTTATTAGATTAATAATATATTATTTCAAATTTAATATTGTTAATCTCTATTTATTTAAAATTATTGTTAGGGTTTCAGGATAAATGACTTTGATATAAAGCTTTATTGTTTTGAATTTTGAGACTTTTGTCAATATGACATTGTGACTTTGTACTTTAGATTTTCTTAATTTAATATCATATTTTTATTTAAATAATCATATTTATTATATTATATTATATTTTTATATTATAATATTTTAGAGCCCCTCACTTCGCTTGGGCGGCATCTCGAGCATTTTGGGGCATTGGCATCTTTTGGTGTCTAGTGTTTTTTAAATCATTGCTAGGGCGGGCACCTAGGCAAACTTTTAGCATATTGAGTGTTTTGGAACCTTGACGCCTAGCGCTTTTAAGAACACTGGTATGAAGGTTTGTAGGAGCTATACCACACTCTCTTGGGCCTACTCCATTAATGGCTGGAAGCTTGGAAGGGTTAATTTTAGTCAAGAACCAACCAATAGAGATCCAAGGTTTGATTCAGTCTAGGTTGAATGAGTTGCATCATAAGACATTATTACACTTGCATCCCCCCTTGTATACGTAGAGACTGCATTTCCAGATAACTTTCATTGACACTTAACAGAATTAACAAAATGTCATTGACCTGTTTGATTGTATTCCTTCAGATATGTGATCCTATCCTCAGATTTTTCCTTCCAAATTGTCATTAAAAGTGATAGGTATAGTTCTAGCATGGATGTACATATGTGGACACATTCTTCTATGTTCATGTACCCATCAGACATATATTCAGAGAAATGCATATGTGCATAAGTAGACCTCATTGTGTGGACAAATTTGCTTTGTATCACCATCCTAGCATTAGTATCCAGCATGCATGTCATTATCACTTTGATTTTTTTGGTATGTCTGTGGCTCTTTTGATCAAGTCCATGTAGGAAGTACTTATGCACAAAATTTGCACCTTGTCAGTGGTTTTTATTCAGAAATCTATATACACTAGCTTCTACTGAAGAATGCATAGTTGTAACTTGTGATGCATACGAGTACACAAGCATCACTAATGCAATTGAGAAAATTGGATGCTTTTGCTATGGATCTTGCTTTTTATTTACAATGAAGCATTAGGTACATTGAAAAAGCATCAAGAACAATTTGCCAGGCATGTGGAATGTCAAACTTCTTTAATTAAAGGCGCTTCAATTAAGTATTTGCCATTTATCAAATTTTTTTGCATGTGTATGTAGTCATAGTTTGTCTAAATGGCATTTGGGTGCATAATATTCTTGTCATTCTACTTTCTTTCGGACTGTTTTATATCAATCTTTCTGCCTTCAAAGTTTCATGTGTATATTTTTCTAATAAAATGCATCCACGGCACAGTTACCAGCTCTCTTGTCATATATTACCTTGGATTTATTAATTAAAAACTCTTTTTGCTAGAAATTATTTATTTCTGAGCATGTACAAGTTGCTTCTGTATCCTAGACATGTACCTTCAGGATAAATAATGCTTTTGAAAGAAAGGTTTATGTGGGAAAGAAAGGTTTTTGTGGCAATGCTTTTTAATCTTGTTCTTTCTGTAACGTCACTAATGTTTCATGACCTTTCTATGTATGCAGTTTAGTCCTCAAAGCACTTCTGTTTCACCCCATGTTGGCCTAGGGCTTGGAGTTCAGGGAGCAGGGCTTGTGTCTGTTAGTTCGGCCGCACAACAGCAACCAACTCCTGTTCTTCAACCATCCTCCCAACATCCCTTGGTTTCAACTGTAACAAAAGATGGAGGTACCTTAGATTTTTTTTTTTCACATTCTGTTTCAAGAAAAATCTTTCTTACCCTATCATCATATAAAAAAACAGATTCTGTACATGACAATCCGGAAGACCAGCAGCAACATAATATATCTGAAGATCTGATTGCGGATCCTGCCTCAAGTCCTAGTGTCAACAAGATGATGAGTGATGATGATTTGAAGACATCATATGTGGTAGGGATTTGTGAGCACAATTCAAAGTAGTCTTACTTTTGATTTGAGACACTTATTTGTCTTATCTATGCTTACATATCATGTTTCCACACATAGGCGAGACATAAGCTTCTAACCTTTAAATCGAGATTTGTGATTTTGCCTGTTATGGTATGGTATGAGTGGTATTTACTGGTCTGATTGGAAACCGGGGTGGTACTCTTGGTGCCAGATCTGTACGATACAGTACAGGCCTTGTACCACTCGATGTGACCTGTGCAGGGTTGGTATGCCTGGTACATATTCTATACTGATGAACAGTTTCTGTTTTTTTTTTAATTTTCAACCTTTTTCAGATTTTTTTGAGACAACCTAACCTAGATGCCTGGAGTACACACGATTTGGATGTGCCATGACAAGCATCGAAAGTGCCTGATTGTCCTTGTACCCACTGACTGCATGTGAAGAGGAAGAAGAGTATATACCTTGCCTCCATTGTCATTGCTGACGACGAGACAAATAGATAGACGTATAGTGGGTGGGGGGAACAACAAAACATACTGCTTATTTTTTATATTTAATTAATGTTTTTGGGAAAATTAATTAGTGATTTATATGTAGTATAAATGTCATGGATTAATATTTTACTGTATTTGCATAAATTTTTATATAATCCATATACAGACAGCATAATTTTTTGATTTCATGTATTTCATGTAATTAATTTTTGGAGAAGTTTTGTGTCAGAGGATTAATCTGTAAATACTGATTTTAAAAGATTGATAGAAATACTCCAACACTCCATCTTTGTCATATTCCATCTATCACATTCCATGTTATTGTTAGAAAAATCATTTTAGTTTATTATTAGGAGAGTTAGCGAATTAACAGACTCCATCTTGATAAATATATGTGATTGATAGGATAGGAATTACTATATTACTTGGAGCTAAATCTGAGCTAATAAAACCACAGATTTTGAAAAAAGTGGGAAAAACCAATAATTCATGAGAACATTATTTGTAAAATGGCACTAGCCCATAAAGCATTGGATTCGGTAGCATCAACTGCAATAAAGTCCTGCTGAAAATAATTTAGTTATCTTCAAATAAATGTTTGATCACTAAATTTTAGTCTGTCATACCTTCCAACTTAATTATTGCCATCCATCTGTCAATTGTTAAAATTTTGAAGGCCACCTATCATCTATATCATCATTCACTGTTTCTGACCAATCATCATCACCATCCATTACCATTTATTGTCAAACTTTGCCTTATTGTTTGCCCATCCTAAACAGCTGAAAGCAGATGCTTAACAGTTAGGGCTGTAATGGAGACAATATTGAATAGTCTGTCTGGCTCTAGCAAACAAGGGTCCATTTTTGCTTTGGTGCATGCTTAGGCTAAGCTTGACTTCCTGGATTTGAACTTAAGATATCTGAGCCAAACTCTAGCAAACAAGGGCCCATTTGTGCTTTGGTGCATGCTTAGGCTGAGCTTAACTTCCTGGATTTGAACTTAAGCTTGAATTGAGTTAGGATATCTGAGCCAAACTCAGCACTAGAGCTTAAGTTCGTCTTGTGTTTAGGTTAAGTTGCACCATGTTAAGCTTTATGTTGCCTGTTTTGGTTGTCCTACTATGTAAAATCCAGGAGCCGACAGTATCTTCTTTCTCCATGCCAAAGGGCATCTTGGAGGAGTCCCCTGATACCGTGGTCGGTACTTGGGAAGAAGGTGCAGAGGTAGAGATATCAGCATCCTAAAGGGTATCAGAGTGAGGATGATGAAGAATGAAAGAGAAAGTAGATCTTCCCTACTTTAGGGCTCCCCTCCTTTTATTAGGGCTCTTGTAATCAACTTGGAGATATAGGCAGAGAATCATACTGCAGAAGGTAAAATAAAATGTTTAATCTTAACAACATCACTTCTGTTGTTGATTTCTTTAGTTCAAAATTTTCTTTGAAGAAAAACTCAGAAGTAACAATTGAAAATTATTGATTGAATAAAATTCCTAATTTTTGGAATATTTTTTGGTGGCCATCAGGGAACAAGTACTGTGGCAGTGTCAGAAGTGAATCAATTATCTAGGGATACTGATCTTCCACCTGGTCAGCCATTGCAACCCGGTCAATCTTCTGCTAGCCTTGGTGTGATTGGTAGAAGAAGTGGGTCAGAGCTTGGTGCCATTGGTGACAACATTAGTGGTGTAGCTGGGAATTCTGGTGGAATGCACGATCAGATCTACAATCTACAGATGCTTGAAGCTGCATACTACAAACTTCCACAGCCCAGGGACTCAGAACGTGCAAAGAACTATGTTCCGGTGGGGAACTTATTTCCTTTATCATTCTTTAAGCATTCTGTTAGATCTTTTGCAAAATTTTGTCAGATGTTTCAATTTCATTTGATGGTATTTTCTTAATTTTTCAGAGGCATCCTGCAGTGACTCCATCTAGTTATCCTCAAACTCAGGCACCCATAGTTGATAATCCTGCCTTTTGGGAACGACTTGGTCTCGATCCATTGGGCACTGATGCCTTGTTTTTTGCGTTTTACTACCAACAGGTATCAAGTCATTTTTTGTGGTCTTATGATTTAATTTCTGAAGGAATTTCTAGGATTTGTGTTTGTACTAGATACTACATATGCTACAGCAGCCGCTAGACATTTTAGACTACTGGTCATTCATATATTTCTGCAGAACACTTATCAGCAGTACTTAGCTGCCAGAGAATTGAAAAGGCAGTCGTGGAGATTTCACAAGAAATTTAATACATGGTTTCAACGGCATGAGGAGCCAAAAGTCACTAATGATAACTTTGAGAGAGGAAATTATGTATACTTTGATTTTCATATTGCAAATGATGGTTCTCAGCATGGATGGTATGTTACACTGCATCTTTTATTCTTTCTGAGATTATCATATTTTATTGAAATGCATATTTTACTTTTTTTGTGTTTCTTTTTGTGTTTTCATTTGATTCTTCATCCAGACTAATTTATTTTTCCTGTAGTCAATCTAAAATTAGTATATAAATTCTCTAAATATTTATTCTTCAGTCTTACCTCTTTTTTTTTCCTTTCGTGAATACAATTCAAAAACATTGGAACATTGTTATGAGATTTATTTTGCTGGCCTTCTGTTTTAGTAATCATATCTTTACCACCAACCATATCTTGTTGCAATAACTGAAAACTTGTTTGGCTGCAGGTGCCAGAGGATTAAAACTGATTTCACCTTTGAATATGATTTCCTCGAGGATGAACTTGTGGTATAAAATTGCTGAATCACATCTTATTGATCAACAAATTTCAAGTTTTGGTATGTTATAATATGTGCTTGTTCTGTGTTAAAGTAAAGAACATATTTGTGAATCCCAATGGAATGATTGGATCTTTTCAGTTTATTTTAGAATTTAATCTACAACTTTGATTTCATTCGAGATTCCTTTGCTACTTGTCAGTTACCTTTAGAAAAGATCGAGACTGCTTGGTCATCTGTGATACAATGATGTGATTATATAAAGCATTGATTTATTTTAGGGAGAATAGTTTGGTTTTTATCTTGTTCAGTTGTAAGGAAATCTACATTCTTTTATCTTAAATATTTATACAATTAGTTAAATATTCTTCTTTTTTTTATGATTAGAGTAGGGAATGCTGGAGGAGGAGCCTAATGTTTTGTGGCATTTCATTCTATTCAATTAGAAAATATATCTTTTCTAGAAGTGTTTTTAGATATCATTTGTCAGATTTAATTTAAACCCAAGCAAAATAATTGATTATGGTACTTAAGAGCTTGCTGTCATAGAACACACATATGTATTTAGTTTTGTTTGAATAATGGAAGCAAAACTTTCGGAGTGTGGAAGCAAAGGAGAGATGAGGTGAGGTGATTGGTGGAATCTTCAGGCTGATATGCGGGAACTCATTGACATCGCTGATTACATCCGCTTTCGTGGTGTTTGCAAGACATGGTGTGCTGCTATTGTGGCTGATCTTGGAACATGACTATACAATCAATAGGATCTTCTACTTATCGGATGACACAAGCCACTCGAGTCAGCTCTAGCAAGTGATGGATGCATCATTAGTTCTTGTCTAATGTGATGGATGGCTAGTTCTTTACCACGAAACTTCATGGTTCATCCTTATCGTGAATCCTCTCACAAGTGCTTCTCTCTCTCCGAGTGATCTGGAGTTATTCAAGGAACATTGAAGATTTTTACCTATTGATATTGAAGATTGCAATATCTTCAAACCCGTCAGCAAATGTTCATGATTATGTTATTGTTATCTTATCCGATTGCATACCATGATATCATCTATTTCAAAGAAAGTTTTTATGGTGTAGATGAAATTGCACAGGTTTTCATGTTTAAAGAAAGTGGCTGTCATTGGTCCTCAACGGGATTTAGCAACCTGTTATTGTGGTTTGTAGAATTATCGTGTGAGCTTGTAGTCCTTCAATAAAACACACAAATTGATTGAAGATCTTGCTGACCATGGGCTAGAGAATATTAGCATTTTCATAACCTAGAGAATAGAAATACTAAAGTTGAACTCGAAAGGCTTATTGCCATCTTAGAATGAGGCAAAGAGCTCAGGTGATAATTCTGAGCTCCATCTCCTGCCTAACTATCCCGTGGAAAATATGCTATTATTTATATAGATAACTTTTGTACCATGAATAGGTACAATCAACATGTATAATATTGTAGGTCCGGAATGTATGATTTGGATAATGCTGTCAGTGGACTACTTGAAGATTTCAACCCTTTTATCATGAAAATTGCATCTTCAACCCTAACCCATTAGTAACAGGGTTTTCGAACAACACTAGTTGGATGACTAAAAGATCACTTGGTTCTGCCGACGGTGGTGGCCGCTGTGTGCTCAATGCCCGTCGAGGACCAATGATGGCAATTTCTTTTAATTCAGAGTTGAACATAGAAACTTGTTTGAGAATTTTCTTTGAAGTAGATGACATCACAATATTTGTTTGTGTTGTCCATGAAAAAAGCTCAGTCACCATCGTCATTGAAATTGATAGAAAACAGAGCATGATCGAAGGTGAGGATTCCGATGGTGATGATGCAAACTCGAGTAGATGTTGAAGGGTTCAAAGACATCGCAATGCTCAAGATGATCAGTGGTTGGTTGAATATAAATTCATCGGTGTTGCCAGGATGAGAACAGATACATTCGTTAGCGATCTTCAAATGACTCGGTAGTGTTTGGGCGATGGATATAAACACCCGTGAGGGGATTTAGGAGAGAAATGCTATTGGTTTTTGAGCACTGATGCTTCTACCAGCCAATGCAGGATGCTTGATCGAGTGAACTCTCACATCCGAGGAGCAGAACAAGAGACGATTGGTGCGGTTGTCACATCTCACAAAAAATACCCATGGGAGACGAGAGGGCGTGCGCGACTACACGGGGTGACGGTGCGCCATGCCTTGCTGACGACACGAAATCGGATGTAATCGGTGACGTTTGACAGTGAGTCGATCATCGATGAGTTGCATCAAATCAGCTGGGAGAGACGACCGATCAACACATCTTCTGTTCTTCTTTGATTCGATGCTTTGAAAGTTTTGCTCCCACGTCGTGAAACACTACTCAACCTCCTAAAAAGCCCCCTATTCTGAGAAGACCTTCGATATATAATATATATAAAAAGAGAGAGAGAGAAGATGACGAGTCGAGCAAGTTTCGTGCTCCACTTGGATACTGATCGAATCTTGAATGGGAGTGATTGGATATATGGTAGGATTCTGTGGCATAAATCCCTTCATCGAGCATTGGATTGTTCTGCAGGCAACATTGTTCAGGCAATTGTTTTGCTCTAACGCACCTAGAGAGCTCCTCAGCTTTGTACAGCAGCTTGCTGGGCCGCAACTGGGGGGAGGCTGTTTCCTAGATTGATTCTGCCGGAGACAGTCCTCCAAGCTTTTTTTTTTGTGTCACCTTGCCCGTAAACTACACTGGAATAGATACAGGTCATCGGCACAACTCAATTTAATATGCATCTCAGTGACAACAACTCGTTTATGTTTCACTATGACCGACAGTTGATGCTCATGTTTATGTTTCACTATATTAGTTCTTCAGGCAATTTTACTTGCCATATATTTCGAAACGAGCCGAGCATAAACGGGTAAAGGTATTATTTTGAGTTTGTAAATACGTTTGATATGGAGATTCCGAGACGTGGATGAACGAAAAGCTGTCTGTTGGTGTAATGCTCTGGACAACTTCATCTAAAGAAGAAGAAGAAGAACAACAACACGCTTAATCCATATTACATTTCCAATGACCTCTTAAATATTTTGGGCTTCACAGATTAGCTTTTTTGAAGCTAAAACCTGCATGGGGATGTTGCTATTTATTTTGTCTGCAGAGAATAGTATCAAAGATCAATCCTTTTTCGTCAATATTGTTGTCAAAACACATCTGTTCGAGATCATAATTGATATCAAAATATGCTCTGTTGGTCTTAGTTCAATTGCTCTAATTATTATGCTCCAAATCAAACTACAACTCATTGGCACTGCTCTAGAAAACCTTGAAGTTTGTTAATGGAGAAAGGCACAGTCATCACTGCAAGTCGAGAATTTCTATCATATTTGTTAAAAATCATGCTAAAAATATGAAGTATTGAGTTTCCATCCCATTCGTCGTTTGTTGCCGATTTTCTTCTTTGATGCATAAAATTTTGTGATTGGAAGATATTTCTTGCAGAACTAATAGTTTCCTTCATTACCTCATCATAAATGAGATTTCAAATTTATTGAAAGTATCTAAATCCCATAATGTAAAACACAGCATCCTAACATTAGCAGCAATATTGCAAGTGTCCTAATATATTAGGATTACAATTATACATGAAAATCCTAATAAACTATCCTGTTTAAATTAGAAATGTAGCTATTTAAGAAAATAACAATATATGGGAACACAACTATATACGATTGAAACTTCCATAGTCTACAAATACAATTTTCAGATTTTAAAAATACAACTTTCATATATATACAAAAATTGATATTTACAAAAAAAATGATAGAAGCCAAAAAATATTAGACTTCTTTTTTCTGTGTGGTAAATGATCCTATATATCTCCTTCAATTAGGTTTTAGGATAGAGTTTCATCTTTCATCATGGATATAGAATTTTTTAAGGGCAAAGACAAAAGAAAAGCTGAAGTCAAAGAAAAGGAGAAAGAAGAGGAGAGAGTTGATTGGTCGAATCTCGCTGCTAATATAGTGGAACTCATCATCGATCAACTCACTATCGATATTTTTGATTATATCCGTTTTCGTGGCGTTTGCAAGACATGGCATTCTAGCAACCTTTACAAGCATCCTCCCCAACTCCCATGGTTGCTCTCGAGATATGACGATGACATTAATCGTCTCACCTTCTGCTCCTTATCAGATAACAAATTACACTCGATTCGACTTCCAATAAATGATAGAGCTATCATTGGCTCATATGATGGTTGGCTAATTCTTCATCACAAAACTTCTTTGCTTGTTACTATCTTAAATCCTCTCACAAGTGCTCATATCGATCTGCCAATGCTCCCAAGTGATTTTAGAGATCTTGGCTCGCCATCGTTAAAGTTCGCAATGTCTTCAAGCCCATCATTAAAAGATCAGCAATGCATCATCTGCATTATCTATACCCCAGGCTATACTCTTTTATCTACCCATGTAGGTGAGGATGATGAATGGACCTTGGTGGAACGCACGAGTTTATATTACGATGTCATTTATTTCAAAGGAAGCTTTTATACTGTAAATGATAAAGGACAGATCTTCGTGTTCAATTCCTTATTTGAGGAAGTAGCTATCATCGATCATCAATTGGAAATAATTGGCCCATTTTGGGAATTCGTGGAGTTATCTGGAGAGCTTTTAATCCTTCAAAACATTATGATCATGGACCCTCATGACAATGGGATAGAGAATTTAAGGATTTATATGACAAAGAAGATAGAGATCCGAAAGTTAAATTTAAAAGGTCTACTACCATCATTGGAGGAGGTAAAGAGCATAGGCAACAACATACTTTTCTCCGGCATTAATTCTCGCCCCATCACAGTGCCGATTACTCAATACCCTCGTGAAAAACATGACACTATCTATACACCTCATATTTATATGATGGGTCATGATGAACAAAATGTACATTGTACGATTGAAATATATGATTTAAAGAATGACTCTTTGAAGCCAATACCACATAATGAACTTGAGAGGATGTGCACTGACATTTTACCCATGTGGTTTGTACCATCTTTAATTTAGTATATTTTTTTAGTATCTTAGACAATAACTAAGTCTTACTATCCTCATATGGTGGATTATAACTTTTTTTTTGATGTATTTCATGAATCTCAATAACTTATTTTTCTATTTAGTTTTGTTTGCTTCTTATATCTCAAATAGTTTTGTTTTAATACATTGGGATAACATTCTCTACGTTATGATGTATTTCATAGATATTTATATTTGTAAATAATTTTTAGCATAATCTATATCTCTACGGTGATGACAATTAGTTTTTTTTTCTTCTTTCAGTAACAACCATAGTGGGAGATCAATGGTTTTGTTTGATCTAATCTTCTATCGTCATATTCCAACTTAAGAGGATACATCACTTTTATGATATATGCATTCGGTCGTGATCTCAACATTAAGATTGATATTATTACAAGAAAATATTATTGATGTTCTAGTCAACCCGACATGATCTGACTTACATGTATAAGGATGTTCAAAATATGACTAAGATGCATTCGAGATAAAAACGTCGAGGTTTGGAAGTGCCACCTATATGAAAACTGAGGTTGAGAGGAGTTTCCCGACCTAATCCCTTGGATGCCTAAGTTAGTAACTTGATGTAGGTGGGTGTAATAATGAGTGGTAAAAATGATCCACGTAACCCTGTTGAAAGTGAGATTTTATACTTAATAGTAAATGGATAAAATATTCTAATATAGTATATTTTATAAGGAGGCGACCTTTAACCATCTCTAACAACCTCAAATCGACCTTTTACCCACGTAGACAATAGGGGTAGATATAACCTACAACTGTTTGCTTTAGACCTATATCCACATGGATAGATCAGTGGGGGACAACTTTGGTCTCCGTATAGTCTATACACCAGGTAGAAGCTATATGTCGAATGATAATTGGTCATCAATATTTTCTCTATCATTTATCCTCTCTAAAGGCATGCTTTGAGAGCTCATTAACGAAGGTCTTGGAAACCAACGTTTGACCAATTTGACATGTTAATTTTATGCTCCTTTAATGAGGGGGGAGTAGAGGTTCTCAGTCAACTTATCTTAGCTTGCCTAAAGGGGATCAAGGTACCATTTGACCTCCCCAAGAATGATAGCAAGGGGGTTAGGGCGCCTGACCACCCCACCTCGGGTAGCTAGGGGTTTAGATTTCAACCTCTGCACCTCGAGCAGCAAGAGGTGTCGAGGTCGGACATTCGCAACTTGATCACATGGGGGTCGGCGGCTTCCAACCTCTAAACATCAGGCAGATATGGGGGTCGACACCTGACCTCCACATCTCGAGCAAAAAATTTTCATAATAATCTTACCTTCACAACCAAAGAGATAATTTTCATCATCCAAGTCGAAAAGAGTATGAAAATGCTGCCAACACCCAATTGAGTGGTGGCGCACTCCTTAAAAACAAGTTATAATATGCTTTTCAAGAAAACGAAAGGAAAACTTTAAGCAAGTAAATAAAGAAACTGATCTATGTAACCTGTAGAATTTAGAGTCCAAAGAATGGTTCCTAGCAAAATAAGATCAACCCTCATACATTATGCATGACATTTTCTTCTAGCCAAGCTACAGCTCTGGCTTTTAGAGGAAGTGTTATACTACCATTCATATCATGCAATTAAGCCTTGACAGAGACTGATGTACAGAATGACAAACTCAGTCTACTACAATCTTTTATGTTGTCTTCAAACTTTTAGAGTAAGTACTAAGCATTCAGTTCTGCTAGTTTTGTTTGACTTGAGATCTCCAAGATCCAAGCAAAGAGCATCATCAAATAGCATTATAATCCATGCCAACAGCAAGAATTTAGAGTCCAAATAGCAGCTCTGTTGGAATCCTGGTCAACAAGAGTGATATCTTAGATTAGCTTTGGTGAGACCTAAAAGGCCAAAATTATATCAGATGTTTATCCATCTCAAAGTAATGCATAAAAATCGTCTGATCATACTGACTGTCATCCCAATCTATAAATAATTAAATCAAAACCATTTGAGATATAAAAAGAAAATCAAACTAATCAGACCATTTGAGATATGGCTTGAAAGAGTCTTTCTCTTCCAAGTCATACACCCCTCCCTTGTCTCTGATAAGTAGGCTCATTGATACCAAAATGTAACTCAAACATGAAGAAAAACTAAACTGGATCCGGAGATGCACATTAATTAAGATTTATTGTGCCAATGACCTCTTAACTATTTTGGGCTTCACAGATTAGCTATTTTGATGCTAAAACCTGCTAGCGGCAGCTTCGAAGTTGATGTGGATGTTGCTATTTATTTTGTCTGCAGAGAATAGAATTGAGATCAATCCTTTTTGTCAATATTGTCGTCAAAACACATCTGTCAAAACTAATTCTCTATCACAAAACTTCTTGGTTCGTTTCTATTCCAAATCCTCTCACAAGTGCTCATATCGATCTATCAATACTCCTGAGTTATTTAACGAATAGTGAAGTTTCTTATCCGTCAATATTAAAGATCACAATATCTTTAAACCCCTCATCAATAGGAAAGAATCAATATATCATGACAATTCGTAGGGTTATCATGTGAGCTTATAGTCCTTCGAAGCACTATGATTATAGACCTGATGATAATAAGATAGAGATTTTAATAATTTTCAAGACAAAGAAGATAAAGATCTTAAAGTTGAATAAGAAAGGTCTACTGTCATCATCGGAGGAGATAAAGAGCTTAGGCAACTATATACTTTTCTTATGCATCAATTCTCGATCCAATACTCTCATGATAAATATGATACTATCTATATATATTACATTCATATTATGAATGAGGATGAATACGATTTATGTTATACACTTGGAATATATGATTTAGAGAATGCTTCTTTCGTACCAATATCATATGATGATAGTGAAAGTACGTGTAATAGTTTATTTTAGTATACTCCTTTTTTAACCTTCTCGATTTATTTCTTGAGTCAAAATATCCTCTCTTTTATTTTACATAGTTTATTTGTATCTTATATCTCTGGAATGGTTTTGAGTTAATACACTGAGATAATAATCTCTGTATTATGATGTATTTCATGGATATTTATATTCGTAAATAATTCTTAGCATAATCGATATCTCTATCATGATGGCAACACATTTTTAAATTTCAGCAATAATTATAGTGGGTCATAAACAGTTTAGCAATATTTATAGCTTCCAACTCAGGAAGCTGGCATCACTCGATTGCTCCAATTACCATATGCTATGATGGAGTGGCAATAGGGAAAGGATTTCCAGCTTACGGGAAACGATAAACAATTATACTTTTGGTGGTGGATAGTTTATTCTTTATTAGGTGGTTTCATGAAGCTATTGTTCTAAAGAACAAGCAAGAAAAAGGTGGCCGGCACTTATTTCCCAGCATAGTGCTTGGCATTCTCGAGTGATTGGCAGCAATTGTTCTCAATCGAAGTTTGAGTTAATGCAATTTATATAGTCATGTGATTGGTGTTTAAGATTCTGCTGAACAAAAAATTACTATTTGTTCTCTATGCACACCAAGAAACAAGAACAACATAAATCCCAATCCCAATGCTTTCAACAAGAAGCATCTTATCACTGCTCGTATGGTGGGTGCACTTAATAGTTGTCAGAAATGATTCGGAAGAAACGCTCAAACTTAAATCAGAACCATCGATTCTAAAATTGTTCTTTGTCGATTTGATTTCGATTATTCTTTAAGCGTATGTACAAGTCTATCATTTTACCGCAGCCAGCTTCCTTCAAGCCCATAAGTTGGAGATTCGAGGTCAATTAGGCCCATGGGCTGGTGGCCCATTACTGTATCCGCTGCCTATATATAATCTGATCCGCCCCCCTTTTTTCCCGCCACTCCTCTTACTCTCTACCCCACTCGCTCCTCCGATTCCTCGTCCGGCTCCCCGCGACGATGCTGTGGGTCGACAAGTACCGGCCGAGAGCTTTAGACAAGATCATCGCCCACGAGGAAATCGCCCAGAACCTGAAGAAATTGGTGAGATCTCCTAAAACTCTTCGTCTAGGGTTTTGGCTGCTTTCCTTCTTGCTTGTTTTGGTTGTGCCTGCGGGATGTAGGTGATCTTTGTGTGGTGGATCCGTTGGTAGGTGTCGGAGCATGACTGCCCCCATCTCCTCTTCTATGGGCCGACTGGTTCCGGCAAGAAAACCCTAGTCATGGCCCTGCTTAAGCAAATGTTTGGCCCTGGGGTTGAAAAGGTATCTTCACACCACTGTTTATTTTCCTTCCTCTCGTGGTTAGATGTTCTTATTTCTTTGTATTTAATCTAGTTGTGTTTTCTTTTTCTCATTTCTTTCTGTTGGCGATTGCAGGTGAAATTGGAGAACAAGATGTGGAAGATTGATGTAAGTTGAAGCTCATGATCTCCTTTTCTTGGGTTACTTAATTCTTCCAATAATACGAGCTTAGTGATGAACAAACTTCATGGGCGATGTGAGAATTCCTGTAGCAGACTTTGCCCCCCCAAAGTGGGACTTGGGCCTCTTTGCCACAGCTGGCTGCCGTCTTGGTTGCTTGCTTTAGAAATTCAGTTTATTTCTTTACTTGAGGGATTGCCGCTTTTCTTCACAAACATAGAAAATTTGGAGTCCCTTCCTATTATGAGGCACTCATTGAGGCTGATGGGATCTTTCACTAAGTCGATTTTCTGTGCAGGCTGGTACACGTATGATAGAGCTGGAGTTGACGACGTTATCGAGCACACATCATGTTGAGATGAATCCCAGCGATGCAGGTTTCCAGGATAGGCATATTGTTCAGGAGATTATCAAAGAAATGGCAAGAAACAGACCTGTGGATACTAAAGGCAAAAAAGGGTTCAAAGGTAATTACCCTTTAGTTACATGGGGTTTGTTTTCCTTTTGTTTTATCTAATGTTGGGAGAATTCCAGATGGCCTTTGCATTTCAGAAACCATATTTATCTAAGCTATAATGAGTTTCATTTTATGCTATTTCTGTTATAATAGGCATGTAAGGTTACAACTAGGGACTGATGCAATTAACTTGAATGTATAATGTAAAATGCACAACGTCATAATCACTAACCAATGGTTCTGAGTTCAGCGTACTAACATGTAGATTGTAATAATGACTTAGGTGATTATGCCATGTGGCCTGTCAGAGACCAGGATTTTGCATTGTGTTCCTTTTGAGGATGTGGTCACTTTCTAAACATGGATTTTCTTAACGAGCTACCTCATTTTCCTGCATAAAGTTGAAGCAGAACTTTTGAAAGTCGATTTGAAACATCAAGTACTTCACTTGGAAGATGCTCCACATCCTCCTATGTTCAGTAGATTGTGATGTTATGGCCTTTTCAATTTTAGTTGCCACAAGAGTCTCACAACCAACGCTAAGCATATTCCAAAATATGTTTACACAGTTTATGCACATGGTGGGATGATAATATTTTCACTTAATGTTAATTGACTTTGAAAATGTTGAAGATCCTTTGTATGGTTCAATGCTTCTTTCATGGATAGTTCATAACTTTTAACTGCATGGTGCTGGTAGGCTGGTAATTTAGGTATATGCATAAAGGAATAGAAGAATATATACCATTCTATCTAATGATTATGTAATCTTAATTCCTTTCGGATGAAACTGTCTTTGTCACTTGATAAAGTTGGCATTATTAAAGGCACTCAAACAATCTATGTCTGTAAATCTAAAGTCTGTGGCTCCTGTTATCATTGGAACATGTAAAAAGTCCTACATCATGGAAAACTACTGAACATCAAGTTCAAAATGCTATAGCTAAGGGCTGTTACACAAGTTGTTGATATAAAATCATCTTGTCGGGTCATATGGTTTACTTTAGTCGTACCATAAGCTAGAAATTTTAGGCTTATATACAGATATGTGTTAAACAGCCAAAACTTGATGAGAAAAAAATGACCATTAAATTCCTTGAGTTATTGCTGGGTAAGGGTAAAGTATTCTTTTGGAATCTCCTGAGGTTAACTACTGTGAATCAAGTGGTCAACTCACTCTCTTTCGGAATGGAAAATTTGTAGTTGGAAGAATTCCTGATGGAAATCTGTGGTCCAAACTGACTTTATATTTGGGGTTAGTTAACTTGATTCTACTCAGAAGCCTGAGATAAAACCTAATTTGGCCTCACTTGATTTTACCTGATGAGATCATCTACTATGGTGCATCCCTATTGGTCAGGTATTATTGTCTTGTATCAGCTTCTGATTCAACTGCTCTTGTCACAATGGGCCTCAGCTTGGTAAGAAGCAGAACATGCACCTATACCAAGTTGATGGAATTTGTTGCAAATTCATTCCTTGCAATAGACATGCACTAATATCTATCTCTGCCCCTTACAAGACATCTTAAGTTTGGTAAAATTTTTCTTAGAATTTCTGGAATAAGTCTACTGATCAAGGTATCGATATGGTTTCCTACTGCAGTATTGGTGCTGATGAAGTTGACAAGCTGTCAAGAGAAGGTCAACATTCTCTCCGTAGAACAATGGAAAAGTATAGTGCATCATGCAGGCTAATCTTGTGCTGCAACAGCTCATCAAAAGTAACGGAGGCTGTCAGGTCTCGCTGTCCTGAACATTCGAGTGAATGCACCTACTGAAGAGCAGGTTGGTAACTGGGAATAAGTCTACTGATCAAGGTATCGATATGGTTTCCTAACTGGCAGTATTGGTGCTGAATGAAGTTGACAAGCTGTCAAGAGAAGGTCAACATTCTCTCCGTAGAACAATGGAAAAGTATAGTGCATCATGCAGGCTAATCTTGTGCTGCAACAGCTCATCAAAAGTAACGGAGGCTGTCAGGTCTCGCTGTCTGAACATTCGAGTGAATGCACCTACTGAAGAGCAGGTTGGTACCTGGATTGGGATGAACATTACTGCATCTCATTGGATCTTAGATCTCTGTGGATGTGTTTATTTAGTCTGTTTCTCCAGCTCTGTGGTTAGGAATACATAACTTTCTATGCTAATGTCTTTTGTATTCTTCGAGAGCTGGCTTTATGAAGTAAAATAAATAAGAGATCTTTATACTAAACATTGTCATAATGAAATGCAAAAACCCAGGTTTGCAGAGTGAAAAGCAATCTCCAGTTCTTGCAAAACATAATTCTGTAATTAAATCCACATGGAACAAGGTCAAATGCTTCATGCATGGATAGTTCAGTTGACAATTTGATGTAGCCACTTAATGTTTTTTGTCTTATTTGTATAGCTCTTTTTGTCTGTAGCGTGATGGTTACTTCATAAATGGTTATTTATGAGTTAGTTTTTATGTTCATCTATATATTTTAGATTCAATAACTGTGAACTAACTTCTAACATTTAGTTCTGGTGTATTTTTTCATTCGTATGCGATCAGTGAGTAACATATTTGGTTAGTTAATTTGGACTTCAACAAGGTTGCCGTTGTCATGTGAAATTTGGATCAAATGTTTTTTTGTGAGGATTAATTTTCAGATAATTGGTAGTTGTATATAATTTAGTTAGATGACTAACTTATCAGTATCTTAAAAAGATACAGATGCTGCCTACTTGGATATGGGATTCCAAGTTGAATTGTTTGTCTTGTTGAACTTTCTTGTTGGAGTCTAACATGCCCAAAGGAAAATAGGCATTGAGTGCAACAAGTTCATAAAGACTGATAGATGAGGCATGTAGTGGTGCATTTGATGGACTAAATTTGAAACTATGGTAGAATCTGGTGGTGATGGTGTAGGAAAGAAGAAACAACAGTATTATTATTATTATTATTATTATTTAATTTTTTCTACTTTGATCAACCCCTTAATTCCTTGAACATCTTTTATAGGCTTTCTGTGGGGTGTTTTGTGGCGTTGGGGAGAGGTGAGATGTAGGTTGGGGTAAATGGGACAAGTTCACAAACACTAGCACACCGAGAGTATGATTATTGTTTCAGGATTTGAAAGAAGAATATCTACTTCTTGATGTTTTTGAATTATTGTAAATATTACATTCAAATTGGCTTTTATCATGCATTTCTCTAAATGGACTAGCCTAAGCAAGGACTGATGTGGAGATTCACTTGTAGGAAGTAGTAGCCCCTCAATTTCAGGAAGTGACTTAGTTCTTAGGCTGTGCGTATATCTAGATACTTTTATCATTATGATTACATAATCATGTAGGTACTTCATGCAATTAGTAGAAATGTATTTTCGTATGATAAATTCCTATGGCAAGTCATCAGATAGAAATTATCATGCTACATTTATAATAACTTGTTGACCTAGATTTCCTTCAGATGGAAGCTATGTAAGCAGCAGTCAGATAATAAATTATTGTTTGACATGATTACATTGGATTAAACTGTCATTTGCTTATGTCAAATGTTGGCTCATGATCATCACTAATTTTATTTTTTCAGCTAAGTAGTGTCACTGAATACCCATTCAATAATTGAGTGGTAGTCCATTTTGGTCAATTATTAAATGCCATGTTATTCTACAAGTAAATGAGTTTGACATGGCTAAAATTTTTTATCAGTTTCATATAATTGGATCGATGGATCAAATAATATCATGATATGATATCCTGGTGCAGTTGTATTTTAACTAAGATATACAGTTCTTTGTATGTCAGATTGCTTGTATTTCTAGGCAGATGTTTTCAGACCTATAGATACTTGAAATTGCATCTTGAATATATCATGGTAAATTTATTGTATTTTCTTATAAACTTCAATTACATGTATGTCTTTTATCAGTTAGTGCCCAGCATGCTTATGTTTGTTAGTCTTGGGTCCTAGATTTTATTAGTCAATTTCCAGTCTTCCATAATTTAAAAATCTTGCATGTTATATTCAATTAGATTATCAAAGTATTGGAGTTCATTGGCAAGAAGGAAAACCTGCAACTTCCACCTGGATTCACTGCACGTATAGCAGCTCAATCAAACCGTAATTTAAGAAGAGCAATATTGTCTTTTGAGACCTGTCGAGTGCAGCAGTAAGCTCTTTGGCATGTAGTCCATACAATAATTCCATGCAAGTTATACATCAGATATCTGTCTACTGTATACCTATGCTCGTTTTTGTTGATTATAGGATTCATACAACACTTGCATCCTATTGCCTTCAGTTGATTAATTTTAGAATTGCATGTTACTGCGATAGGTATCCATTCACCGTAAACCAGGCATTGCCACCCTTGGATTGGGAACAATATGTTTCTGAAATAGCATCTGATATAATGAAGGAACAGAGTCCTAAAAGGTCTGTTTTTTTTCTTCATTGGTTCTCTACATTTTGTGAACATGAAGCTTAGCTTTTTATTTGTTCTTCTCATTAGCATCTCGTTATAGACTCCTCTTTCCATTTTTTGTGCATAAATATACTTCATTGGTTCTCTACTTTATGAATGATATAATTCAGTGCCTACTGAAATTAATAGGATGAATACAACAAGAACTTTTTGTTCTGGCCCTAGAAATTTGGCTCATTGCTCATCAGAATATTATTTATGCAAATATATCTCCATGACATGATTATGCTAGCCTATCCAATTTTTCTCTTCAAAGCAAGGTTCTGAATATCGTACTGTACCGATGTAACGATCAGCTGTCGGTATGGTATATACCGAGCTGTATTGAGCGTACCAACATATGGTACACTAAGGTGTACCGATGTATCGCCTGTATCGATTCTCTATCAGATTGATATGTACTGCTCGTACTGAGCAGTATGGTACAGTATTGCAAACCATGCTTCAAACCAACTAATGCTAAAAAGAGCAATTATGTAATAGTAATATACAAATAATTACACTTATGAACAAGGAACAACAAGGAGAAAATAGAAAAATTACATAGATTACTTAGCTCACTTGAAAACATGAAAAAAGTATTAAGTTATTACGGCTGAACAAATTTGTATGCTATTTGTTTCAATAATTATCAGAATGCTTTCTCAAGGCCTAAAGTCTCCTCGGGTTCTGAATACTAATTGGATCAATGTGTGTTGACCAGTATCTACTAGTCCAACTAGGGACCATAATCAGATGATATAGCTTGGTGATTGGTTTCATTTTTTCATTTTTTTTCAATGAAGCTGGATGGTACAGATTGGTAGATTGCCAAATGTACCCATACCACACTGATCTGATACGTTATAATAGTATCGGGCTGCTTTGTTCACCCTGTTGTATTAGAAAGTGTGCTTGCATGATTTCTTACATCTGCATTTCTGTTTCAAGATGTTGCTATGCAATCTGTTGGACCTAATTTTATAACATAGTCTCACATATTTTCATTACAGTTGTTTAAAGTTTCTTATCATATAGATTCAATCTGAAATCAACTTTCCTTTTTTGCCAATTTATCGTTAAAAATTAAGGAAATCATGTTAATAAACCTATGCCATGCTAAAAACTTCCATATTTCATTTTTTTCCATTGCTCTTTGGCAAATACTTCTGAACTGTGATAGTACACAAGTTCTTCTCAACCTTTTGAAATCGGAGCTTGTGTCTATGCAGTTACTATTGTGCCTCTATTGACAATTATTTTCTAGTTAATACTTATCAATTCCATTCATCTATCCTGGTTCACAAGTCAAAGTGCATCCAACAGGGTTTATTTTGCTGCCTGCCAACTAGCTGTAGTTTAAAATAAAATCCACTCGTCTAACTTTGCTTGGACCAGTATTCAGCATGTATTTAGAAGGTTTTTTATGATAGGTTGAAGGCCAGTTTTGAAATTAGTCTTAGAACTTATAGATGCCTTCTTTGGTTGGAGTCGTTTTCACTGCCATAAGTCACTGTGGGAAAAGTATTGGTCTTGTGTCCCTTATATTGCCAGAGCAGTAGTACAAGACTCAGAATAACATTACGTAATTATATGAAGGAGTCAAGAAATTTTTTCCATCTTGACCAATGTTCAAAGAAATCACTGGAAAGACTTGGTCAAGCCTTGAAGCTGTTCTATGAATCCTACAACAACCATCATGATCTATTTTCTCTTTGAAGGCTGGATGTATTCTGATAGATTTAGCCTATTTTCAAGTATCTGCCAGTTAGTGATATTGCTGGGTTGGATTCCCTTGTTTCTATGCAATTTCAATCATATGATCACTTCTGTGAACTCTTTTTATGCATAGTTGTCATTGTTCTATCACTACTATCCAGTAGCTTATAATTCTTCACCCAATGACAGTGACAATCCTCCGTTTAATTTTTTTTCTCTTTATATATTTGCAGGTTATTTTCAGTGCGTGGAAAAATATATGAGCTTCTCGGTAACTGTATCCCTCCTGAAATCATTTTGAAGGTGAAAGCTGCTACATTATCTTTGTTCTATGGGATTAAACTTTCTAATGTAATTATCTTGCTTGTTCTTTTGCAGAAGTTGCTGTCAGAATTATTGAAGAAATTGGACTCAGAATTAAAGCATGAAGTTTGTCATTGGGCTGCATATTATGTAAGTGTATTGTAGTAACATGAACTATTACATTCCTGTTATTTGCACATTTCTCTGCTACAGAGCTTTTTATCCTCGATTATTATTATCATTTAGTTGTTCAGTTCACATGTAACTCTGAGTAAATTTCCCTTAGTTCATTGACCAAACCTGTCTAGGTCAGGTGGCCTTGGGTTGGGGTGGTTCAGGTCAGAGCAATAGAAAGCCATGATGACAATTGGTGGCCAGAATAATGGAGGTCCAACAAAGACGAAATGAGTTAAGAGAGATGAAAGAAGACATTTGTTCTAATTATTGAAGATTTTAAACAACATTTGTAAGTAACACCCACTACAAATGGGATTAAAGAAATTATAGAAGATAGTGAGAGGTATCTATTTGAGTCCCTTAGAAATGGGGATGTACTGATCAAGTCTGAGTTTTAGTATCTACAATGCAGTGTATGATTCCGACATGTCATGGCTTGGCTGAACTTGGTCAGACTTGGCCAACTCTAGCCATCTATGTTGATTTTGGCAATTCAAGTAGAGGAAGAGGCACAATCCTTGAAGGGCAAGGTCTGTGGCTGGAAACACGTATTATTTAGGAGAAGAAGCTTTAAGAAGGCTGGGTGTTTACAGAAACGTTCAAGCATCTAAACATTGTTGACTACATTGAGCAGCTATGAGAAGTAGATGTGCTGATGTTTGAATTGTGAACCTTAACCTTCTCATGAATTTCATGGACATTGGGTCTTACTATGTTTTGCTTTAAACAAGATATATGTATAGTGCAAAGTTGGTTTTATGTCTTTCTTTGCAGATGTATAAGGTGTTAAGAGGTCTTTTTTTATAGATGTATAAATAATGGTATAAAGAAAATGGCCCCTTCTACTTTGCCACTATTGCTGCTGCTAGTTCATGGTGCAGCCGGGAACTTCCATTCCAAAATGAGTCTCTCGAACAAAATTTATTTTGTCTATAATAGACAAGTAATGATGATCATCCTTTAAGCCACTATCGAAACTCTTCCTGACCACATGCACAAAAATGTGGAGACATGAGAAATGCTATGAAACATGTCAAACTACAGACATGATGGTGTCTAGTGCTGAGTTATTGACTTTTTTTATTCTAGAGAAGAGATAATCATACATTATTAAATATCAGCAGCCAGTTGGCCATTTTAAGCAACATAATACTTTTTTGTACCATCATATTTTACCTAAATTACTCACTTTTCAGGGTGGTTTTAAATATTGGGTACCCTACCTGAATTGATTGTTGGCTGGACTAGTACGGGCATGTTCGTACCACTGAACCAAAGCACACTCTGTTGGTATGCACCATGATACCAGAAGGGAGGAGGAACGAAGGAGGTGGAGGTGAAGGAGAAAAAGAGGAAGAGGAGGTGGAGGGTTATTAGGCAGGCCATTAGTGGTAGGCATCACAAGCAATGGGCAGGCACCATGGGTGGGAGGTTGATTTAACCCTAAATAAAAAGAGAGAAGACTAAACTGAGCTTACCACAAGGTTTTAGAGGGTTACCAGGTGATGATACCTGTTCTGGACCCAAGCCAAGCTTTCGGTTTGCATGGCTTTTGCAGTGTTCATTTAGTCTCTGCATGTGTTGCTTTAATAAATAGATTCCAATGTCCAAATCCTTGGGGAGGTGTTAGCCAGGAATTTGACCTGTGTCCTCTAGATTGGGGATGATGCCTTCTAAATTTTATGCACAAAAAAAGAAACTCATTAAAATTTTTTGAACTTTGACAATTAAACGGATGCTTATAAAGTATCATAATGTTTGTCAAAAAGGGTAAATCTGTTGGATTTGGTAATGACATGCATTCTTTAAGTGAAACATAGTTATAATAGGACTAAATCAGGTTTACACCTTAATAATCATACCAGTCTCAGTGAGAACTTGTTAGGCCTCATTCAGAGTAGACTAATTCTACATTGATGATGACAAGGCATGTTCATAGTAAGTGATGGTAAATTGTAGCGTTTGAGCAACACTTTGCTAATTTATTCTTTAAATTCACCGTATTAGAGGATAGAATGGAAATGGATGAGTCACATGATCAATCATGAAATGTGTATTCCACTCTTCAACAAAATTTTCTTCTATGAAACTATTCAGCTTCAAATCCTTCTTCACATAAGACATCCCACATCTTTCTTTTGTGTCTTCTTGTAGGGATGCCTAGATTTTTATTTAATTTTTGTCAACCTAATTATAAATTTCATGCAGGAGCACAGGATGCGTTTTGGACAAAAAGCCATTTTTCATATTGAAGGTACTTTTATCTTCCTTTTATGTAATAACTACTCCATATTGAAGGTGCTTTATGTTATTGTTCTGCAATTATGTAGAAGGTACCTATTTCTTCCCTTTGTGCAATAATTATTTGCATCTGAAACATTGAATTTTGGGTTCAAAATCTTTTTTATGCTTTCTTCCGGTAGACACATGGGTGCTAAGCGACCGGTCCTCTTTTGGTGCATTGCTGCTATGCATCCTACGATTGAGGATACAATATTCTTTTGCAATAACTGGTTTGTTTTGTAAAATCCAGTTACATATTAAATCTAACAAATGCATGTCATAAAATTATTCAAAAAGATCTACTGATCTTTTTTTTTAATAGGAAAAGTAATCATTGCACTCTGTTACTTAGAACATACACCGACTTCATGCATTTCAACACTGCTTCTGTTTCTTATTGCTATTTTGCATCTAAGATTAAAATTAGGAACAAACTCATGGATTTTAAGACTTTTTTTGTGTTCAATAAGCTACAATATTATCGTTATCTGGAGAATTCAGAATTTGGTGGTCTGGTGAGCTGCTTGAAGGAGGTTGTGCATGATACCAAGATAGTAAAACCAAATTTAGAAAGATCATGCTGCATGGTAGCATGCCAGCTCAACAAAATACTTGAATCAATACTCTGAACCATAATAATCATCCTCAATCACACCATCACATTTTACTGAACATAAGTCCACAAGTCTTCTTTCCACAAGAGACATGTATTTGTGAATTCCAGGTGATATTTGCTCCCCTCTATCCTTTTCTTTCCTTTGATCCAGCAGAGAAAAACAATAAAACATGAAAACAAAAACTCATATCACATGGAAGATTCACCCTTGCCTAACATAACCATGGAAACAGCTTTCTGAAGTTGGAATTTTTTCTTCTCTTAGTTATTTTACAAACATATAAAGAGATGTTGCTCATTCATCTGACAGTTATGCTTATTAGTCATGCAGGGTTTGTAGAGCCAACTTTTAGGTAGCCAAAGTTGGCTCCTTTTTAGCATTATTTTAGGTCAAGAAATGGAACGACCTCAAAAGATGTATTACATCAAACAACTAGAATTGTATGTTATGTTTTTTTAAAAAAAAGTCTTATAAAGGTGAGGGATATATCAAAGGTTAAGTAGGCATGTATGTAATGTTTAAGAATACCATGGCATGAAAAGGTGAAGGATACAATTCTTTTGATGACCAAAGGCTAAGTAGTGTAGGAATGACATTTCTAAGCTGTGCAGTACTGTTGTAGATCTATTATTTGTGAATAATCTTTGCCATCTTTAACAATATGTGAATTCAGACGTTTGAGTATTCTTGAAGTTGTTCAACCCAGGAACTACCACTCAACACCAAATCAGTTACTCTATTGCTTTCAAGTGTCTTGTCCATGGTGTTATAATTGACAGACATTTTATCTTCCTCTTTAGTTGACTTAATGTTGCTTTGCTGTGTGTAGTGTATTGATGAATGATATGATCTTTTCTTGTAAATCTGCAATCTGCCATTGAACAAACCACAACACCATGACTTTTAATTGTTGGTTGCTAAATATATCTGATGTGTAACTTGTTTTGATCGTGTAAAATCATGGCAAGGTTGCAGTTACGTTCTTTACTTTGAGATACCCTATTAGAAGTGACCATAAAGCTGTTTTTATGCTACAATATGCTATTTTCACCAGCATTTGTTGCAAAGTTCATGAGTATCTACAAGGCATTCCTTATCGCAACATTTGGTTAAGCGAACCTGAGGGGAATAAACCCTCCAAATATCCAAACCTAAAAATAGTCAAAGGTACCACGATTTTACCACTAGGTGTTTTTTCGTGCTAATAATTAGTGAGATTTTTTTTTGTTTTTATTTATTTTCTCTGTCCTCGCAGCCTTGTGCAGATGGAGCCCGTGTCATGTTTTGATCATCTCAAGGTATCGCTCTGTGCTTCTTTTCCCAGGATGTCGTACGTATAGAACACCTAAAATATTCTTGATACCTCAGAACTACATATATTATGTGATGTTCTTTCTAATAGTGTGCGTAGCTTTTTTGAGATTGTTAGATGTTTCACTATAAGGCAGCCAATGCCTGTTGGATGTTCTTTCTACTTGGTTTTAGCTGAGGTTTATATGGTTTCGGGATCTTGCCATTCATATGAGCCTTCACTTGTATCCATTAAATCCCTGTTAAATATGTTTATTGGTGTGATCATGTGTCTTATAATTCTCCCTTGGCTTGACCCCTAGAAATTAACTATTTGTGTCATTTGAAATAGAATTAACCAACTATATTTTATTTCCATTTTTATGTTGGACCTCTAGTAGATTAATAATAATGTCCATGTGTTAATAATCATGTCGATCAATTGAAACAATCACATAACTGATAGCCTTCTCTCCTCCACATCTTGGACATCATTTGCACGCCACCCACCATCTTCCTCTAGTAACGCGGTGCACTCTATTTCTTCTTTTTCATTGGTCAACATTCTATTTCGGTAACGAGACACTCCTTTTCATACGCACTTGACCCTCTTTTTTTTTCAACTACACCACGGAAGGTGCGTGTTTGTATAAAAGAGGGGTGTGTTTATCTTAGTGTCGCACGATTCAATAGATGGGCCTACGTTTATTGGGTCCCAGTCTCGGCAAAGTCGCCCGCACTCCAATGGCCCCACCTCCGCTGCCGTACAAGCGATAGGATTGCCTTCTATTCTCCCTCGCCGCCATTGCCCGACGGTCACTGACGCAGGTCAAGCTTCTGATGGTCTCGTACAGCCCACTAAAGACCCGAGTTCGTCACCGTTTGAAGTGTTGACTACGGTCTACTTCTTTGCGAGCACCGACATCGCCGTCGCCACCGCGACATTCCCTCTCTCGTTGTCACCGGAATTTCTCGTTTATATTAGAATGTCAATCACCATCATTCACGAGAATGGATACTAAGAAAACCATCACCAACGATGGCATGACACGATGATGATGAGATTGAGGTCGTCGATCAATTGCCGAATAATAGTCGTGCCATCATGGGTGGTGTATAGACAATAGACAGTCGATGCATCGCCAGCAAGACCCACACACGTGAGCATGATGGAACACAACCATAACAACAATGTGAGAATTAGAATTTTTCTAAAGGATATTTTTATCTCTTGAAAATAAAAAAAAATCAATCTATATCCTGACAGTTATGCCCTTTAAAATCAGATATATATGATAGACCTATAATATATGATTTAGAGAATATCTCTTTTAGGCCAATACTGAAAGGATGTGTATTAGCATTTTACGCATGTGCTTTACCTTAGATGATAACTAAATCTTATTGTCATCGTACTATAAATGGTAAATTATAACTTTTTAAATATATTTCATTAATCTCAATAACTTATTTTTCTATTTAGTTTTGTGAATGGTTTTGTTTTAATACATTGGAATAATATTTCATGGATATTTATATTTATAAATAATTTTTAGCATAATCTATATCTTTATGGTAATGGCAATAAGTTTTTTTTTTCTTCTTTCAATTTAGTAATAATCATAATAGGACATCAATAGTTTTGTTTGATCTAATATCCTCATATTCCGAAGGCTACATTATTGATATATTCATTCGATCATGATCATTGATATTATTATGAGAAAATATTATTGATGTTCTAGTTAACCCGACATGATTCTGACCTGTGTGCATAAGGATGTCCAAGATATGACTGAGGTGCCTCTAAGATGAAAACATCAAGATTTTAAAGTGCTTGAAGACTGAGGTTGAGAGGAGTATCCTAATCTGATCCTTTGAATAGCTAAGTTAGTAACTCGATGTAGGTGAATGTGATAATAAGTGATAAAAAATGATCCATGTAAACCTATTGAAAATGAGATTTTATATCTAATAGTAAATGGATAAGATATTCTATAAAATATTTTATAAGGAGGTGGCCTTTAACCATCTTTAACAACCTTAAATCAACATTTTATCCATGTAGGTGATAATGGTATAGATAATATATAACTATTTGCTTTGGACCCATATCTACATGGATAGACTAGTGGATGGTAATTGATCGTTGATATTTTTCCTATGATTTATCCTTATTGAAGCGAGAGCTCATTGATAGGAATCTTGAAAACCAATGTTTAGCCCATCTGATATATTGATTTTATACTTCTTTAATCACTTTTCTAAGGAAGAGTAGAGGGTACTTGACCAACATACTTTGGATATGCCTAAAGAAGATCGAAGTACCACATGACCTCCCCACCGAGGATAGCAAGGGAGGTCAGGGCACTCAATCTCTCCACCTTAGGTAACGAGGGGTTAGGGTCCCCCTCACCTCCACACCTCGGGTAGCAAGAGGTGTCGAGACTGAATATTCGTACCTCGAGCATGTGTAGACTATAGTTTCCCAATCTCTTCACCTTTGGCAGCGATGGGTTCGACACCCAACCTCCGTACCTTAGGCAAAAAAATTTCATAACAATCTTACCAAAAAAATAATTTTCATCATCCAGAAAAAACCGTCTTAATTTTGCTACAAATAAATAGTTATTCCGACATTAAATGTTCGAGTATGAAAATGCTGCAACACTCAATTGAGTGGTGGAACGTTCAATTGATAAATAAACTGATGTCCGTAACCTGTACAATTTAAATATTCCTCGCCTGAACATTTAAAGTCGGAATAATTATTTCTTTGTAACAATGTTAAGACTATTTCTTTTCGACTTGGATAATGAAAATTCTCTCTTTGGTTGCAAACGTTAGATTGTTATGAAAATAAATTTTCTACCAGAAGTCGGGTGTCAACCCTCATCGCTGCCCGAGGTGGGGAGGTCGGTGCAGTTTGCTACAAGGCCCGGGGGTCCACCTCCGCCGCCCTCTGGGACGCCGCCGCGGCCGCAGATGATGAGGGGTCCCTCCGCCGGTTATGT
Source organism: Musa balbisiana (assembly GCA_004837865.1). Taxonomy (NCBI): domain Eukaryota; kingdom Viridiplantae; phylum Streptophyta; class Magnoliopsida; order Zingiberales; family Musaceae; genus Musa; species Musa balbisiana. Next base: position 1,928,016 of record CM017192.1, on the reverse strand, counting down.
GGCCTGGGATGCCTGCTTCGCTGCCGACAAGGCCAGGGATTCCGCCGCGACCAGGTGGACCAGTCCCTATGTTTGCGCCACTGGGGCCTGGAATGCCGCCTCCGCCTCCACCAAATCAACAGCAGTGGTTATTTGGTATGTTATTTTGGTACTTCGATTTTGATCCAACACTGAATGCCTTGACATGTTGTTACAAATTGATTACCTATTTCTTTGGGCGGAAGAATTAGTTGTCATAAGAAATAGACATCAAAATTTCTCTTATTACTATTTTTTAAATGAGTAAATGGATAAATAAGTGACTTTTTACATATCTCAGTGTTTAATGATAAACAGTAAAATGCTTTCAATATAATGTAGGGCATGCACAATTATTCTTCTCAGGCATATTTTGCTTCCCATTTCCGATTAATAAAGACTGATTTAGGACAGACATAACAATCAGATGCACAGCTGTTATGCTGGTAACTGCAGTACCTCAAACATTTGGTATGGTTTATCAATGTATGCAAGAGTGTTATTTAGATCGAAGTATATTTATCATATTTATAATAGAAAACTTATAATAGAAATGCAGTACATATTAATCATATTGATGCCCTCTTTTTTTATAACAAAAAATATGGTTTCCTTCTACATGTTTTTGTTAGTAAACAAGATGAAGTAAAGATGGAAGCAATGTTCATAAACAGTTCAATGATTTTTCTCATTTTGTTGGTTGGTTTTCAATGTATGTTTTTGTTGGCAGAACAATAGTGATGTGAAGTTCCGAAGGTAAAAGCTATGAGCTATAAACATTTAATATTTACAAAACTAATCATGTGACAATTTATTTAGTAAGTGGTTCTATGTAGTAGAGTTTTCCTTTGTTGTTTGGGTATAGAAAAGCTTTGCATTGTTTGGATATAGTGTTCCATATATTATTCTCTTGCACTATCTTGCTTGTATTGTGGTTATTTCTATGTTATTAGTTATTTCCTTCCTGCCTTTTAGATTTAAGATGGTTTGGTCATTATACATAGCTGTGGAATAAAGCATCTGATGTTTTTTTTTCTCTAATGAACTGCGGCAACCAGATCTGACCTGATAGGTCTTTGTTAGGCTTGGGATTTGGTTACAGATCTTTTGATTGGGTGGGGTTAGGCCTGGGATGGGATATGGTTATGTCTGGTTGGGTTTGATCCAACCTTACAAAGTTGCTATAATGTTGCAACTTTGGGAGATGCTAATCATGGAGGCAAATCATGGAGATGCTAAATTTCTTTACATTTCTCTGATGCAAACACCCCATCTCACCCACACATCTGGACTACCAATTAAAGGCAATTACAATAAGGACATGAACACAATGGCCACAAGAAATCAAGATGTTTATACACACAGCATCTGTTCAATACCAAGCATGATAGGCCCTCTTTGAGTTAGATTCTCTGTTCTTTATTTTTATTTTCTGGTCGATTTCAATCGAGCATTTATGAGAAAGTTTGTTCTCAAGAAGTTGTAAATATATGGAAAATACTCTCTTGTAAAATGTACACATCATTCAATCTTTTCATCATGCTTTCTCAATCCCTTTTGTTGTCACCCATTAGAAGATGAATATAAAACTTTTACGGTTGATATCCAAATCTTTTATGGGATTGTAGCATCTTAGCAAATTGAAGTGAAATTCTTGCACACAAGATAGTCTCTCTCTTTCTCTCTCTCTCTCTCTTGACATCTTCACAATGTCAAATGACATCTAAAAGGGGCAAAGCAAGTCGATTGAAGTTCTACAAAAAGGGATATTGGTCACATCCAATCAACAGCCACTTGGCAAGAAGAAAGCATGATGGTAAAGTTAGCAAATTGAATGCTTGAGAATACGGGAGTATACTTGAATACAAAAGGAGTCCATACAAGACATAAAGATTTTTTAATTTTCAACAATACAACTCTTAAAATATTTAGATCAACTAATTGATAGTTTTTTGTTGATTTCTTTGTCTAGAATAAAACCTTTTGAAATCCTTTGTAAAGTTATATGGTTCTCCTTTGCAGGTTTATATTAGCTGATATAGTGCTCTGCTTTGTTGTAAAATATTTCAAGTGTAGGTTTTTAATCAATAGAATGAGAATCACACTTTGATTAAATGTTCCTGCTATTTTCTGTATATGGCAGCAACAATAACTGTGGACCATTTGAGTACTCACACGTAGCTTTCCTTGAAGTTGTAGGAGCGAAGCTTTCCTTGAAGTTGTAGGAGCGGAGCGAAGCTTTCCTTGAAGTTGTAGGAGCGTTTTCTACTACAATACGAAGGAAATTATTTTGCATGACACACGTATCATATATGAGAAAATATTATTGTTACTCTAATAAGTGTATAGGAACATCCTCATAATTTCTTTTTTTTCCTACTTGTTTGTTGTCACTATTTTTTGATGGGCTGCATGATCATTTCATTATACTTGTATTTTCACTACGAACATGTTTAATGATATGATCGATTATTTTGTTGTTGGCTTAAATGTCTTTTATTTTATCCTCGAGTGCAGCATCTTCAATAAAAAATAATAATATTTTGATACTAAATATCTTTTAATAGCATGAAATAATAATAACAACAACAATGTAACAAAGTCAAACCAGTCATATATCTATGATTCATATCTATAGTTTATTTTATACACATCATCCTATCAAATAATAATAACATATGTAAACATTATGTAAATTGAGTTTCGATCGAAAATAATAATATTTTGATGCTAAATATCTTTTAACAACATGAAATAATAATAACAGCAACAATGTAATAAAGTCAAATCAATCATATAGCTAACATTCCTTGTATTATGTATATCATCCAATCAAATAATAATAACATCGACAAACATTATATAAATTATGCTTTAATCAAAAATAATAATATTTTGATATAAAATATCTTTTAACAGTATCAAATAATAATAACAACATTAATATAATAAAATCAAATCAGTAATATATCCCATATTCATATTTATAACTTGTTTTATACACATCACCCAATCAAATCAAATAATAATAACATATGTAAACATTATGTAACTTGAGCTTCGATTGAAAATATAATATTTTGATGCTACAATATCTTTTAAATAGCATGATAATAATAATAATGCCATATAAACGAGGCAAATGCATCGATATCCAAGATTCATATCTATAACTTATTTTATACACATCACCAATCAAATAATAATAACATATGAAACATTATGTAAATTGAGCTTCGATGAAAATAATAATATTTTGATACAAATATCTTTTAATAGTATGAAATATAATAATAACAGCCATATAACGAGTCAAGTCAATATCAGTCATATATGCCAACCAAGATTCATATCTATAGCTTGTTTTATGCCCATCACCCAATCAAATAATAATAACATTTGTAAACATTACATAAATTTGGCTTCGGTCGAAAATAATAATATTTCGATATTAAATATCTTTTAATAGCATGAAATAATAATAATAATAGTAATGTAATAAGTCAAATCAATTATATATCTATGATTCATATCTATAGCTTGCTTTAAGCACATCACCCAATCAAATAATAATAACATCTGCAAACATTATGTAAATTGGGCTTCAGTCGAAAATAATAATATTTTGAGACTCAATATATTTTAATAGCATGATATAATAATAACAATAGGTATATAATAAAGTCAAATCAATCATATATCCAAGATTCATATCTATAGTTGGTTTTATGTAAATCACCAAATCAAATAATAATAACATATGTAAACATTATGTAAATTGGGTTTTGGTCAAAAATAATAATATTTTGATGCTAAATATCTTTTAACAATGCCCTAATCAAATAATAATAACATTGTAACCATTACATAAATTTGGCTTCGGTCGAAAATAATTTCAGTATTTCGATATTAATATCTTTTAATAGCATGAAATAATAATACTAATAGTAATGTAAGTTCAAGTCAAATCAATTATATATCTATGATTCATCTCTATAGCTTGCTTTAAGCACATCCCACCAATCAAATAATAATAACATCTGCAACATTATGTAAATGGGCTTCAGTCGAAAATAATAATATTTTGAGACTCAATATATTTTAATAGCATGATATAATAATAACAATAGGTATATAATAAAGTCAAATCAATCATATATCCAAGATTCATATCTATAGTTGGTTTTATGTAAATCACCAATCAATAATAATAACATATGTAAACATTATTGTAAATTGGGTTTTGGTCAAAAATAATAATATTTTGATGCTAAATATCTTTTAACAATATAAAATAATAATAACAAAATTAATGTAATAAAATTAAATCAATCATATATCCAAGATTTATATCGATAGCTTATTTTATGCACCTCACTTAATCAAATAATAATAACATCAGCAAACAATATGTAAATTTGGCTTCGATAGAAAATAATAATATTTTGATAAAAAATATCTTTTAACAACATAAAATAATAATAACAATATCAATATAATAAAATCAAATCAATCATGTATCCAAGATTCATATCTATAACTTGTTTTATGCACCTTACCCAATCAAATAATAATAACATCAGCAAACAATACGTAGATTGGGCTTCGATCAAAAATTATAATATTTTAATATTTAATATCTTCTAACAGCATGAAATAATAATAACAACAGTAATATAACAGTCAAAACTATCATATATCCAAGATTCATATCTATAGTTTATTTATGCACATCACTCAATCAAATAATAATAACATATGCAAACATTATGTAAATTGAGCTTCGGTCAAAAATAATAATATTTTGATACTCAATATCTTTTAATAGAATAAAATAATAATAATAACAAGAATATAACAAAGTCAAATCAGTTATACATCCAAGATTCATACCTATAGCTTGTTTTATATACATCATCCAATCAAATAATAATAACATCGATAAATATTATGTAAATTGGGCTTTGATAAAAATAATAATATTTGATGCAAAATATTTTTTAACAGCATGAAATAATAATAACAACATTAATATAATAAAATCAAATCAATCATATAATAATAGCTTGTCTTACATACCTCACTCAATCAAATAATAATAACATCAGCAAATAATAGGTAAATTGGGCTTCGATCGAAAATAATAATATTTTGATGCTAAATATTTTTTTACAGCATGAAATAGTAATAACAACAGTAGTGTAACAAAGTCAAATCAGTCATATATCTAATATTCATATCTATAGCTCGTTTTATGCACATCACATAATTAAATAATAATATCTATATAACATTATGTAAATTGGGCTTCGATCGAGAATAATAATATTTTGATGTTAAATATTTTTTAACAGCATGAAGTAATAATAACAATAGTAAGATAACAAAGTCAAATCAACCATATATCTAAGATTCATATCTGTAGCTTGTTTTATACACATCACCAATTCAAGTAATAATAACATATGCAAACATTATGTAAATTGGGCTTTGATCAAAAATAGTAATATTTTGATGCTAAATATCTTTTAAAAGCATCAAATAATAATAACAACAAAAATGTAATAAAGTTAAATCAGTCGTACATCTAAGATTCATATATATAATTTATTTTATGCACATCACTCTATCAAATAATAATAATATATGTAAACATTATATAAATTAGACTTCGGTTGAAAATAATAATATTTTGATACTAAATATTTTTTAACAATATAAAATAATAATAACAACAATAATATAATAGTATCAAATCAGTTATATATTCAAGATTCATATCTATAGCTTGTATTATGCATATCACCCAATCAAATAATAATAACATTTACAAATATTATGTAACTTAGGCTTCGATCGATAATAATAATATTTTGATGCTATATATCTTTTAACAACATGAAATAATAATAACAACATTAACGTAACAAAATCAAATCAGTTATATATCCAAGATTCATATCTATAGCTTGTTTTACGCACCTCACCCAATCAAATATTAATGACATCAGCAAATAATATAAAAATTAAGCTTTGATTAAACCTTTTTCAATCTCTATATATATATATATACGAACCTTCATCTCATCCTTATCAATTATATATATAAATATTTAGAGAAATCTTACCTTGATTTCTATTTACATTGATATTAAGTGGAGATAGTTTGAGAAAACTCTTAAGTAATTTACTTATATGATAATTTTGTCAAATTGGTGGTTAGAGAAAGTTAGGTTGGATGCATTGATGGCCACCGCGAGTGTGGAGGAGGAATTGGAGGCACCGTCGAGAACTTTGATACACCATAGAAAATTAAGTCGGATGTTATGAATCGACCATTTGTCGAATGTCATTGGCTCGTGCCACCGTGTGGTGGCAGGGTCACCCCACAAGAACCGACGGCCCCATAACTTGCTAGCATCCATGGGGTGAGGTAGAGACCATAGAAGCTCTTGAGTCGGAGTCACCGCTGGTCACCAATGTCGGTGACGATCTTGATGGTTCATCGAGCATCATTACAAAAGCAATTGCCTACAACGTCAGTGTTCATCCATCACGAGGTATATCTCATTGTAGCTCTACAACCAGACTATGGTCATACTCTCGAAGAACTCCATAACCATAGAGAATAAAATGGCTTTCTCATTTTCCTTTCCCCTTTAATCTCTATATATATAACCATTACCTTCATTTCATCTTCCTAAGTCTAGAGCTTTAGGCTTAGGAAGATAATTGCGTGAAGTTGAAAATAAAATTGTTTGGACCATTTTCAATCTCTCAATCTATATGTACCTTCATTTCATCCCTATCAATTATATATATAAATATTTAGAGAAACCTTATCATAATTTCTATTTACATTGGTTTAGAAGTGGAGATAGTCATTATATATAATATTTAGAGAAACCTTATCATAATTTCTATTTACATTGGTTTAGAAGTGGAGATAGTTTGATAAAACTCTTAGGTAATTTGCTTATATAAAAATTTTATCAAATTGATGGTTAAAGAAAGAGTCCGCGAGTATCAATTGAGAACTTAAGCACCACTATGATAATTGTTGATTTATTTATCAAAGCTTTATAATGTAAAAGATTTAAAAAATAGTTTTTTTATAATGGGACTTGTGAGCAAGCCATAAAAGATATGGTGATACATGTTTAGTTGGATGCTATTATTGATATTTTTTTTACATAATTAAAGTTATTTATTTCTATTATCCTGATTATATTATGTTTATGCATATTATGATTGAATGTAATAATAAGATTATCTTGATAAAATAAATTACAGAGGTTATTATGGACTATATAAGGAAACACTAATAATGTTGTGGTAAATAAAAGAGAGTATAAGATTGATGACATACAACCACTATGACTTAAATTAATAGTTGGACTGAATATATTATTATTGTGCTTATAGGATGTATTAGCTTGTTTTAAAAATTTATGGCCATATAAAAAATATTTTTAAAATTTTTTGAGAATCTAATTAAGTAAAATTATTTTCAAACAAATTTTGTTTTGTTTATTTTTTATTTTGAATATCTTTTATATCTTATCAATTAATGGGCTAAGTGGGAGAATATTAGATTAAGTGGCTCTTTATAATTGGATAAGATATATAATAAAACTAATTAGATTTTGATTACAAATATTAGCTAATAGAAAATAAGTTCATATTGTAGTATGATTCCTTAAGGAATACCCTTGATGAGAAGAACTCTCTTAATAACTTATTCTAGATCCTCTGCTCTCGCCTATAAATAGACAAAACTTTCAAGGACTAGACGATGTATCTCATAGATGACACAATTGAGATATTACAGTTTTTCTCTCAACCTCCCTAAACCATCAATAACAGTGGATCTATGAAAAGATAGGAAGAGAGGAGGAGTATCTAGTTCTCATTGTAAATCGACGTCACACTGATATTCGGATTTAGAGGACAATGCCTTTGCAAATTAGACAGATTTTTTTTCCAAATGGTATCAAAAGGTACGTTGGAAATAAAATTGTTTGGTCTTTTATGAATCTCTTTATAATTATATAGGTACCTTCGTCTCATCCTTATCAATTATATATATATAAATATTTAATTTAGAAAAAACTTATCATGATTTCTTTTTACATTAGTTTACAAGTGAAGATAGTTTAAGAATACTCTCAAATAATTTGCTTATATGAAAATTTTGTCAAATTGGTGGTTAAAGAAAGAGTCCAGAAATAGCAAGTTTCAATTGAGAACCTTAGCACCACTATAATGATTATTGATCCAGTTACCAATGCTTTATAATATAAAATGTTAAAAAACATGTTCTTAGAATGAGACTTATGAGTAAGCCATAAAAGATATGATGATCCATGTTTATGTAGATGCTATTATTGATATTTTTTTACATAATTAAAATTATTTATTTCTGCTATCCTGATTATATTTATGTATATGCATATTATGGTTGAATGCAATAATAGGATTATTTTGACATGACAAATTACAAGGGTTATTATTGACTATATAAGGAAAGACTAATAATATTATGGTATATAGAAGGAAGTATGAAATTGATGTCATATAACCGTGACTCACATTTATAGTTGGATTTAATATAATATTATTGTGCTTATTGGCTTGTTTTAAAAATTCATGACTATGTATAAAATATTTTTTAAAATTATTGAGAACCCAATTAAGTAAAATTATTTTCAAACAAATTTTATTTTATTTATTTTGATTTTGAATATCTTATCAATTTTATTTAGCTTTATAGTGTAAAAGATTTAAAAAACTTGTTCTTAGAATGGGACTTGTGAACAAGCCATAAAAGATATGGTGATGTATATTTCGGTGAATGCTATTATTGATATTTCTTTTATATAATTAAAGTTATTTATTTCTATTATCCTATTTTTATTTATGTTTATGTATATTATAGTTGAATGCAATAACATGATTATTTTAATAAGATAAATTACAAGAGTTATTATGTATTCTATAAGGAAATGCTAATAATGTTATAGTATATAGAAGGAAGTATGGGATTGATGACATATAACCACTATGACTTACATTGATAATTGGATTGAATATAATATTATTATGCTTATTAGACATATTGGCTTATTTTAAAAATTCATTACCATATATAAAATATTTTTAAATTTTTTTAAGAATCAAATTAAAGTAAATTATTTTTAAACAAATTTTGTTTTGTTTATTTTGATTTTGAATATCTTTTATATCTTATCAATTAATGAGACAAGTGGAAGAATGTTAGATAATGTGGCCCTTTATAATTGGATAAGATATATAAAAAAACTAATTGGATTGTGATTACATATATTAGCCAATAGAAAAGAAGTTAATATTATAGTATGATTCCTTATAGGATACCTTTGATGGAAGGAACTCTCATAATAACTTATTCTAGATTCTCTCTTCTCGCATATAAATAGACGGGACCTCTAAAGACTAGACGAGGTATCTCATAAAGGATGCAGTTGAGAGACTATGGTTTCTCTCTCAACCTCCTTAAATCATCAATAACAATGGTCTTATAAAAAGATAGGAAGAGAGGAGTGTCTTGTTGTTATTGTAAATCAATGTAATTGTGATATGGAGGACAAAATATTTACAGTTCAAACAGAGATTTTTTTTTTCAAAAGACATCGAATGGTACGCATCGTAAATTCGATCTAATGTTATTTAATTTCAATCCTAGCATAAAAGTTTTTTTGCCTTACATATAACATATCACAGATTTTATATTTACACTTTGATCTCTATACATATAACAGCTACCTTCATTTCATCTTTCTAAGCCTAGAGAATAGCTTAGGAAGATGATTGCGTGAAGTTTAAAATAAAATTATTTGATCATTTTCCAATCTCTATCTATATATAGGTATCTTCATCTTATTACTATCAATTATATATATAAATATTTCAAGAAATCTTATCATGATTTCTATTTATATTGATTTATATAGTTTGAGAAAACTCTCAAGTAATTTACTTATATAAAATTTTTATCAAATTATAGTTCTATTACTTTTGTCATTGGAAGTGGAGATATTTTTTAGTCGTTGGAAGCAAAGGAATGGAATGAAACTGCTACAATTGTAAGTTTCAATAATAAATCTATTAAACTTATATAATTTGAGTAAATTTTAATTATAAATAATGTATATATAGTAAAAGCATAGAGTTTAATTCATTTAATATATAGTAGCTGTTGGCTGTGAGTAGTTGCTGGATATGCTACTATTCTAAAGTATAAAATTACTGTAATGTCATTCTGATTTCAGTAGTAGTTAACTATTTTGTATTTTCTTGTACAAGAAGGTCTAACTTATATGCTTCTACATGCAACAATTTATTGCCTCATGTGAATATAGTGTAACTCAATTTTATTCATGGAATGTGTTACGTGTTAGGGAACACTATAATTTGGAAATCTGATGGTTGTTTGAGCCGTGAATTACATATTAAAGAATAATAAGTTGATATTCTACATTATGCTGCAAGTAAATTGAGTCTTTATTATCATGTGTCTTGAAAACAAATGTAAAATATGAGTCAAACAACATGGTGAATACTTGTTATCATAAAGCAAGAAAGGCTTGTGTTTCTTTTAATATGTACCAGGGGTATTCAAATTAATTCAAATTGAATCCGGGTTGAATTGACTTGAATCAATTTTTGTTTGATTCAACTAAAATAAGATAGTTTGAATTGAAACTAATTTAGATCTATCTAACTAAATCAATTTAAACAAAGAAAGAAATACTTTTGAGGGGTCTTATGTTTTTTTTAATATACAATAAGGGTATTCAGATTGATTCGAATTGAATCGGTTGAATCGACTTGAATCAATTTTTGGTTTGATTCGATTAAAATAAGGTAGTCCGAATTGAAACTAATTTAGATCTATCTAACTGAATCGAATTAAAATTGATTAATCTGATTCGATTAAATGATTTATAATTTTAAATAATTTAAAATATTTTTTTAGCATATTCAATTCAATTAAGTCAAATCGAAATCTTAGTCCAAATGGATGATAAACAAGATTTGTAAAGTTGAGCATATGTCATTTGTAAAATTAGGTCTTTGGACTAGAGTTTGAAGTGGTTAAGAGTTTATGATAGCAAATTTAATCGGATTGATATCTTTTAAATTAAAATTAGTCCGATTATGTTCTAACCAATTAACCGAACTAATAAGAAGACACCCTCAATCCAAAACTATTTATAATATTCAAAATCAGTGAATCGATACGGACCGAATCGGTTTTGAATAGGTTCATTTTCGATTTTTTTTTATTATTCGATTTGAACACCCATAGCTTACTCATATCTTTAATTATTAGATTTTTACTTTTTGATTATCTTTTTTTAATACCAGGCTTAAGCTCATCTGCATAATATAAATGAAGGAAATTATAAAGAAGCTCTTGAAGCCTTATTTAAGGTGTCAATATCTCGAGGAATTAGTAAGTTATTGTGTGAAACATTTATAATTTTATTTATCGAATGAATTATGTAAGTTGTAGCTTTATGGTTCAGTTCTCCTCACCATGGTGTGGATGATTTATCTGGTCAAATTATAAAATATCTTCCCCTTTAGTCTTGCTTGTTGATCATCGACTATTGTAGCACAAGTCTCTACATGGATAGTTTCATGGAATTAACAACTATTATGATAGTATCATCGCTAGAATCTAATAAATATTTCTTTAATTAACAACTATTATGTTGTAATTAACTAAAAAGAAGACTATCTTCAGAACATACTGGCATCCGTGGGGTGAGGAGCGAGGTAGCAACTGTAGAAGCTCACGAGTCGGAGTCATCACTGGTCACTAACGTCGGTGATGATCACGACCGTCTACTAAGCATCGTCATAGAAACGGTCTGACCATAGCATCACGCGATGCCAATGCTCATTCACCACAAGAATTGGTGGATGAGTGAGGTAGCGATCGTAAAATCTAATAAATATTATCACAATTATGATAGTATAAATGTTTATTATTATAATGTTAGAATCTAATAAATATTTACTTTATATGGAACATTGTATGTGATGCTGCAATTAACTAAAAAGAAGACTGTTTCCAAAACATGTTGGCATCCATGGGGTGAGGAGCAAGGTAGCAACCGTAGAAGCTCCTTAGTCGGAGTCATCGCTAGCCACTAACGTTGATGACGATCACGACGGTCCACCGGGCACTATCACAAAAGCGGTCTGACCATAGCATCACGTGGTGCCAATGCTCATCCACCACGAGGTGCATCCCATGGCAGCTCCGCAGTCGGACTATTGTTGCACCCTCGAAGAACTCCATGACAATAATAAAATGGCATTGTCAGTTTACTTTCCCTTCGATCTCTGTATAATTAACAGTTACCTTCCCAAAGCTCTAGCGATTGTGTGAAGTTGGAAATAAAATTGTTTGGTCTTTTTTTAATCTCTCTATCTATATACAGATAATTTCATCTTTATCTCTATCAATTATATATATAAATATTTGAAAAAACTAAAATATTACAGAAATTTTGTCAAATTGTCGTTCTATATACTTTCAACTTCTTCCTGTTTATGTTTCAGTTATTGGAAGCAAATGAATGGAATGAAACTAATGCAATTATAAGTTTCAACAATAAATCTATTAAGCTTACGTAATTTGTATAAATTTTAATTATAAATAATATATAAATAGTAAAAGCGAAGAGTTTAATTCATTTAATGTATAGTAGCTATTGGGCTATGGGTAGTTATTGGATATGCTACTGCTCTAAAGTAAAATAATTATCGTGACAAAATTCTGATTTTAGTGGTAGCTAACTATTTTGTATCTTCCTGTAAAAGAAGGTCCAACTTGTATGCTTCTACATGTATCAATTTGTTGCCTCATGTGAATATGGTGCAACTTAATTTTGTTCACTAAATATGTTATGCCATAGGGAACACTATAATTTTGAAATATGATGATTGTTTGAGCAATGAAGTACATTTTACAATTTATCTTAACAAAGTAATATGTTGACATTCTACATTATGCTACAAGTAAATTGAGTATTTATTATCATGTGTATTGAAAACAAATGTAAAATATGGGTCAATAACATGATGGATGCTTGTTATCCTAAAGCAAAAAATGTTTGTGTTTCTTTTAACATGTACCAGGGGTATTCAAATTGATTCAAATTGAATCAGGGTTGAATTGACTTGAATCAATTTTTTGGTTTGATTCGATTAAAATAAGATAATTTGAATTAAAACTAATTTAGATCTATCTAACTAAATTAATTTAAATAAAGAAAGGAAGACTTTTAAGGGGCTTATGTTTCTTTTAATATGTTATAGGGGTATTCAGATTGATTCGTATTGAATCGGTTGAATCGACCTGAATCAATTTTTTGGTTTGATTTAATTAAAATAAGGTAGTCCAAATTGAAACTAATTTAGATCTATCTAAATGAATCAATTTGAAATTGATCAATCTGATTCGATTAAATGATTTATAATTTTAAATAATTTTAAATATTTATTTTTGAGCATATTAATTCAATTAAGTCAAATTAAAATCTTAGTCCAACTGGATGATAAACAAGATTAGTAAAGTTGAGCATACGTCATTTGTAAAATTAGATCTTTGAGCTAGAGTTTGAAGTGGTTAATAGTTTAGGATAGCAAACTTAATCGGATTGATATCTTTTAAATTAAAATTAGTTCGACCAGATTCTAACCAATTAACCAAACTAAAAAATAGGCACCCTCGATCTAAAACTATTTAGAGTATTCAAAACCAGTGAATCGATTTGGACCCAATTGATTTTGAATAGGTTCATTTTCGATGCTTTTTTTTTATTATTCGATTTGAACACCCATAGCCAATTCATATATTTAATTATAAGATTTTTACTTTTTGATTATCTTTTTTTAATATAGGGCTTAAGCTCATATGCGTAATTTAAATGAATAAAATTATAAAGAAGCTCTTGAATGTCTCAATATCTAGAGGAATCAGTAAGTTATTGTGTGAAACATTAATAATTTTATTTATCGAATGAATTATGTAAGTTGAAGCTTTATAATTCAGTTCTCCTCACCATTGTGTGAATGATTTATCTAGTCGTGCTATAAAATATTTTCCCCTTTAGTCTTGCTTGTTGATCACTGACTATTGTTGCACAAGTCTCTACATGGACAGTTACATGGAATTAACAACTATTATAATAGTATCATTGCTAGAATCTAATAAATATTTACATAATTTGCTTTATATGAAACATTGCATTTGATGCTGCAATTAACTAAAAAGAAAACTATCTCTAAAATATGCTAGCATCCGTGAGATGAGGAGCGGGGTAACAATCATAGAAGCTCCTGAGTCGGAGTCATCGCTAGCCACTAACGTTGGTGATGATGACGACAGTCCACCGGGCACCATCACAGAAGTAGTCTGACCATAGCATCACATGGTGCTAATGTTCATCCACCACGAGGTACATCCCGTGGCAACATCACAGTTGGACTATCGTCGCGCCCTCGAAGAACTCTATGACTAATAAAATGGCAGTCATTTTATTTTCCTTTCAATCTCTATATAAATAGCAGTTACCTTCCTAAAGCTCTCGCGATTATATAAAGTTGGAAATAAAATTGTTTGGTCCTTTCTCAATCTCTCTATCTACATACAAATAATTTCTTCTTTACCTCTATCAATTATATATATAAATATTTGGAAAAATCAAAATATTACAAAAATTTTATCAAATTATCGTTTTATCTACTTTCAACTTCTTCCTAGTTATGTTTTAGTCGTTAGAAGCAAAGGAATGGAATGAAACATTTGCAATTATAAGTTCCAACAATAAATCTATTAAGCTGATGTCATTTGAGTAATTTTAATTATAAATAATGTATAAATAGTAAAAGTGAAGAGTTTAATTTATTTAATGTATAATAGTTGTTGGGCTGTGGGTATTTGCTAGATATGCTACTATTCTAAAGTAAAAAAATTACTGTGATGACATTCTGATTTCAGTGGTAGCTGACTAGTTTGTATCTTTCTATAAAAGAAGATCCGACTTGTATGCTTCTACATGCATCAATTTGCTACCTCATGTGAAAATGATGCAACTCAATTTTGTTCACTGAATATGTTACACTTTAGGATACACTATAATTTGGAAATATGATGGTTGTTTGAGCAATAAAGTACATACTAGAATTTATCTTAATAGAGTAATAAGCTGATATTTTACATTATGCTGCAAGTAAATTAAGTTTTTATTATCATGTGTCTTGAAAACAAATGTAAAATATGAGTCAAATAACATGTTGGATGCTTGCTATCTTAAAGTAAGAAAGGCTTATGTTTCTTTTAATATGTACCGAGGGTATTCAAATTGATTCAAATTGAACCAGGGTTGAATCGACTTGAATCAATTTTTTGGTTTGATTCGATTAACATAAGATAGTTTAAATTGAAACTAATTTAAATCTATCTAGCTGAATCAATTTAAACAAAGAAATGAAAACTTTTGAGGGGGCTTATATTTATTTTAATATGTAGTAGGGGTGTTCTGATTGATTCGAATTGAATCGATTAAATCGACCTGAATCAATTTTTTGGTTTGATTCGATGAAAATAAGGTAGTCCGAATTGAAACTAATTTATATCTATCTAACTAAATAGATTGAAAATTGATCAATCTGATTCGATTAAATGATTTATAAGTTTAAATAATTTTAAATATTTTTTTCGAGTATATTCAATTAAATTAAGTAAAATCGAAATCTTGGTCTAATTGGACAATAAACAAGATTTTTATGGTCTTTGGGCTAAAGTTTGAAGTGGTTAAGAGTTTAGGATAGCAAACTTAATCGGATTGATATCTTTCAAATTAAAATTAGCTCGACTAGGTTCTAACCAATTAATCGAACTAATAAAGTGGCACCCTCGATCCAAAATTATTTATAGCATTCAAAATCAATGAATCGATCCGGACCTAATTGGCTTTGAATAGGTTCTTTCTCAATTTTTTTTTATTATTTGATTTGAACATCCATAGACTGTTCATATCTTTAACTATTAGATTTTTACTTTCTAATTATCTTTTTTTAATATAGGGCTTACGCTCATATGCATAATATAAATGAAGAAAATTATAAAAAAGCTCTAGAAGATGTCAATATCTCGAGAAATCAGTAAGTTATTGTGTGAAATATTTACAATTTTGTTTATCTAATGAATTATATTAGTTGTAGCTTTATTATTCAGTTATCCTCACCATGGTATGGATGATTTATCTGGTCGAGCTATAAAATGTCTTCCCCTTAAGTATTACATTTTGATCACCTACTACTATTGCACAAGTCTCTATATGGACAGTTACAAGAAATTAACAACTATTATAATGGTATTATCATTAGAATCTAATAAATATTTACTTAATTTGTTTTATATGGAACATTGCATGTGATGTTGCAATTAACTAAAAAGAAGACTGTCTCAAGAACATGTTGGCATCCGTGGGGTGAGGAGCGAGGTAGATACCGTAGAAGGTCCTTAGTCGTAGTCATCACTGGCCACTAACATCGGTGACGATCACGACGGTCCACCGGGCACCATTACAGAAGCGGTCTGACCATAGCATCACGTGGTGCCAATGCTCATCCACCACGAGGTACATCCCATGGCAGCTTCACAGTCGGACTATCGTCGAGCCCTCGAAGAACTCTATGATTAATAAAATGGCATTGTCATTTTATTTTCCCTTCGATCTCTGTATAAGTAGCAGTTACCTTCCTAAAGCTCTGGCGATTATGTGAAGTTGAAAATAAATTTGTTTGGTCTTTTTCAATCTCTCTATCTATATACAGATAATTTCTTCTTTACCTCTATCAATTATATATATAAATATTTGGAAAAACCAAAATATTATAAAAATTTTGTCAAATTATCGTTTTATCTACTTTCAACCTCTTCCTGGTTATGTTTTAGTCGTTAGAAGCAAAGGAATGAAATGAAATTTTTCCAATTATAAGTTTCAACAATAAATCTATTAAGTTGATGTAATTTGAGTAATTTTAATTATAAATAATGTGTAAATAGTAAAAGCAAAGAGTTTAATTTATGTAATGTATAATAGCTGTTGGGCTATGGGTATTTGCTAGATATACTACTGATCTAAAGTAAAAAAATTACTATGATAACATTCTGATTTCAGTGGTAGCTGACTATTTTGTATCTTCCTATAGAAGAAGATCCGACTTGTATGTTTCTACATGCATCAATTTGCTACCTCATGTGAAAATGGTGCAACTCAATTTTGTTCACTGAATGTGTTACGCCTTAGGGAACACTATAACTTGGAAATACGATGGTTGTTTGAACAATAAAGTACGTACTATAATTTATCTTAATAGAGTAATAAGATGACATTTTACATTATGCTGCAAGTAAATTAAGTTTTCATTCTCATGTGTCTTGAAAATAAATGTAAAATATGAGTCAAATAACATGTTGGATGCTTGCTATCTTAAAGTAAGAAAGGCTTGTGTTTCTATTAATATGTACCGAGGGTATTCAAATTGATTCAAATTGAACCAAGGTTGAATCGACATGAATCAATTTTTTCGCTTGATTTGATTAAAATAAGATAGCTTGAATTGAAACTAATTTAAATATATCTAACTGAATCAATTTAAACAAAGAAAGGAAAACTTTTGAGGGGGCTTATATTTATTTTAATATGTAGTAGGGGTGTTCTGATTGATTCGAATTGAATCGATTAAATCGACCTAAATCAATTTTTTGGTTTGATTCGATGAAAATAAGGTAGTCCGAATTGAAACTAATTTAGATCTATCTAACCGAATAGATTTAAAATTGATTAATCTGATTCGATTAAATGATTTATAAGTTTAAATATTTTTAAATATTTTTTTTCGAGTATATTCAATTAAATTAAGTAAAATCAAAATCTTGGTCCAATTGGATAATAAACACGATTTTTACGGTCTTTGGGCTAAAGTTTGAAGTGGTTAAGAGTTTAGGATAGCAAACTTAATCGGATTGATATCTTTTAAATTAAAATTAGCTCGACTAGGTTCTAACCAATTAATCGAACTAATAAAGTGGTACCCTCGATCCAAAACTATTTATAGCATTCAAAATCAATGAATCGATCCGGACCTAATTGGCTTTGAACAGGTTCTTTTTCAATTCCTTTTTTTTATTATTCGATTTGAACGTCCATAGACTGTCCATATCTTTAATTATTAGATTTTTGCTTTCGGATTATCTTTTTTTAATATAGGGCTTAAGCTCATATGCATAATATAAATGAAGAAAATTATAAAAAAGCTTTAGAATGTGTCAATATCTCGAGAAATCAGTAAGTTATTATGTGAAACATTTACAATTTTATTTATTGAATGAATTATATTAGTTGTAGCTTTATAATTCAGTTCTCCTCACCATGGTTTGGATGATTTATCTGGTCGAGCTATAAAATGTCTTCCCCTTAAGTATTGTATTTTGATCACCTACTACTATTGCACAAGTCTCTACATGGACAGTTACAAGAAATTAACAACTATTATAATGGTATTATCATTAGAATCTAATAAATATTTACTTAATTTGTTTTATATGGAACATTGCATGTCATGCTGTAATTAACTAAAAAGAAGACTGTCTCAAGAACATGTTGGCATCCGTGGAGTGAGGAGCGAGGTAGAAACCATAGAAGGTCCTTAGTCGTAGTCATCGCTGGCCACTAACATCGGTGACGATCACGACGGTCCACCGGGCACCATCACAGAAACGGTCTGACCATAGCATCACGTGGTGCCAATGCTCATCCACCACGAGGTACATCCCGTGGCAGCTTCACAGTCGGACTATCGTCGAGCCCTCGAAGAACTCAATGATTAAAAAAATGACATTGTCATTTTACTTTAACTTCGATCTCTATATAATTAGCAGTTACCTTCCCAAAGCTCTAGCGATTGTGTGAAGTTGGAAATAAAATTATTTGTTCTTTTTTCAATCTCTCTATCTATATACAAATAATTTCATGTTTGTCTCTATCAATTATATATATAAATATTTGAAAAAACTAAAATATTACAGAAATTTTGTTAAATTGTCGTTCTATCTACTTTCAACTTCTTCCTGTTTCTGTTTAAGTCGTTAGAAGCAAAGGAATAGAATGAAACTTTTTGCAATTATAAGTTTAACAATAAATCTAGTAAGCTGATGTAATTTGAGTAATTTTTATAAATAATGTATAAATAGTAAAAGCGAAGAGTTTAATTCATTTAATGTATAATAGCTATTGGGTTGTGGGTATTTGCTAGATATGCTACTGTTCTAAAGTAAAAAAATTACTATGATGACATTCTGATTTCAGTGGTAGTTAACTATTTTGTATTTTCCTATAGAAGAAGGTCCGACTTGTATGCTGCTACATGCATCAATTTGCTACCTTTTGTAAATATGGTGCAACTCAATTTTGTTCACTAAATGTGTTACGTCTTAGGGAACACTATAATTTAGAAATATGATGGTTGTTTGAGCAATGAAGTACGTATTAGAATTTATTTTAATAGAGTAATAAGTTGATATTTTACATTATGATGCAAGTAAATTGAGTCATTATTATCATGTGTCTTGAAAACAAATATAAAATATGAGTCAAACAACATGTTGGATGCTTGCTGTCTTAAAGAAAGAAAAGCTTATGTTTCTTTTAATATGTACCGAGGGTGTTCAAATTGATTCAAATTGAACCAGGGTTGAATCAACTTGAATTAATTTTTTGGTTTGATTCGATTAAAATAAGATAGTTTGAATTTAAACTAATTTAGATCTATCTAACTGAATCAATTTAAACAAAGAAAGAAAGACTTTTGAGAGGGCTTATGTTTATTTTAATATGTAGAAGGGGTATTTAGATTGATTCGAATTGAATCGGTTAAATCAACCTGAATCAATTTTTTGGTTTGATTCGATAAAAATAAGGTAGTCCAAATTGAAACTAATTTAGATCTATCAAACTGAATCGATTTAAAATTGATAAATCTGATTCGATTATATGATTTATAAGTTTAAATAATTTTCAATATTTTTTTTGAACATATTCAATTCAATTAATTCAATTCAAAATCTTGGTCCAATTGGACGATAAACAAGATTTGTAAAATTAGCATGCATCATTTGTAAAATTAAGTCTTTGGGCTAGAGTTTGAAGTGGTTAAGTGTTTAGGATAACAAACTTAATTGGATTGATATCTTTTAAATTAAAATTAGTTCAACTAGGTTCTAACAATTAACCGAACTAATAAAGTGGCACCCTCAATTCAAAACTATTTATAGTTTTGAAATCAATGAATCGATTTGGACCCAATTGGTTTTGAATATGTTCTTTTTCGATTCTTTTTTTTATTATTCATATCTTTAATTATTAGATTTTTACTTTTTGATTATCTTTTTTTAATACATGACTTAAGCTCATATGCGTAATATAAATAAAGAAAATTATAAAGAAGCTCTAGAATGTGTCAATATCTCAAGGAACCAATAAGTTATTGTGTGAAACATTCATAATTTTATTTATCGAAAGAATTATATTAGTTGTAGCTTTATGATTCAGTTCTCCTCACCATGGTGTGGATGATTTATCTGGTCAAGCTATAAAATATCTTCCCTTTAAGTCGTGCATGTTGATCACCTACTACTATTGCACAAGTCTCTACTTGGACAATTACAAGAAATTAACAACTATTATAATAGTATCATCGCTAGAATCTAATAAATATTTGCTTAATTTGTTTTATATGGAACATTGCATGTGATGCTGCAATTAACTAAAAAGAAGATTGTCTCTAGAACATGTTGGCATCCGTGGGGTGAGGAGCAAGGTAGCAACCGTAGAAGCTGCTTAGTCAGAGTCATCGTTGGCCACTAACATCGATGACGATCACGACGGTCCATCGGTTACCATCACAGAAGTGATCTGACCATAGCATCATGTGGTGCCAATGCTCATCTACCACGAGGTACATCCCGTGGCAGCTCCACAGTTGGACTATCATCGCACCCTCGAAGAACTCCATGATAATAATAAAATGGTATTGTCATTTTACTTTCCCTTCGATCTATGTATAATTAGTAGTTATCTTCCCAGAGCTCTAGCGATTGTGTGAAGTTGGAAATAAAATTGTTTGGTCTTTTTTCAGTCTTTCTATCTATATACAGATAATTTCATCTTTATCTATATCAATTATATATATAAATATTTGAAAAAAAAAACAAAATATTATAGAAATTTTGTCAAATTGTCGTTCTATCTACTTTCAACTTCTTCCTGTTTCTATTTTAGTCATTGGAAGCAAATGAATGGAATGAAACTTTTGCAATTATAAGTTTCAACAAAAAATCTATTAAGCTTATGTAATTTTAGTAACTTTTAATTATAAATAATGTATAAATAGTAAATACGAAGAGTTTAATTCATTTAATATATAGTAGCTGTTGGGTTATGGGTATTTGCTAGATATGTTACTGTGATGACATTCTGAATTCAATGGTAGCTAACTATTTTGTATCTTCCTATAGAAGGTCCGACTTGTATGCTTCTACATGCATCAATTTGCTACGTCATGTGAATATGATGCAACTCAATTTTGTTCATAGAATGTGTTACGTCTTAGGGAACACTATAATTTGGAAACCTGATGTTTGTATGAGCAATGAAGTACATATTAGAATTTATCTTAACAGAGTAATAAGTTGACATTCTATATTATGCTACAAGTAAATTAAGCCTTTAGTATAATGTGTCTCGAAAACAAATGTAAAATATGGGTCAAACAACATGGTGGATGCTTGCTATCTTAAAGCAAAAAAGGCTTGTGTTTCTTTTAATATGTACCAAGGGTATTCAGATTGATTCGAATTGAATCGGTTAAATTGACCTGAATCAATTTTTTTGTTTGATTTGATTAAAATAAGGTAGTCTAAATCAAAACTAATTTAGATCCATCTAATTGAATCGATTTAAAATTGATCAAAATGATTCGATTAAATGATTTATAATTTTAAATATTTTTTTTAGCATATTCAATTCAATCAAGTCAAATCGAAATCTTGGTCCAATTGGATGATAAACAAGATTTGTAAAGTTGAGCATACGTCATTTGTAAAATTAGGTCTTTGGGCTAGAGTTTAAAGTGGTTAAGAGTTTAAGATAGCAAACTTAATCGGATTAATATCTTTTAAATTAAAATTAGTTCGACTAGGTTTTAACCAATTAACCAAACTAATAAAGAGGCACCCTCGATCCAAAACTATTTATAGTATTCAAAATCAGTGAGTCGATTCGGACCCAATCGGTTTTGAATATGTTCTTTTTCGATTCTTTTTTTTTATTATTTGATTTGAACACCCATAGCCTATTCATATCTTTAATTATTAGATTTTTGCTTTTAATTATCTTTTTTTAATACAGGGCTTAAGCTCATATGCGTAATATAAATGAAGAAAATTATAAAGAAGCTCTTGAAAGTGTCAATATCTCGAGGAATCAGTAAGTTATTATGTGAAACATTAATAATTTTATTTATCGAATGAATTATGTAAGTTGTAGCTTTATGGTTCAGTTCTCCTCACCATGGTGTGGATGATTTATCTAGTCGAGTTATAAAATGCCTTCCCCTTTAGTCTTGCTTGTTGATCATCGACTACTGTTGCATAAGTCTTTACATGGACAGTTAAAATGAATTAACAACTATTATAATAGTATTATCGCTAGAATCTAATAAATATTTGTTTAATTTGATTTATATAGGACATTGCATATGATGCTACAATTAACTAAAATGAAGACTGTCTCTAAAACATGCTGGCATCTATGGGGTGAGGAGCAAGGCAGCAACCGTAGAAGCTCCTGAGTCAGAGTCATCTTTGGCCAC